>JBBPBR010000007.1:22738054-22757882 GCA_037974775.1 Cicer pinnatifidum | reverse complement strand
AAAACAAAAATAATATTACTTTTTAATTATATATTTTTGTTATTATACATTTATTAATTTATTAAATTCTATTGTGGGTTAACATCTAGTTAGAATAATTAAGAAAATATCATATAATGTGGATGTTAACGAGTGCATTAACTTTTGGAAAGATATGCTAAAATTAATTATTTATCATTGAATTATTTATTATTTAGTTTATATTCACAACATTTTAAATAAAAAAGTTAAATGATTATAAAAAAAATTTAACATATTATAGTTAATTACAAAGATCAACTGAAGTAAATCAACTTCTAAATTTATGAGTCTAAATTGTTGAAATTATAGGAAAAGTTGTTAGGGTAAAATATAGATTCGACTTTTTCAACTTGTAATATTGAGAATCAATTTATTTATTTTTATATAAATATACAATGTTAAAACAGTTGTTACAATTCATTGGCATGCTAAACTTCTTATAAAGAATTTATTTATTTACTTTTTAAATAATTATTAAATATATATTAAATAGTAATGACAATTTTGAATTTAAACTCTTGCATAATGAACTCAAAATTTTACTAACAATTATAATTTTAGTGTGTGTATATAGTTACTCACAACAAAATACTAACAAATCAATATACCTAATTAGGAGCAACTAACAAATGAAACATTGGAGGTTGCACTTGCGCGTGAATGGTTAAGAAAAAAACATAATCACGTACAAACGACTAGCAAAAAATGGGGAATGGTTGTGAAGCAAATGTAATTTCCTTATTTACAAAATAAAATACAAATCCGTTTTGTTTAATATTTATAAGAAACAAAAGATAAGATCTAACACAAAAAATTACCTAATTCTGAACACTTTTCACAGCTTCCATGTGTAATAACCTCCCAAAATTTCATAGCGAACCGATTTCCATTTAACCGTGGAAATCTAACTTTCCAATTTGATTTATATATCAATATTTCTCAATTACAATCACTTCCAACATTTCATTAACCTCACGGCATATTTTAATCTTACAACTGCAAAAAAAAAATGCATAAAACATCCCCAAATATTGAAATGTTAAGAGTGCAAGCGCGTTCAACTCTGCGTATGCCTCACCTTTTTCTTGAATTTGAAGGCTTTGCTCCCATGAAAGATAAACTTGATACATATAGTTGCAGCAAACAAAAAATTATCAATGAAGATTTTCTTGATTTTAGTGGCTTTGCTCCCACTCCAAACAAACTAGATACATATTATTGTACCAAAAATCAAACACACAACAACGCTGAGGAAAATTTTGAGGAGCAAGAGTTTAGTTTTGGATGCACCGATGTCCAAGGAACTTATGTATTTGTCCATGAGATATTTGAAAATGGAAAAATACTCCCAATACTCCTTAATTTTGACAAATCTACTCTCTTATTGAATGTATCAAATAATGATGCATCCCATCTTCGACCACCGTTAAAGAAGATTTCTGTTGAGATGTCTGAAAATTCAAACTCGAGATTGAGTGGTGTTTTAAAAGAACCTCGTAAAGATCCCCTGAAAAATAGGACAATGGTCGAGGTGAAGGCTTCAAATGAGTGTTACGAAAAATGTAACTCCACAGGGTCCTCAAAGTTGTGGAGATTTCGACAAAACTTAAACCTTCGAAGTAATAGTGACCATAAGGATGCTTTTGTTATATTGAATCCTTCAGTGCCATCAAAGGCCAACAAGCCAAAGGTAGAAAATATCGTTGTCAAAAAGAGAAAGGATGATATAAAAAAATCTACATTATCGGCTCACGAGAAGTTTTATGTTATGAATAAAATGAGGAAAGATAACAATAAACGAATATCATTTTTGTCTTACAAGCACTATTTACTTGGGTTCTTTACCAACATGAATGGATTGAGTAGGAACCTACACCCCTTTTGAGATATAATTATCAAGTTTTCTCTTATTGTGGCTTTATCTGATTATGATATAGCAAAACTATTTTATGTACATAATAATTAGATGATTAGTAATAGGTTTTATTGTTCTCTTGATCAAAATCTAGAGTTTGTAGATGATAATGTAGATTGACTGTGTATTTTTTTATGATACAATACACGGTCACGAGTTTATTTAATCAAGGAGAAAATTGTGACAAGTATAAGATTTTATCATATCTATTTACCCAGGAAGCAAACAAACAAATGAAAAGAAATAAATTTTTTATTTTATTTTATCTTACTCACTCTCCAACCCACTAAAATTGAAAGGTTGCTTTTTGGAACCTCGTCTATAGTTTGGAATAGAACATCTAACAATTCCTAATTTCTAATTTCTATATAAAAGGTTAGATTGGATGATGTTCGATGAGACAACCATTGCATGTGACAGACTCTATGACTATGTTCTCAATCAGATTGAGTCGTTACCGCTTAATTTTGATGTTTAAAACAATTTTTAAATCTTTTTGTCTATATTTGTCTCTGCTCATTTCACAAAGAGGGCAATAATAGGGACGAAGAAAAAGTAATTTTTCTACTTCGTTGATTTCAACAGAGGTTTTCTACGATGAGTTTATTTCGATATTAAAAGTTAAATTCTTCTAAAGAGACTAATGAAAAATAAAATTGCAGACATAAAAAAAAAAAAAAAGAAACAAATTAGGGGCGAGAAAACTTTTAAGAGGAAATAGAAAAATTAGACTTTATATAATTATTTTCATTAATTTATTTTTGCAAAATACAATATTTAGATTATTTTTTCGATGATTACCAGCTAAAGAATTTTGTTATTCTTTCGTATGTTTCTCAAAAATGAAATGTGATGTCATATTTACTAGTAAAAATTCGCCAACAAAGAGTCTTAATGTAAATGTTGTAACATCTCATATTGCTTACCGGAAATGTGTCTAGGTTATCTTTTAAGCTTGGTCATACATAGCGTAAATATCTTGAAATAAAAACATTTAAAATAAATGTTATATAACCAATTTCAATACAAATTAGATGAAGATCTATAATCCCCCCGTTCGCGTTAAATGGTTACCTTAACCCATGTCAATATTCATATGCATTAGAGTGTAATGGGAAAATGAGGCAAGAGTTTGTTCCTTTTAGTTTTCAAAACAAGGCATCATACAAAAGCTTTTTGGTGAGTATTGACGTAAGAGAGATGAGTTAGATCATAGTGGTTGTATTTTAAGGAGAAATCTTATTCTACTCGAAGGTTTAAGGTAGACTTATTTAACCTAAATTGATTGTGAACAAATGTTTGGACTGTAACTCTCAAGAACTCTACAAATATTACTTTGAAAATTTATTGACACTCATTTTCAAAGAAAGAGATACGAATTAATATTAGTCAATAGTTACAATTTTATACACAATATCTATTATAAAATTGTAAAACATAACTCGAAATTCTATTTGCGACAACTCATCTTCATCTATGCCACATACTCTAATATTTGGTAACTCACAAAAATTCTGGTTTGGTACCTACTAAAGCATACTATTTATTTCATCTTTTATTTTCATTCTATTTAGTTTCACCAATATGTAACACAAATCTTTTCACATGCCCCTACAAGTCAATTATTTCATATGTTACGCCATTTCATCTTTCATTTATCACTCAATGACTCCTCAATACACTTGAAATCTCTAATTACTCATCAAACCCTTCTTTACAATAATTATTACAAAAAATAACCAAACACCAAATACTTTCAAAGCATCACAATACAAATTCAACTATATATATAGTGATCCATATTCTATTTTTCAACCATGCTCTTGCATTTGGTTCAGACAATGATAAAGATATTATAAAATACAACCAATCTACACCCATTGTAACACATTCTCGGTTCTAAAATACTTTAATAATATTGTTCGTCTGTTGTCAATTATTTTTGAAAATCATATATAACTATTATTGCGGAGATGGGTTAAAGATCATATATTTGGAAATGAAAAACTTATAACCATTTCATTAATTTTTAATTATTTCCCTAGAAACTTTCTATGTCTTCAACATCCACAAACTTTGTTTCTATGCGAATTTTTTCAATTTGCTCTTGAGGTTTCTTGACTGTGTCAAATAATTATTTGAAAACTTAACTTCACATTCCATTTATTTTAGACGAAACAACAGTTAAAGTAATTGAAACCGTTCTCCATTCAAAATATCATAACTATTGAATTTGGTTAAATTTTGGATTAAATTTTTATTTGGCTTGACAATTTCGTATAACTAACATTTTTATTATATAAAAATAATAATAATAATTATTATTTATATTTTTTGAACATCAAGAAATTTCTATTTTACTTTAAAGTGTTCCTTCCATATATATCACCTACATTTTCACAATAAAGAATTATTTCAATATTTTAAAGGTTATTATGAATATTGTTTTAATCAAACTAACATTCATGAATAAATGTTATAATAATCTGCAAGACACACAATATCATTTAGTGCATGCTTAGATTGACAGTGAAATTGACATAATTACAATGAACAAATAAAATTAAAAATATCAAAAAGTACATAAATTTCGAAAATCTAATGTTTCAGAAGTAATATAAAATGAAAAACATACTACAGTTAAATGTACATTTTTAACAACAAAGAAAAGTCTAACTATTTCAAAAATATATTAAAGGAGGAACACTTCAATCACTACGCCAAAAAAGCGCTTTTACAGCGCTTTTTTTAAGCCTTCTACAGCGCTTTTTCAAAAAAAAAAAGCGCTGTAGATTCGAGCGCTGTAAAAGCTACAACAGCGCTTTCAAAAAAGCGCTCTTAAAGGCACCATTTATAACGCGCGCTTATTATGCACCTTTTACAGCGCTTGTTACAACAAGCGCTGTAAAAGGCATACCACAGTTCATATATTTGGGTACCTTTTACAGCGCTTTTTTGTAAAAAGCGCTGTAAAAGGCATACCCATAATACATATTTGGGGTGCCTTTTACAGCGCTTTTTGTAACAAGCGCTGTAAAAGGCATACCCATAATACATATTTGGGGTGCCTTTTACAGCGCTTTTTGTAACAAGCGCTGTAAAAGGCATACCCATAATACATATTTGGGGTACCTTTTACAGCGCTTTTTGTAAAAAGCGCTGTTAAAGGTGTTATTTATTTTTTTTTTTAACCCTGTATATATTTTAAAAGCGTTTTTTAGCTTTTATGGCACTTTTTTTATAAAGCGCTGTCTTTTATCTTTTTATCCAAAATTAGTTTGAACCAGTTCACACAACACAACACATCCAGAATCACTAATTTTAGAACATATTCATGTGCATGTTAAAACAGAAACAGAATCAGTAACACAACCAGAACCAGAACAATGATACACAGTAATTTACAACATATTTGGTATGAATATACATTGAATCTAATTTACAACATATTTGGTATGAATATACATTGAATCTAATTTACAACATATTTATATGCAAGTTTATATACTGTCCTATGATCATATACATATAATAACTATGCACCATATAATATTCAGTCCCTTGCAGCATGCTATTTCCCAGAAAATCAAATAATTTTCATTTCAAGCACATACTCACACCATTCCTCCTTTAATTCCATCAGATCTTGCTCAGAATATGAAGGACTGGAATGTTCAAAGTACTGCAATATAAAAATTGAATATATTATATTAAGTTAGTTTCAAATATATAGATAATTTATATATGAAAATCATATAATCAAAATACCGTACCGTTTCTGGGATAATAGTTTTATTCTTGTCAACAATCTCCTTCATGAATCTCAATACATAGTACCCACAGTCGATATTGTTTGTTTGACGAGGGCACTTTATTGGGATCCATGTAATATTATTAGACTTTTGCTTCGACACTACCGCACCTCTTTGAGCTCGAAAAACTTTTAATGCACTATAAAATGAATAAATGTGATTATTTTAGCATGAACAAACACTTATTTATATATATGTGTAACAAAAATAAATGAATATTACTTACGTGTCGAACAAAGTCTTGATTTCGGAGTGATTGTTGTAATCGCCATGCAAGGGATCCAAATAGTATACAACTTCAGAGACGGCATTGATTGCAAATAGCACCCAATGTGCCCTACAACAACAAAAAGTTGGTTACACAATTTGGTCTATACACAACTAATAAATTAAATTCTCATCAATTAAAAAAGATAAAATTACGTACCCTGAATTATATGGTGCTAAGAACAATTTATCCTTTGAAATATTTCCTAAAAACATATTTACAATGTATTTCTTTACATTGTCTTCATCCAGTTTCCACATGGACGTTTTATGCGGAGAGAAGAATGAGTATTTATTCGATAATTTCTTAGGGCACACGACCTTCTCATGCAAAAACCTTCAATGAAAATATTAAACTAGATTAATTACCAATACATTTAATTAATTACAAATAAATGCAATTAAAAGTATTTTTTACCTTATATACAAGCTCATTACAGTTGCACTGAGCTCCTTATGTTCGAGAAGCTCGTATACGTGCTCCTTGTCGAATAATTCCTCATACATCTCTCCGAATATTTCTTTATTCATATGTATCATGCGGCAATCGTCGCTGCTGCATAGGTTCTTTTTTACAGCAATGTCAAGACACGCCCCGTATTTACCAAGGCGTGGCTGACTTATTTTAGGAGGAGCAGCAGCAGCGACTGATTTGCCACGATCCAATTTTTTTATTGCTGCAAATTTGGCAGCTTTATTGGCAGCTCTATTAACCTCCAATTTTTGAGGTTTGCTGCTTTTTTTTGGATGTACGGGTGGTTTATTTATTTGGACCTACAAAAAAGAGGTTAAATGTTAGTTTATTGAATCTGAAAAAATTAACAAAGCTTATGCAATAAATGTGACAAACCTTATCGGGAGACGTCACTGATTTGTTTCTGGGAGGGCTCTTAATGAGGGCAACAAGGTTAGTGGGCCATGCCACGTAACTACCGATAGCTTCGCCCAATGACTGCATATCTCCGTCGTTGTCCGGTATCGGCAACGGTGCAGTTGGTTCGAAAGCAACAGTAGGCGATACCTTGACATGGCCCTTTGGGATCGGAGTGTTGTGCAATACTTCTCCCAAAGTATTGTACAATTTTGCTTTTCCCACCTTCCGATGAGTGGGCGAGGACAAGTATAGAAAACACGAAGTGACACCCTAAATCAATAGTTAAAACATAAGTACAGTTAATATATAATATTGTTTAATGCATAAGTAATTACATAAGCAAGTAAGTAATTAATTACCTCGGGAATATTTTTCAAACCAACGTTGCAACTCCCGCTTTCACTCTCCATTTGTAGTTCACCTTGGAGCTGAACCGGAAGTTGCTTGTCTTTGTTTGTATTCACCAATTGTGCCACTTGCTCAGATAGGATTCTGAGCTTCTCTAATACTTCCTCGTTGGAAGGTTTTTGGCGCTTCTCTTGAGGAAAAAAGCTTATGGGAGTTACGCCAAATCCCTTCCCCCTAACTCGGCCGGAATATTCAGGAACATTAAAAACTTTGCCCAAAATATCCCGGCAACTATCCTTGTTGCCCTCTTCACATTCAGAACTTTGAGAGATGGTCTCCTAAAATACATGTAACATTAAAATAGTTAAGTTCATTATCATTTTTAAAATACAATATTAAAAAGTATTCAAGTGATAAATACAATATTGAAAAAATATTAAAGTCATAATATACTTACACAAAGTTCTATTACTTTTTGAACATTTTGGTTATCAACCACTCCATCTTTATTTACCCTAGCTTCCTTCCACAAGATGTGACGACCCAACGGTTGATTAGTTTGGGTCTCTTGTCGCTATTCGATAAAACAAAATATTAATTAGAAACTATAGTTTATAATACAAATTCATTCATTATATAAAAGTGATGTTTAATTACTTACAAGCCCTTGATCAAGGCGTGCATATCCCATACGTGATTTTCTGTATGGGTGCGTCGGGTTTCTTGCCCTTTCGCGATTTGCCTTACTAATGTTCTATATAAAAAAATAGCAATTATGTAAAAATTTAAAATACGATGCGAATATAAATAATAAAACACACAAATGCTAATAAATTAATCACTTACGACAAACGTGGGGTCAGTACGTTTGGAAACAAACGCTTTCCATTCCTCATTTGATATATAATGTCGATATATCTTTGGAGGTTCAGCTGTTGTGTTTCCTTCTTTATCTTTAAGATAGAAGTTTGAGAAATGCGATCTAAATCCACGATGGATTTTGCCAGCAACTCTCAATACATAATTCTTTCGTCCTTCATCAAGGACAAAAGATGCCTGCAATGAAAAAAATTATAAGTAAAGTATTTCAATGAAAATATTTATAAATGACAAAAGATTGGATCAAAAAATTTACTTGAATATCATTCCAGATGATATCTTTGGCATTCTTCAATGCCTTTTCTCTCCAGTCGTCAATTGTTATTGGAATATTTTGACGCACAACAGCCCCAATGTAGCTCACAAACATTGCGCTGTGTGGGTCAACTGGCTGACCACTTTCATTCCATCCAACCTAATAAACTCATATAGTAAGTACATGCTATTAAAAAAACCTAAAAAAATACACAGCAAACAGTGTATAGTATAGTATTACCTCAAACTTGGTCCCATTGCTCCTAGCTTTAATGACTTTTTGCATGATAGTTGCACCACGTTTGACTTCATTTTCATAAGTCCTACTGGTGCCAACTTCTTCATTTTGACATTCTAAATCTCTGTTTGTATCCATTTAACTACAACAAGTTCAACATGCAGTTTAGTATAACTTCAACAAGCTCAACATGCATCATGCATTATTTTAAACAAGCTCAACATGTATCAGTATATATATTTTAAACAAGCTCAACATGCATTTTAATGATTACAAAAAATAAATAACATCAATACCTGAATAATGGTTCGAAGAAGGATGAAATGCAATGAAAAGAGCGAACGGAGAAATTTCACAGCAATAAATGTCACAGAAAAACGGTTTTGAAGAAATACGTAATGAGGGTTACGTATTTCAATGAAAATATAAGGTTCGAAATGATCTTGGATGGAAATAAGGTTCGAAATGAAGGAGATGATCGTGGAAATACAGTTCGTAATGAACGAGATTATAGGGTTTGCAAAAGAAGAGAAGAACGATGAAGGTTGAGATGATAGTGTAGATTACGTAATGAAGAGGAAACTGAAGAGGTTACTGTTATATATATAACCCTTTTACAGCGCTTTTTTATAACCCTTTTACAGCGCTTTTATAACAAGCGCTGTAAAAGGCTTAGCCTTTTATAGCGCTCTTTGGAAAAGCGCTGTAAAAGGCGTATTTATCTAAATTTTTAAAAAGACTCTTTTACAGCGCTTTTACAAACAAGCGCTGTAAAAGGCCTCATTGTTTTAGTATGTTATATAATGTTTTTTTAATAGCCTTTTACAGCGCTTGTTCAAAGAAGCGCTGTAAAAGGCCTTATTTAAATTTTTAAAAGACTCTTTTACAGCGCTTATCCCAACAAGCGCTGTAAAAGGCCTTATTATGTTATTTTTGTGTTTTGTTATGTTATTTTTTAAACAAGCTTTGCAAAACCCACATAGTCCCACCAAAATATCTTCCTCTTCACCAAACATCAAAGTCCTTTTATGCATATTCTTCGCAAACATCAAAGCTAACTCTTTCAATCTTCACCAAACATCAAAGTCCTTTTTATCTCTTTACATTCCCTTTCATTCTTAAATCGTAACTTGATCTTCAGGTTCATTGCCATGTTGCGAAAAATGGGTTTGTTAACAATGTGTCTGATGTTTTTGTTAACAATGGATCTGATGTTTTTGTTAACAATGTGTTTTTGGGGATTCCCATGATGCGTAAAAGGTGTTTGAAGAAAATCCTGTTAGAGAAAGTCATGTTAGTTATCTTTTCATTATTATTTTTAAAGTCTTTTACAGCGCTTTTTTAAAAAAGCGCTGTAAAATGTCTCATTGTTTAATTTTTAAAAGGGCCTTTTACAGCGCTTTTTTAAAAAGCGCTGTAAAAGACATGCACTTTTTTTACATGCATAGTTCTTAAGAATTGTAATTGTCCAAATTTACATAAACATGCAATAATCACTGGTTATGCTTGCCTTCTTAGACAACAATAAAACAAGAATAGAACCAGAATAATTCAGATTATATAATACCACAATAATTCAATAAAACCATAATAGAACCAGAATAGAATAATAATTCAGATTACAATAATAAAACCAGAATAGAACAATAATTCAGATTACAAATAAAACCAGAATAGAACAATAATTCAGATTACAACAATAATTCAAATTACATGCATGGCTTATATAAAACAATTAAACATGTACATTAAGATGCCCTTCTTCTTTTCCTGGTGGGATTCACATTTGTTTGTCCATTTACAATACGAAACGATGGATTAATCCAAATTCCCTCATCATGATCATCTCTAAGATATAAACCATCATCAGTTGAATCAATTTCATGTGGTTGTTGTGATGTTGCAAATAAAAGATCATTACCAACATCTTCATCATTGTTGTTATCATCACTTATTTTATTGGTCGATAGGACAACAGACCATTTATCATCAGAAGGATCGGTGACATAAAACACTTGTTGAGCTTGCGACGCTAAAATAAAAGGCTCGTCTTTGTATCCCACCCTATTAAAATCAACAAGCAAGAATCCTGACTCATCAATTCGAACGCCATTATTATTATCGACCCACTTGCAACCAAATATGGGAACACGAAACATTGTGTAGTCTAACTCCCATATGCGCTCGATAACCCCAAAATATGATAGATTTGCATATATTGGGTTTTTGTCTTTTGCACTTGAGACATGCATCGCTTCAGCTACGAGAGTGACTCCACTATTTTGCATAGTGGTCTGATCATCTTGTTCTTTGGTATAAAATGTGTAGCCGTTAATAACATAACCAGTGTAAGAAAAGACATGTAAGCTCAGACCATTTGCTAGCCACCTCAATCTCTGTGAAATTGATCTGGAGTCTATGTCAAATTTTGACTTTATGTGATTTTTTAACCATGGTATAAAACTTCGATTGTGCTCTCGAGTTATCCAATTTTGATTCCTATTCATGTTCAAACGAGATAACTGATCCATGTGTATTGTAACATACGGTTGAACCTCATCATCATTGTGCAGAACATACAATTGTGCCTGCTCCAATTCTGTCCTTGATATAGTCAGTAGTCTCATTCCAATTATCCCTTCTCCTGATAGTCTTCCCGAATGACGAGACATGGGAAGCCCTATGGATTCAACATTGGACAGATATTCAGTACAAAATTCAGCAGCCTCTTCAACAATGTATCGTTCAGCAATACAACCTTCTGGTCGACTTCTACTTTTTACGTACCCTTTTAATATTTTCATATATCGTTCTATCGGATACATCCATCTCATATAAGCTGGCCCACAAAGTTGTGTCTCCTTAACCAGATGAACAGTAAGGTGAACCATTATATCAAAAAACAATGGTGGGAAATACATTTCAAGCTCACACAAAGTAACAACAATTTCCCTCTGCAATGTCGGTAATTTCTGAGGGTCGATCACTTTACTACAAATTTCCCTGAAGAAGAAACATAATCTAGTTAATGCTAGTCGAACTTTTTCAGGTAAAATGGAACGTATACCTATTGGTAGCAAATGCTCCATTAGAATATGACAATCATGAGTCTTCAAAACTTTTAACTTGAGGTCTTTCATACAAACCAAATTTCTAATGTTCGAAGAGTATCCTTCTGGAACTTTAACTTCATGTAGAAATTTACATAAAACAATTTTTTCCTTTCTAGATAGAGTATGAGCGGCTGGAGGTAGATATGTGCGATTTCCTTTCTTTACTGGAGCCAATTCATTTCTTATTCCCATATCGACCAAGTCCAATCTTGCGTTGATGCCGTCTTTAGACTTTCCTGGAACATTGAGTAACGTACCAATAACACTATCAAATACATTTTTTTCAATATGCATCACATCGAGGAAATGTCTTATATACAATGACTTCCAATATGGTAATTCAAAGAAAATTGACTTTTTCTTCCACCCAGTTTTGACCAGCTCTCCCGCAAAAGGTTTGCCAAATTTATTGGTCAAACCTTGTACTTTTTCAAGTATTTGATATCCAGTCGGTGGTAAAGGAGCTTTACCTTCATCTGATTTTCCATTAAATGCATTTCTCCACCAACGATACTGATGACTATAAGGTAAAAATCTACGATGTCCAAGAAACACATTCTTCTTACAATGTTTCAACCGCATCCAATTTGTACTCTCTTCACATACAGGACATGCACATTGACCTTTAATGCTATATCCTGATAAATTACCATATGCTGGAAAGTCATTAATTGTGCCGAACAACATAGCCCTCAAATTGAAATATTCTTTCTTATACCCATCATAAACTTCCACACCTGTCTCCCACATACGTTTTAAATCTTCTATTAGAGGAGTCAAATATACGTCGATATCATTCCCCGGTTGTTTGGGTCCAGAAATTAACAGAGACAACATCATAAACTTACGCTTCATACATAACCATGGAGGTAGGTTATATATTACCAAAATCACAGGCCACGTGCTGTGTGAGATGCTTTGAAGACCATGTGGATTCATTCCATCAGTAGAAAGTGCAAGTCTTAGATTTCTTGACTCTATCCCGAATTCAGGATACTCGTGATCAATTTTTGCCCATTGTGGGGAATCTGCAGGGTGTCGAAACATTCCATCTCTAATTCTTTCATCTGCATGCCATGTCAAGTGTTTTGAATCTTCTTCACTGCGATACATGCGCCTAAATCTTGGTATTATAGGAAAATACCACACGACTTTTGCTGGAGTAGATTCTTTCTTCTTATATCGAGAGACATTGCATTTCGGACACGCCTTAAGTAGTTCATATTCATTTCGAAATAAAATGCAATCATTAGGACACGCATGAATCCTTTCGTAACTCATGCCAATAGAACACAAAATCCTTTAAGCCTCGTAGGTTCGATTGGGAAGTTCATTATCATCTGGCAACATATCTTTTATGAGTGTTAATAATTCTGTAAAGCTTTTATCAGACCATCCATTACTCGCTTTTAGGTTGTACAACTTTAATATCGCCGACAGTCTTGTGAATTTAGTACAACCATTATATAATTCTTTCTCTGCATCACTCAACAAACTTTCAAACATTTTAGGACAATCTCGAAGATCTTCTTCAACTGCTTTTGCGATCTCATCAACTCGATCCGGCTCATATGTATCTGTATCGAAGTCAGTTGAAGCATATGTCGAACTATTCTCAAAATTAATGTTTCCTTTTTTTTTCTCACCATGTCTTATCCAACATGTGTAGCTTTGATCAATTCCATTACATACTAGATGTCCTTCTAATTCATCTTCTCTAACACGTTTTCCAAAACAACATTTTAAACAAGGACAAACTACTCTATTTGGATCTTTTGCATTCTTCACTGCAAACTCAACAAACTCCTTCACTCCAATTTCATACTCTTTTGACAATCGATTGGCTGACATCCATTTCCTATCCATGTTATACCACCTATATAAATGCAGTTACAAAACTAATAAGCTTTCAAAACATATCAACAAGTTTCAAAAAGAAACCAATATCAATCAATTATTTTAAAAACAGAACAGATCATGTGGTATGAGTTTTTGACTAGTTGAAGAGATTTAACACAGATCAAGTGGTATGAATTTTTAATTTGATAAAAAAAATCTAGTTAAAAAAAAAAATACCTGAGACAACACGTAATAGGTAGATGGCGGCACAACACGTAATGGATATGAGGGTATGAGGGTTCCCAGAGTAGAGGTGATGAAAGATGTAGAGGATATGAGGGTTCCCAACGTATATAATTATTTGAAATTTATGTCTTTTACAGCGCTTATCAATAAAAGCGCTGTAATAGGTAGTTAAATTCAATGAAAGCGCTTGTATTTTATAGCGCTTGTGAAAAAAGCGCTGTAAAGGGTGGTTCAATTATTTTAAAGCGCATGCCTTTTACAGCGCTTGTGAAAAAAGCGCTGTAAAATCATACGCGAGAGCGCTTCATTTTACAGCGCTTTTTTGAAGAGCGCTGTAAAAGCCTTACAACATTATGCGCATACGTTATATAACCTACAACAGCGCTTGTTTTACAGCGCTTGTGATTAAAAGCGCTGTAAAAGGCTCCGTTATTTTTCAAATACATTTACAACAGCGCTTGTGTTTTGCAAGCGCTGTAAAAGGGGCGCTGTTAAATATCATTTTTGGCGTAGTGAATGAAGTCAAAAAACTTGAATTAACCAATTCCACATTTAAAAATTATTAAAGACGCGAATTGCATCTCTAAAATTGTAAATTCTTATGAATAGTCTCATATTTTAATATAGTTCAGATGGATTGTATTAGTCAACAATATTTTATCTTTTATTTTTGTATTAAAACAAACTTAACTTATATATAACTATTCAAAAATATATTTACCTATAGGCACATAAACATAATATATTCTACTCTAAAATAAAAAGAACGTTACTTTTGAATTACATATTATTATTATTTTATATTCATCAATATATTAAATTCTACTGTGAGATACCATCTAGTTAAAATAGTTATGAAAATATCACATAATGTGGATGCTAACAAGGGCATTAACTTTTGGGAAGATATGCTAAGATTAGTTATTTATCATTGAATTATTTATTATTTAGTTTCTATTCACAACACTTTAAATAAAAAAAGATAAATGATTATAAAAAAAATTAAAATGTAATAGTTAATTACACAGATCAGATCAACTAAAGTAAATCAACTTCTAAAGCTTATGAGTCTAAATTGTTGAAATTATAGGAAAAGTCGTTAGAGTAAAATATAGATTCGACATTTTCAACTTGTAATATTAAGAATCAATTTTTGTTTTTTTTATAAATATACAATGTTAAAAGAGTTATTACAATTCATTGGCATGCTAAACTTCTTATAAAGAATTTATTTATTGACCTTTTAAATAATTATTAAATATTTATTCTATAGTAATGACAATTTTGAATTTAAACTCTTTCATAAAGAACTCAAAATTTTACTAACAATTATAATTTTAGTGTGTGTATATATTTACTCACAACAAAATACTAACTAATCAATATACCTAATTAGGAGCAACTAACAAATGAAACATTGGAGGTTGCACTTGCGCGTGAACGGTTAAAAAAAACATAATCACGTACAAACGACTAGCAAAAATGGGGAATGGTTGTAAAGCAAATGTTATTTGCTTATTTACAAAATATAATACAAATCTGTTTTGTTTAATATATATAAGAAACAAAAGATAAGATATAACACAAAAATTACCTAATTATAAACACTTTTCACAGCTTCCATGTGTAATAACCTTCCAAAATTTAATAGCGAACCGATTTCCATTTAACCGTGGAAATCTAACTTTCCAATTTGATTTATATATAAATATTTCTCAATTACAATAACTTCCAACATTTTATTAACCTCACGACATATTTTAATCTTACAACTGCAAAAAAAATGCATAAAACATCCCCAAATATTGAAATGTTAAGAGTGCAAGCGCTTTCAACTCTGCGTATGCCTCACCTTTTTCTTGAATTTGAAGGCTTTGCTCCCATTAAAGATAAACTTGATACATATAGTTGCAGCAAACACGAAATTCACAATGAAGATTTTCTTGATTTTAGTGGCTTTGCTCCCACTCCAAACAAACTTGATACATATTATTGTACCAAAAATCAAACACACAACAACACTGAAGAAAATTTTGAGGAGCAAGAGTTTAGTTTTGGATGCACCGATGTCCAAGGAACTTATGTATTTGCCGATGAGATATTTGAAAATGGAAAAATACGCCCAATACTCCTTAATTTTGACAAATCTACTCTCTTATTGAATATATCAAATAATGATGCATCCCATCTTCGACCACCGTTAAAGAAGATTTTTGTTGAGATGTCTGAAAATTCAAACTCGAGATTGAGTGGTGTTTCAAAAGAACCTCGTAAAGATCCTCTGAAAAATAGGATAATGGTCGAGGTGAAGGCTTCAA
Organism: Cicer pinnatifidum; assembly: GCA_037974775.1. NCBI lineage: Eukaryota > Viridiplantae > Streptophyta > Magnoliopsida > Fabales > Fabaceae > Cicer > Cicer pinnatifidum. The sequence goes on along the minus strand of JBBPBR010000007.1, from coordinate 22,741,757 downwards.
ATGAGTGTTACGAAAAATGTAACTCCACAGGGTCCTCAAAGTTGTGGAGATTTCGAAAAAACTTAAACTTTCGAAGTAACAGTGACAATCAGGATGCTTTTGTTCTATTGAATCCATCAGTGCCATCAAAGGCCAACAAGTCAAAGGTAGAAAATATCGTTGTCAAAAAGAGAAAGGATGACATAAATAAATCTACATTATCGGCTCACGAGAAGTTTTATATCATGAACAAAATGAGGAAAGATAACAATAAACGAAAATCATTTTTGCCGTACAAGCACCATTTACTTGGGATCTTTACCAACATGAATGGATTGAGTAGGAACCTACACCCCTTTTGAGATATAATTATCAAGTTTTCTCTTATTGTGGCTTTATCTGATTACGATATAGCAAAACTATTTTATGTACATAATAATTAGGTGAATAATAATAGGTTTTATTGTTCTCTTGATCAAAATCTAGAGTTTGTAGATGATAATGTAAATTGAATGTGTATTTTTTATGATACAATACATGGTCAGGAGTTTATTTAATCAAGGAGAAAATTGTGACAAGTATATGCTTTTATCATATCTATTTACCCAGGAAGCAAACAAACAAATGAAAAGAAATAAATTTTTTATTTTATTTTACCTTACTCACTCTCCAACCTACTAAAATTGAAAGGTTGCTTTTTGGAACCTCATCTATAGTTTGGAATAGAACATCTAACAATTCCTAATTTCTATATAAAAGGTTCGATTGGATGATGTTCGATGAGACAACCATTGCATGTCACGGACTCTATGACTCTGTTCTCAATCAGATTGAGTCGTTACCGCTCAATTTTGATGTTTAAAATAATTTCTAAATCTTTTTGTCTATATTTGTCTCTGTTCATTTCACAAAGAGGGCAATAATAGTGGACGAAGAAAAAGTAAGTTTTGTACTTCGTTGATTTCAACCTAGGTTTTCTACGATGGGCTTATTTCGATATTAAAAGTTAAATTCTTCTAAAGAAAGACAAATGAAAAATAGAGACATAAAAAAAAGAAACAAATTTGGGGTGAGAAAAGTTTGAAGAGGAAATAGAAAAATTAGACTTTATATAATTTTTTTCATTAATTTATTTAAGCAGATAACAATATTTAGATTATTTTTTCGATGATTACCAGCTAAAGAATTTTGTTATTCTTTCGTATGTTTCTCAACAATGAAATGTGATGTCTTATTTACTAGTAAAAATTCACCAACAAGAGTCTTACGGTAAATTTTGTAACATCCCATATTGTTTACCGAAAATGTGCCTAGGTTATCTTTTAAGCTTGGTCATACATAGCGTAAATATCTTGAAATAAAAAATTTTTAAATAAATGTTATATAACCAATTTCAATACAAATTAGATGAAGATCCATAATCCACCCGTTCGTGTTAAATGGTTACCTTAATTCATGTCAATATTCAAATGCATGAAATTGTAATGGGAAAATGAGGCAAGAGTTTGTTCCTTTTAGTTTTTAAAACTAGGCATCATACAAAAGTTTTTTGGTGAGTATTGACAAAAGAGAGATGAGTTAGATCATAGTGGTTGTATTTTAAGGAGAAATCTTATTCTACTCGAAGGTTTAAGGTAGACTTAGTTAATCTAAATTGATTGTGAACAAATGTTTGGACTGTAACTCTCAAGAACTCTACAAATATTACTTTGAAAATTTATTGACACTTATTTTCAAAGAAAGAGATATGAATTAATATTAGTCAATAGTTACCATTTTATACACAATATCTATTATAAGATAGAAATACATAACTCGAAATTCTATTTGCGACAACTCATCTTCATCTTTGCCACATACTCTAATATTTGGCAACTCACAAAAATTCTGGTTTGGTACCTACTAAAGCATACTATTTACTTCATCTTTTATTTTCATTCTATTTAGTTTCACCAATATGTAACACAAATCTTTTCACATGCCCATACAAGTACAATTATTTCATATGTTACGTCATTTCATCTTTCATTTATCACTCAATGACTTCTCAATACACTTGAAAGCTCTAATTACTCATCAAACCCTTCTTTACAATAATTATTACAAAAAATAACGAAACACCCAATATTTTCAAAGCATCACAATGCAAATTCGACTACATATATAGTGATCCATATTCTATTTTTCAACCATTCTCTTGCATTTGATTCAAGCAATGATAAAGACATTAGGTTATCTTTGTAGCATCTCATGTTGCTCACCGGAAATGTATTTAGGTTATCTTTTAAGCTTTGTCATACATAGCGTAAATATCTCGAAATCAAAAATTTTAAATAAATTTTATATAATCAATTTCAATACTAATTAGATGAAGATCCATAATCCCCCGTTCGCGTTAAATGGTTACCTTAACCCATATCAATATTCATATGCATGAGAGTGTAGTGGAAAAAGGAGGGAAGAGTTTGTTCCTTTTAGTTTTCAAAACAAAGCATCATACAAAAGTTTTTGGTGAGAATTGACGTGAGTTAGAGAGATTAGAGAGATGAGTTAGAGAAATGGTCGTGTTTTAAGGAGAAATCTTATTCCACTCGAAAGTTTAAGGTAGACTTACTTAACCGAAATTGATTGTGAACAAAATTTGGACTATAACTCTCAAGAACTCTACAAATATTACTTTGAAATTTTGTTGACATTCATTTTAACAAAAAGAGATATGAATTAATATTAGTTAAATAGTTACCATTTTATACACAATATCTATTATAAGATAGTAAAACATAACTCGAAATTCTATTTGTGACAACTCATCTTCATCTATGCCACATACTCTAATATTTGGCAACTTACAAAAAATTCTGATTTGATACCTAATAAAGCATACTATTTATTTCATCTTTTATTTCCATTCTATTTAGTTTCATAAATATGTAATACAAATCTTTTCACATGCCCATGCAAGTACAATCATTTCATATGTTATGCAATTTCATCTTCCATTTATCTTTCAATGACTCCTCAATACACTTGAAAGTTCTAATTACTCATCAAACCCTTCTTTTCAATAATTATTACAACAAAGAACAAAACATACAATATCTTCAAAGCATCAAAATGCAAGTTCGACTACATCCATAGTGATCCATATTCTATTTTTCAGTCATTCTCTTGCATTTGGTTCAAGCAATGATAAAGACATTATAAAATACAATCAATCTACACCCATTGTGACACATTCTCGGTTCTAAAATACCTCAATAATATTGTTCTTCTGTTGTCAATTAATTTTAAAGATCATATACAATTATTTGTGGAAATGAGTTAAAGATCGTATATTTGAAAATGAAAAACTTCTAACCATTTCACTAATTTTTAACTATTTCACTAGAAACTTTCTATGTCTTCAACATACACAAACTTTTCTTCGATGTAAATTTTTGCAATTCACTCTTGAATTTTCTTGACTGTGTCAAATAATTGTTTGAAAACTTAATTTCACATTCTAATTATTTTAGATGAAACAATAGTTAAAGTAATTGAAACCGTTCTCCATCCAAAATATCATAACTATAGAATTTGGTTACATTTTGTATTAAATTTTCATTTGGCTTGACAATTTCGTGTAACTAACATTTTTATTATTTAAAAAGCATTATTATTATTTATGTTTTTTGAACATTAAGAAATTTTTATTTGCTATATAGTGTTCCTTCCATATATATAT
>JBBPBR010000007.1:22726837-22737887 GCA_037974775.1 Cicer pinnatifidum | reverse complement strand
GGTTATTATGAACATTATTTTTATCAAACTATCATTCACGAATAAATGTTATAATAAACTGCAAGACACACAATATTATTTAGTGCATGCTTAAATTGACATTGAAATTGACAGAATTACGATGAACATATAAAATGAAAAATATATTATAATTAAATATATATTTTTAGCAATAGAGAATTGCATAACTATTTCAAAAATATATTAATGGAGAAACACTTCAATGAAATCTACATTTAAAAAATATTAAAGATAGGAATTGCATCTCTAAAATTATAAAATCTTATAAATACTCTCATATTTTAATATACTTTACTAAGATTGTATTAATCAAACCTAACTTATATATAATTATTTAAAAATATATTTACCTTTTGGCAAATAAAAAAAGTATATTCTACTCTAAAATAAAAATAATGTTACTTTTAAATTATGTATTATTGTTATTTTATAATCTTTTATCGCAACCACGTTACACTTTGCATAGACGTAGGAACTTTGATGTTGTGTCCAAATTATGGTTGCATACATTTTCTTATCAAACCATGTGTTAGATATACAATCATTTGTGATCATGTTGTCCAGCACTTAACATTAATAATCACTTAGACACGATATCTCTCTTTTTGGCTTAGTTTTATTAATTTGTACTACTTTGATCAACTAAGTTATAATTTTATACCACTAAATAGTGTTTGAATAGGTAGAATTTTCTTAATGCAGCCTAATTCTCTCAAGAATAAATTTGTTCCTAGAGAAGAAAAGGAACATTCAGAGAGACCACATAACACTGATGGATACCAATCCTCAATTATGGAACAAGAGCCCTCAGATTTTTCACAAGATGAAGATACTACGCCAAAAATGACATTTTATAGCGCGCCTTTTACAAAACTTATTAAATACAAACGCTGTTGTAAATATATTTTAAAAATAACGGAGGATATAACAGCACCTTTTTGACAAGCGCTGTTGTAGGGTCATATAGCGTTTGCACATAATATTTACAAGACTTTTACATCGCTTGTATACAAACACCGTAAAATGAAGCACCCTCATATAATGTTTTACAGCGCTTTTTGGACAAGCCCTGTAAAAGACTTGCGCTTTCAAATAATTAAATGACCTATTAAAGAGATTTTTTTACAAGCGTTGTAAAAGACATGCACTTTCAAATAATTAAATGACCTATTAGAGCGCTTTTGTTAGAAGCGTTGTAAAAGCCTTGCGCTTTCACATAATTAAATGACCTATTTGAGCACTTATTCTACAAGCGCTGTAAAATCATTCACTTTAAATAAAAATCATTTACTTTAAATAAATAAAAGCAAATTTAAAACAAATTTACGAACCCTCATCACCTCTACTCTGGAAACCCTCATCTCCTCTACGTATTGTGCGGCCACTGCTCCTCCTTTAAAAAAAAATTGGATACGTTGTCTCAGGTACTGTATTTGTTAATTTGTTGTTGTCACAAAAACTAATAAATTGTTACATAATAAATCTTTTCTTTTTGAAATTTGTTGATCTGATCTGTTTTGAAATCTTTTCTGTTTTGAAATTGTTACATAATAATGGACCTTGGTTTCCATTTTCCAATATTAGATATGTGTACTATATATTGATATAATGTTATCAGTAGCTTATTATTTTTGTAACTGCATTTATACAGGTCATATAATATGGACCGGAAATGGATGTCTGTCAATCGATTGTCAAAAGAGTATGAAAATGGAGTGAAGGAGTTTGTTGAGTTTGCAGTGAAGAATGCAAAAGATCCAAATAGAGTAGTTTGTCCTTGTTTAAAATTTTGTTTTGGAAAACGGGTTAGAGAAGATGAATTGGAAGGACATTTAGTATGGAATGGAATTGGTCAAAGTTATACATGTTGGATAAGACATGGTGAGAAAAAAAAAAGGAAACATTAATTTTGAGAACGGTTCGACATATGCTTCAACTAACTTCGATACAGATACATATGAGTCGGACCGAGTTGAGGAGATTGCAAAAACAGTTGAAGAAGATCTTCGAGATTGTCCTAAAATGTTTGAGAGTTTGTTGAGTGATGCAGAGAAACCATTATATAATGGTTGTACTAAATTCACAAGATTGTCGGTGATATTAAAGTTGTACAACTTAAAAGCGAGTAATGGATGGTTTGATAAAAGCTTCACAGGATTATTAAAACTCTTAAAAGATATGTTGCCAGATGATAATGAACTTCCTAGTCGAACCTACGAGGCTAAACGGATTTTGTGCTCTATTGGCATGAGTTACGAAAGGATTCATGTTTGTCCTAACGATTGCATTTTATTTCGACACGAATATGAATTACTAAAGGTGTGTCAGAAATGCAATGTCTCTCGATATAAGAAGAAAGAATCTACTCCAGCAAAAGTCGTGTGGTATTTTCCTATAATACCAAGATTTAGGCGCATGTATCGTAGTGAAGAAGATTCTAAAGACTAGACATGACATGCAGATGAAAGAATTAGAGATGGAAAGTTTCGACACCATGTAGATTCTCCATAATGGGCAAAAATTGATCACGAATATCTTGAAGTCGGGATAGAGTTAAGAAATCTACGACTTGCACTTTCTACTGATGGAATGAATCCACATGGTCTTCAAAGCATCTCACACAGCACATAGCCTGTGATTTTGTTGATTTATAAACTACCTCCATGGTTATGTATGAAGCGTAAGTTTATGATGTTGTCTATGCTAATTTCTGGACCCAAACAACTGGGGAATGATATCGACGTATACTTGACTCCTTTAATTGAAGATTTAAAAATTATGTGGGAGACAGGTGTGGAAGTTTATGATGGGTATAAGAAAGAATGTTTCAATTTGAGGGCTATGTTGTTCGACACAATTAATGATTTTCCAACATATGGTAATTTATCAGGATATAGCATTAAAGGTCAATGTGCATGCCATATATGTGAAGAGAGTACAAATTGGATACGGTTGAAACATTGTAAGAGGAATGTATTTCTTGGACATCGTAGATTTTTACCTTATAGTCATCAGTATTGTGGGTGGAGAAATGTATTCAATGGAAAATCAGAGGAAGGTAAAGCTCCTTTAGCACCGAATGGATATCAAATACTTGAAAAAGTACAAGGTTTGACTAATAAATTATGCAAACCTTTTGCGGGAGAGCTGGTCAAAACTGGGTGGAAGAAAAAGTCAATTTTCTTTGAATTGCCATATTGGAAGTCATTGTATATAAGACATTTCCTCGATGTGATGCATATTGAAAAAAAAATGTATTTGATAGTGTTATTGGTACGTTACTCAATGTTCTAGGAAAGTCTAAAGATGGTATTAATGCAAGATTGGACTTGGTCGATATGGGAATAAGAAATGAATTGGGTCCCGTAAAGAAAGGAAATCGCACATATCTATCTTCAGTCGCTCATACTCTATCTAGAAAGGAAAAAATTATTTTATGTAAATTTCTACACGAAGTTAAAGTTCCAGAAGGATACTCTTCAAACATTAAAAATTTGGTTTGTATGAAAGACCTCAAGTTAAAAGGTTTGAAGACCCATGATTGTCATATTCTAATGGAGCATTTGCTACCAATAGGTATACGTTCCATTTTACCTGAAAAAGTTCGACGAGCCTTAACTAGATTATGTTTCTTCTTCAGGGAAATTTGTAGTAAAGTGATCGATCCTCAAAAATTACCGACATTGTAGAGAGAAATTGTTGTTACTTTGTGTGAGCTTGAAATGTATTTCCCACCCTCGTTCTTTGATATAATGGTTCACCTTACTATTCATCTGGTTAAGGAGACATAACTTTGCGGGCCAGCTTATATGAGATGGATGTATCCGATAGAACAATATATGAAAATATTAAAAGGGTACGTAAAAAGTAGAAGTCGACCAAAAGGTTGTATTGCTGAACGGTACATTGTCGAAGAAGCTGCTGAATTTTGTACTGAATATTTGTCCAATGTTGAATCCATAGGGCTTCCCATGTCTCGTCATTCAGGAAGAATATCAGGATAAGAGATAATTGGAAGGAGACTAATGACTATATCAAGGATAGAATGGGAGCAGACATAATTGTATGTTCTGCACAATGATGATGAGGTACAATCGTATGTTACAATACACATGGATCAGTTATCTCGTTTGAAAATGAATAGGAATCAAAATTGGATAACTCGAGAGCAAAATCGAAGTTTTATAACATGGTTAAATAATCACATAAAGTCAAAGTTTGATATAGACCCCGAATCAATTTCACAGAGATTGAGGTGGCTAGCAAATGGTCTGAGTTTACATGTCTTTTCTTACATTGGTTATGTAATTAACGGCTACATATTTTATACCAAAGAACAAGATGATCAGACCACTATGCAAAATAGTGGAGTCACTCTCGTAGCTGAAGCGATGCATATCTCAAGTGCAAAAGACAAAAACCCAGTATATGCAAATCTACCATATTTTGGGGTTATCGAGCGCATAAGGGAGTTAGACTACACAATGTTTCGTGTTCCTATATATGGTTGAAAATGGGTCGATAATAATAATGGTGTTCGGATTGATGAGTCAAGGTTCTTGCTTGTCGATTTTAATAGGGTGGGATACAAAGATGAGCCTTTTATTTTAGCGTCGCAAGCTCAACAAGTGTTTTATGTCACTGATCTTGCTGATGATAAATGGTCTGTTGTCCTATCGACCAATAAAATAAGTGATAATAACAATAATGATGAAGAAGTTGGTAATGATCTTTTATTTGCAACATCACAACCACATGAAATTGATTCAACTAATGATGGTTTATATCTTAGAGATGATCATGATGAGGGAATTTGGATTAATCCATCGTTTTGTATCGTTAATGGACAAACAAATGTGAATCCCACCAGGAAAAGAAGAAAGGAATCTTAATGTACATGTTTAATTGTTTTATATAAGTCGTGTAATCTGAATTGAGTTCATGTAATTTAATTGTTTGAACATGATTAATTGTTTTATATAAGCCATGTATTTGATTTTCTGCTAATATCTATTTTCTGCTTATATTTAGCTTGATCTTAGTGTTTTATACTAAGTTCGTGTAATTTAATATAAACTAGTAATTTACATGAACTAAACTGAAAAAAAATCCAAATATAGGTAAATTACATGAACTGAACTGAATATAAACTAGTAATTTTACAGCGTTTTTGCCCATAAGCGCTATAAAAGCCTTTAAAATAAAATGAGGTCACAAAGTTTTGTTTTATACCAAGTTAAAAGGTCTTTTAAAAAAAATAGTCATATAACATAAGAAAATAAAGAGGTCTATTATAGCGCTTATTCTACAAGCGTTGTAAAAAAGCCTTTTTAAATTAAAATAAGGAGGCCTTTTAGAGCGCTTATTTGAAAAAGTGTTGTAAAAGGCTTTTAAAAAAAATAGTCATATAACATAAGAAAACAAATAGGTCTTTTACGGTGTTTATTCTACAAGCACTATAAAAGAGCGTTTTAAAAATAAAATAAGGATGTCTTTTAGAGCGCTTATTTGAAAAAGCGTTGTAAAAGGCTTTTAAAAAAACAGTCATATAACAAAAGAAAACAAATAGGTCTTTTACAGCGCTTATTCGAAAAAGTTTTAGTATGTGAAGTTGGTGTGCACGCGCAGATTGTCAAATAGATATTCATTCTTGTCTCCGCATAAGTTTTCGATGTGTAAACTCGATTCAATTAATGTAAAGAAATACATTATAGATATCTTACTAGGAAATATAGAGAAGGATAAGTTGTTATTTGCACCATATAATTCAGGGTACGTAATTATATATTATTTATTTATATCTTTTTAAATTTATGAGATCTTAATTTATTAGTTGTGTATACAAAATTGTCAACCAAATTTTTGTTGTTGTAGGGCACATTGGGGGCTATTTGCAATCAATGCGACCTCTGAAGTTTTATACTATTTAGATCCATTGCACGACAATTACAACAATCACTCTGATATAAAGACTATGTTCGACACGTAAGTAATATTCATTTATATCTTACATATATATATAAATAATGTGTTTGTTAATGCTACAATAATCACATTTATTTATTCGATAGTGCTTTACAAATTTTTCGAGCTCAAAGAGGTGCTACAGTGTCGAAGCAAAAGTCTAATAACATCACATGAATTCCAATAAAGGTTTGAAATATATGCCTTTAAATTTTCATTTACAATCAATGCACAAATATTTTATTGACTTATATGTTTTATTTTATAATGCCCTCGTCAAACTAACAACATCGACTGTGGGTACTATGTATTGGGATTTATGAAGGAGATTGTTGATAGGAACCAAACTATTATCCCAGAAACGGTACGGTATTTTCATTATTTGATTTTCATATATGAATTATGTATATATTTGATTCTAACTTATTTATATTCAATTTTTATATTGCACAATACTTTGACAATTCCAGTCCAACATACTCTGAGAAAAATTTAATTGAATTAAAGGAAGACTGGTGTCGGTATGTGCTTGAAATGAAAATTATTTGATTTGCTGGGAAATAGCATGCTGCAAGGGATCTGAATATATGGTAGTTGGTTCTGTTTTGTGTAATTATGTTAGTTATATGTATATGAATAGGGCACAATATATTGTTGTACAATATCTGAATATGTATATGTAGTTATATGAATATGTGTTGTAGTACAATATTTGAATATGTATATGAATATATTTCTGTTGTTGTGTATATAAAGTTATAAAGTTAAGTTATATAGTTCTGTTTTTGTGTACTGATTGTGAAATAATTGTGTGAACTGATTTTGGATGAAAATAATTTTGGAAAAAAAATTAAAAGACAGCGCTTTCTAAAAAAATGCCATAAAAAACCAAAAAGCGCTTTTTAAAAATTTCATTTACAACGTTTTTAAATAAAATATAAATAAGAATGCATCTTTTACAGCGCTAATTTGAAAAAACGTTGTAACAAGTGAATAACAATGCATATATTGAATGCACCTTCTACAACACTTATTTGAAAAAGCGCTGTAAAAGGTGCATAGTAATGCATATTTTGAATGCACCTTTTACAGCATTTTTTCAAATAAGCGATGTATAAGGTGCATAATAATGTATATATTGAGTGCACGTTTTACAGCGCTTTTTCAAATAAGCGCTGTAAAAGGTGCATAATAATGTCTATATTGAGTGCACATTTTACAGCATTTTTTCAAATAAGCGTTGTAAAAGGTACATAATAATGCATATATTGAGTGCACATTTTACAACGCTCTTTTCAATAAGCGCTGTAAAAGGTGCATAATAATGCATATATTGAATGCACCTTTTACAACGCTTTTTCAAATAAGTGTTGTAAAAGGTGCATAACAAGCGCGCAATATATCTACATTTTTTATAGCGCTTTTTGATTTTAAAAAGCGCTGTTGTATCTTTTTACCGCGCTCGATTCTACAGCGCTTTTTTTTTATTTTGAAAAAACGTTGTAAATGATTTAAAAAAAGCGTTATAAAATACTATTTTTCACGTAGTAAGAAGACATCCTAAGCCAAAATCTCTTGATTATTCCATTCTTTCCAATAGTCGAAGATGTTACATTTGTGTCCATAACTCAAGTTTTAAAAAATTTAGTTTTGAGAATCCAATGTGACTTTTGTAAAATAAAAGAATCGAATGTGACCATTCTTGTTAGGATTTGACAGTGGATGACAAGACTCGAAAGAGACAAATAATAAATAAATAAATAAACAACACTATTAATAGGTATTTACTTATGTGTTTAGTTCTGCTCATTTTTAAGTGACAGTTTCTATTGATGTTGAAGATATATCGAACATTTTAACTATTCACAAAAAAATAAAATACCACACATTTTAAGAAATCATGAGGAATGTATAGGAATAATGAAAAAGTAAAAGAAAATAAAAAACAATTAAAGGAGGATGTGAATGCTAAAGTATACGTGCAAAACTTTTCAAGAAGAAGGGAGTGAGCACTCAAACTACTATTAACAACATTTTATAAGAAGAATTTAAGAGAAGTTTGCTTAGAAATAGCTTCTTAAAGTTCATTGATTCATTGATGCCTCTTACATATCAAAAGTTGTCGATAAAATATTTGAGATGATTGATCAAATACTAAAAATAAGTTGGGAAAAAAAATGTGGTTCAAATTATAATTGACGATACAACAAATTACAAAGTTGTTGGTACAATATTAACAGAAAAAAGGAAAAAGCTCTACAAGACACCATGTGCAGCACACTATATGGATTTTATGTTAAAAGGTTTTGAGAAAAAGATATATATATATATATATATATATATATATATATATATATATATAAAGGCTTCCCTTATTTCTTTATTAAAACATTTCACCAAAGAAAATGATATGGTGAGACCATTGGTTAATACATGATTTGCCACATTTTATCAAACTTTGGGTGTCTCGTGGAGAATGAAAGGACATTGATAAGGATGTTCACATCTAATGAAGAGACATCAAACAAGTTTTCAAAAACATGAGAAAGAAAGCATGTTGAATAAGTGATTACGAATAAAAAGTTTTGGGAGAATAATGTGATTTGCTTAAAAGTTGTTTATCCACTAATCAAAGTGCTTCATTTAGTGGACTCCAATGATAAACCAATAATAAAGTTTATTCACGAGGCAATAGACGAGACTCAAGAGAAAATTCAAGTTGCCTTGAATGGTGTCCAAAAAAGTATTGTTTTGCATTATTTATGCAAATTCTACATTGTTTTTGCATAGTATTCTTGTGCATATTGTTTCTATTTTGTGATGTATAATATTTTTGTAAATTTTGCATTATATTTCAAGCTACAACAAATTTAGTTTTGTTTTTTATTATTTACTTTCAAGTATCTTTGAGATATCATTTAATAAGAGGTGGGATAAATAACTCTGTCGTTCTTTGCATGTGGTAGGTTACTATATCTCAATCCTCAATTGCATTACAATCTTGAGTTTAAAGGTGGCTACGAAGTTAAACGTGAGTTATATGATTTTTTACAAAAGGATGATGAGAGATGTTGAAGAAATTGATAAGATTGATGCTAACTTGAAGATTTTAAGACACAAGAAAAGTTTTTTCAATAGTCTAATAGCTATATACTAATGGTGGGAATCATATGGAGATTAGCATCTAAAAATTCAAACTTTTTCAATTCGTATGTTAAGTTTCATCGGTCGTTCATTTAAATGTGAACAAAATTGGAGAGCTTTTGAGGTGGTAAAATTGCTTCAAAATTTCATTTAGAAGATTTCGTACAATTTTATATATACTAATCGAGTTTGTCTATATTAGGTTCACACAAAGAGATGTTTTATTTTGAAACAAAAGACAATTAATGATTTTTTCTTTGTGATGCCAAATTCAAAATTGGCTAAAAAGAAGCAAATTACAAAGACGGTAGAATATAACTAGGGATGACAATAAAATATGCACTCGCGGGTACCCACCCGAACCCGCTTGATTTGGGCGGGGAAAATATGTTTTAATTGAGTGCGGGTACAGATTTTTCCCGATATTAAAATTCGGGGCAGGGACAGGTTTGGGGTGATATCCACCCCACACCCAAACTCGTTCCGCAAGTAATATTATTGCAATTTTTAAATTTTATATATATATATATATATATATATATATATATATTTAATATTTTTTTAATTATTAATAATTATAATTTTATTTCTATAAAAAATATTTTTTAATTTTATTATTATTTAATAATAATTAACGAGGAAATAGAGTTGAAGTTGTTGTCCCTCAAGATAATTTGAAGATTCCAACCGTGACGATTAACTTGATGGAGTAGAAACTCAAAATTGTATGAAAGATGTTGATCACAACGCTATAAGAAAATCTCTATTTTCCTACCAAAATTTATGGGGAAACAAACGTCCTTGCAAAAGAAATAGTGTTTCTAAAGAAAAAGCTCTAAAGAAATTGATTGCTTTTATTTTTTGTTAGTAAAACTATTAACAAGAAATCAAATCCTCGCAAACCTGTCAAAAAAAGTGAGTGTTCGAATGGACGCGTGCGTTTCCATGGACATTTGTTCCTCGCAAATGCATAATAGCACTAACTGATAACCTAAAAAGATACTAAAAAAATGTTACTTTGCTCTAATTGGCCTGAATGAAAACGCGCAGAAATTTGAAGTTTGCAAGTAACTAGTTCCTCAAAAATTATTGGAGATAAAAAAAGCTATTGGGCTATAATTGACCTTCATTGTAAACAAACATAAATCAGAAGTTTGTGAGGATTAGTTGGCAATTATTTGACACAAAAAAGTTGTTTTGCTCTTAATGGTCTACATGGAAATGCATAGAAATTTGAAGTTTACAAGGAACTAGTTTCTCATAAATTATTGTACACACTATTTTGCTATGACCAACTTGCATTGGAAATGCACAAAAATCAAAATGCAATAATTTTAGTTTTACAAGGAACAAGTGTCTTCAAAAATTATTTGACTTATTAAATTCTACCCATGCAACAAAAGGTTATATCCGTGCATCTTTATTTTTATTATCTTTACACTTTATTTTTTTCACTCTTTTTTCTATCATAATTTTTGTCTACATAATTTTTTTTGTTTACCTTTTTTTTTTCTTTTCAATTTTCAACAAAAGTCACTCAGTGTCATTTGCTTCATCGATCTGCTCTCTTGCGATTGTTGTTCCCATTCCAAAAGTATTTTTCATACATGTTTAGCCGATTAGTTTTTTAAATTTGGTTTAATTTAATCTTTATATATTGTTAATTTAATTATGCATATAATATGCATGAATATGTGGATTTTTTTTTCAAGTATATCCTTTTTTTAAAAAAAATATACTAAATTGTTACACTTTGAAAAAATAATATCAAACTACCCTTCTTGAATTTAATGTATTTTTTTTTTTTCAATTTGTAGTATTGTTTGTCTTTAATTTAATGTATTTTATTTATTCAATTTAATTAATTTTATTTTATTAATATAATTTACTTTATTATTATTATTATTAATACTATTATTAA
>JBBPBR010000007.1:22697935-22718227 GCA_037974775.1 Cicer pinnatifidum | reverse complement strand
TAGTTTCTTAAATTGATAGTTGATTAATTAAAAGAATAACTTCGTATATATTAGTAGTGTATTTTGAATATGTTATACATAAAAACTAAAGAATATTATAATATATTAATTATAATTTTCTGTATAAATTATACATGTGAAAAAATATTTATCTCTGATCAATCGGTTAAAATATTGTCTTTTTACAAATTAAAATTTATATTTCATTATTAATGTATCTCTTAAATATATTTTTTAAATAAAAATCTGAAAAATATTATTATACAATCTTATCCCTATATATATAAAACCCCATTGACTAAATTATGAAAATTAAGATAATTGATTGAAATAGTAAATTTGTTGATAATTTTAATATTTTATTGTTTCCTATTAAAGAGAGAAAGAATTAAGTTATTTTTTTAAGATTACAGAAGAAAAAAAAATGTAACATAATATTAACATGTAAATTTGATGAACTCCTTTTTAGTTATTTTAGATATATATTTTGAAGTATTCTAATTAATATAATAAAACAGGGCATGATTGTGGTGACATTAACATCTTGGTTACCAAAGTTACACCCTCCACCTTGTGATCCACAACAACTACTAAAGAATGAATGTGTCAAAGCAAACAATTTTCAAATGCATGTATTATTTTTGGGACTTGGTTTCCTAACCATAGGCTCTGCTGGTGTAAGACCATGTAGTATACCATTTAGTGTTGACCAATTTGATTCAACAACAAATGAAGGAAAGAAAAGTATCAATAGTTTCTTTAATTGGTACTATACATCATTTACATTGGTACTGTTGGTTACTCAAACAGTGATGGTGTATATCCAAGATTCAATTAGTTGGAAGTTAGGTTTTGCAATACCTGTTGTATGCATGTTCTGTTCCATAATCATGTTCCTTATTGGAACAAGGGTTTATGTACATGCCAAGATTGAAGGAAGTATTTTTTCTGGAATTTTCCTAGTTTTAGTGGCTGCTTATAAAAAGAGAAAAGTAAAGCTTCCAAGTGAGGAGAAGCTAGATGGAGTTTTCTATGATCCACCTTTGTTTGGAACTAGTATTTCATCAAAGCTCCCTTTAACTCATCAATTCAGGTTAGAATATTTTAATGACCTCAACTGCTATATAACATTCTTTTACATTATATTCAAAATGTATCATTTTCCTATGATTTGGTTTGAAAATCTAATAGATGATATTTCATTTTTATGAATCAGGGCCTTGAACAAAGCAGCTTTGATATTAGAGGGTGACATAAATTCAGAAGGTATCATAGTAAACAATTGGAAACTAGCTAGCATTCAACAAGTAGAAGAGGTTAAATGTTTAGCAAGAATTTTTCCAATTTGGGCAACTGGGATTCTCAGTCTGACATCCATAACCCAACAAGGAACATTCACAGTATTACAAGCCTTAAAAATGGACAGACACCTTGGACCAAAATTCCAAATCCCAGCAGGTTCAATGTCAGTCATATCACTAATCACCATAGCATTATGCCTTCCATTGTATGACAGGCTCTTAGTTCCAACACTTAGAAAAATAACCAACCATGAAGGTGGAATTACATTACTTCAAAGAATTGGAATTGGAATGATTTTCTCTATTCTTTCTATGATTGTTGCTGGCTTTATGGAGAAAGTAAGAAGAGATTCATCAAATTCTACTTTGTCAGTCATGTGGTTAGCTCCTCAATTGATTCTTATGGGACTTTGTGAGGCCTTTAATATATTAGGACAAATTGAGTTCTTTAATAGGCAATTTCCTGATCACATGAGAAGTATTGGTAATTCTTTGTTCTCATGTTCTTTTGGTATGTCTAACTATGTTAGTAGTCTCATAGTCACCATAATTCATCATACTACAAGAACAAATGATCATCCTGATTGGTTGACAAATGATATAAATCATGGTAGGATAGATTACTTTTATTACCTTATTGCTGTCATAGGGATGTTGAACTTTGTTTATTTTATTCATGTTGCTAGGAGATATCAGTATAAGTGTATGTAGTGTGAATTTCCAAGATTGTAAACCTCTTGATGATGAGCTAGGATCACACACACTTTAAGAGAAAACAAATATCTTACTTTAGTGGTGACTGGTGAGTATATATTTATAATTGTACGAAGGCTTATCCAAAATAAATTATGAATAACATTTTTCATTACACAAAGATACATGCATCTCAACTACAATGGACTATGCAAGTCAATGAGTCAATCAATTTCATTTATTTCATTTTCTTTGTGCCAACATAGTTGAAATTTCATTCCTATCATGTAATGCATTTGCACCTTAAATTTTGCTTTTAAAAAAACTATTTCATTTTATTACGCTATTTTGTTATATTAGTTGTTCACAAGATATCTTTCGTGAGATATGGTTGTTGGATTATTTTATTTTGAACTACCATAGTCACATTAATTTTTGTCTAATGCTCAAATTAATCAAATGTCACATCATTTATTGTTATAGTCTTAATAATTATGTGATCACTATTATTGCATTTGATAGAGATTATTGTTATTATTAAGCATTTTTTAATTAATAGTGGGTGAATGTGAAAAGTTTGTTGAGATTCACAATAATGGATAAGTTAATTCATCTATATAGCACAAATAGAGTCTCTATCTCTTTTCACTATATAAGTGTAGTTGTCTCATTGACATTATACGCATCTTTGTTACTAGTGGAATAGAAATAGTTTATTTTCTCTTCACATGCAATACTCATGGATTTAAAAAAGATCAATGCAAGAATCATTGTCATTTGCACATTAGGTATTCCAAAATCATCTAAGCTCTATGATCAAAACTATTGATTTATTGATGTTAAATTTGGGATTAGATAATGCATATATTGAGTCTATCAATTTCTTTCAATTGCTTGGTTTTCCATGATCAGAAACGTTAGTCTTTCCTAGTTCCCAATAACCTTTATGAATGAATATCCATTGCTTTAAATTTTTTTTGATTGAATCAATTAATCTAGTGGAGATGCAACAATAATATAATTATTGATTTCATTAATTTTAAAGCAATAATCCATTTATTTATTTATGAATCATGTAATTCTGATTCAAATAACATATTTGCTTAATTTCAATTAGTTTTTTAAACTGTTTTCTTATTAACAACTAAATTAGATATATTTTTTGATGATTTACCATTATTTTCACATAACTCTTTATGGATTATGTTTTTTTTATTGAATTATGGTATATTTATGTTTATCATGTTTTATTTCATCTTCATTATGGTATCAGAGCCTCGTTATAGAATTTTGAGGATTTGAATTATATTTCTTAAATTTTAAACTTATGTTTTTAAAATCTTAATTCTCAAAACGTTAGTCAACTATGATTTATTTTGTTGGTAAGCCGTAAAGCCCAAAAGAGAGGTAGTTGTTCCCAAAATAGATATATCAGTGGTCCCGTGAGAGGAGACATATTTTGAAACTTAAAGTTTAAACTATAGAAATATGGCCCAATTCCTTAGAACCTTGAGCGAACTAGGATCCAAAAGAAGAGATAAAACCATGATACCTTCTACTTCATTATCTTTAGAAGAATTATAAAATAAAAATGACTAAGATAATTATCAAAACAAAGAGTTGCAAATAGCATAAATAGAAAATAAATTACAAAACTGGAATATGTTTGATATTAAATATAAAGAAATGTATAAAACTAGTACATTTGACAAATTTAAATCTCAGAAAATTAGTCATATATTAGAATCCTCCAAATCAATAGTTAAACATAATGAAATTATTAACTTATTAAATGAAGAAATAATTGATGATCATATCAAACAAGGATTTCATTATATTCACTTAGGATTAATACAAGTTGCTATCAAACCATTACATAAGTTAGGACTAAATACTTCCATATTATTAGTGTTACATGATAATAAAATTAAAAGATTTAATGAATCCATTATTGCTATATTAGAATCAAATTTAAGTGATGGTCCTGTTTATTTTAATTGTTATCCAAATTACTCTATGAACTTAGAAAACAGTTTGACTAAAAGGTCTTTAGTTATTAAAATTCAATGTATGGATGATTTATTTAATGAAGGAGTAGCTAATATTGATATATGTTACGAAATCAAATATAAAGTTTCAAATATAAATTATAATTTTAAAGCATTAAGAATTACACCTAGTAATGAAATAGTAATTATTGAAGCAAATCTAAAATGCTCTAATATTACAACCCCTAAAAAATTAAAGGTTTATGATATTATTGCTAAACTACCAGAAGAATGAGTATTAAAAGAAATTATGCCAACACCTAGAATAGAGTCTAAAAAAAATAGACAATTTATTTTTAGAAGATGATGGCAGTATAAGAATTAGAATGAATTGAAGTCAGTCTTTTGTAACTGATAAATCATTAAAATATTCATGTGAAACAAGTTCTAGAAAATCAGTAGATTCAACATCTACCATTAATATTAACTTAAACAGAGTGGATTTGGTACCCTCAATACCTCAACCATTATATGAACCTTGCCTAGATTGCCAAGGATCAGAGTCACCAGAGATGTCACCAACAACATCTCGAGTATTAGGAGTAATTGAATTAGAAGAAGAATTTGAAATAGATAAAGTTTGGTTAAGAGAAGATTTTGAAGCAGATTATAATACAAATAAAAGAAAATGGTATTTTAATACTTTCTCAAAAGAAATAACAAGTGATTATAGAGAAAAATATTATGAGTATCTTAAAGAAACCAGATTAAATATTTATTTCTTTAACTGGTTTGAAGATTACTGTTTAAAAAATGATATAGAAAACCCTTTTAATAGAAATAATCACATAAATGGTAATACTAAAATAAGTAATAAATGGAAGACTGTAGATGATAAAATAATAGAATCTATACATCCTCCATTAGAAGCAATAAAAATAGAAAAGAATGAAATTATATTCGAAGCTTCACCCTTTAAAACAATTAAGCATCTAAATCATGAAACTAAAGAAATAGGAAGAGTCCAAACTCAATTAAACTTTAGTAATCAAATATTACATACTATGGTTGAACAATTAGATATAGTAGAATTACAAGTGAGTAAAAATTACCCCAGTACGTCTAATGAAATTAATACATATAAATATTATAAACTAGATCCAAAAAGACCTATTTATCAATTAATGAATGTACCTGAAAAAGAATTAAAAGAAGCAAAATTAAAAAATAACTCAGATGAATTAATAGAACAATTAAAAAGGTTGACAGTCACAAATAATTCTCAAGTCAATGTATTATCACAATACCCCAATGAGTTAGAAATCAACAAAATTAATAATGTGAAAAATACTAGTTACCTAGGTAAAACTAGAAATTAGTATCCTAGACCTAGCTATCCATACTTACAATTTGAAGGTATTACATGACCCCCGTAGCCTATAGTGGAGATTCTATTATTGAATGGAAAATAGATGGCCATAGTGAACAAAACATATTAAATATTATTCAGGCCATGACTATGGCAGCCGCTGCCTTTAAAATCTCAAGAAAAAATATTGATAAAAAGGCAGCTTTATTATTAATCACTAGATTCATCGGCCAATTAAAAGGATGGTGGGATAATATAGTTACTGGAGAAGAAAAAACTATGATATTAACAACAGTTAAGGTAGATAATAATGGAATACCAATAGAAGAGGACTCAGTAAATACCCTATTATATGCTATCACAAAAGTCTTTGTAGGAGACCCATTACAATTACGAGAAAGGGTTGTTGAACAATTAGTCACTCTTCATTGTCCTTCCATGTCTGATTATAGATGGTATAAAGACATGTTTATGTCAAAATTATATATGAGACCAGATGGAAATGCAGATTATTGGAAAGAGAGATTTTTAGCAGGATTACCTAAATTATTTAGTGAGAAAGTTAAAATGAATATTAAAATCAAAACTTAATGGAATAATTCCTTATGGAATAATTCCTTATGGAACATTAACCTTAGGACAAATATCGAATTATGTAGTAGAAACCAAAATAGGAATATGCACAGATTTTAAAATACATAATAAAATTAGATCAGAAGTAGTGCAAAGTAGAAAAGAATTAGGATCATTTTGTGAACATTTCGGAATAGAGACAATTAAAGCTCCCAGTAAAAACATAAAGAAAAGATATCCAAAACAAACATTTAGGCATTATAAGAAAAAGAAAAATTATAATAATAATTACACCCTAAATGAACCAATAAAGAAAACACAGAAAATTTAAAATACTAATAAAAAAGTCTTTAATAAACAAGAAATTAAATATTTTAAATGTGGACGACTAGGACATTATGCAAAAAATTGTAGAG
The DNA here is from genome assembly GCA_037974775.1 of Cicer pinnatifidum. Classification (NCBI taxonomy): domain Eukaryota; kingdom Viridiplantae; phylum Streptophyta; class Magnoliopsida; order Fabales; family Fabaceae; genus Cicer; species Cicer pinnatifidum. The sequence continues at coordinate 22,711,887 of JBBPBR010000007.1, read as the reverse complement.
TAAAACAAAAAATTAATGAAATCAGTTAATTAGAAATACAAAAGGAATTAAAAGAAAGTCTTATTAATATCTTAGAAGGAATTATTTTGATTGATGAATCCTCTAGCTTTTTGGAAGAATCATCTTTGTTAAGACACAATCTCAATTTAAATGTTTTGATGATAATTAAACAAAAGATTAATTAAAGATTATTAATTATGATTCTAAATATTTTGGTATTTAACATGTGCATTTGGGTGTGTTAAAATAAGATAGATATCAAACATCACAAATCAGATCTCATTAAAATCAAAGAAAGCAGTTCTGGAAAACGAAGATTGATATTGAAGTAGTTCTGGAAAAAGAAGATCGATCTTGACTTATTGTTGAGAAACGAAGAACGATCTTCGTTTATGACATAAACAAGAATAATCAGTTTCCTTGTGAAAGATTGGATCCTGGAAACATTATTCATCTCATATATTCATCTAGAATAAGCAAAGATCAATCTAAGTCATATTTGTTCTAGAATTTGAAGAATCAAAGACATGCTTCATTAAAAGTATAAAGCATGATCATTCTTCAAATGAGGCAAGTGCAAGTACAAAGCTACAAGCTGTAAAGTACACCACTGATTATACTTTTCTAATACTGCACACGTGACTAAAAAACATGCACTCAACTCAGACAACTGACACAATCACAAAGTACAAGTTAGTTCATCACAAACAAAATTCGAAGAACAATCTTGGATCTCAAGAATGTTATTGGATGCAGCTGTGATCACTCTTGCTTTTTGGCAGACTTTATCCAACAACTATTTCATGACAGCTGGCCCTATTTCAACGGTCATATGAGCTGTCCTAAGCCTTCTTGAAGTCTATAAATGCAGCTTCAAGATGAAGAATAACACACAACTCAAAGTGCAAAGAAAAGCATCAATCATTTCAATCATACTTAAGTATCTCAATATCGTTCTTTAAGCTTGTTGCTTTCAATCTTTGTGTTGTGTTAGAATCAGTAACAACTGAGTTCTATTTATAGAATCTATTTCTCAAACAAGAGTTGAGTAAATACTCAAATTCTAAATAGTCTCAAATCCACCACTTTGTAACTCAAGGTTATTTTGTCAACACAATCTTGAGTGATTTGTAAAAATCCTTTTCATGATTTGAAAGGTAACTTACTAAATCCTTTATGAAATATTAAGGTAGAACTGTGGAAATCCTTTCTAGGTAGAAGGGTAGAAGTTGTGTAAAGATCAAGATTGATCTGTGAAAATAGTGTGATAACCAAGAACAATCTTGCCATTGAGCACATAGTGGAAAATCTCATTCTTGTGAGGACTGGACGTAACCCGTGTTTGGGTGAACCAGGATATATGCTCGAGTAATCTCTCTATCTTTATCTCTCTTTACTTTATGCTTGATAATCAGATTTTATATTGATAAAATTAATATTGTTGTTTTTAACAAACCAAGATCGATCTTCGTTATCACCAAGATCAATCTTGGATTAAATTCTTAGTTTCAAAAACAGGAATTTTTAAAAAAGGGGCAATTATAATTCAAACCTCCTTCCTTATAATTGACACTGTTACTTCAACTGGCATCAGAGTCAGTCTCTAAGATTTAAACACCCAAGAAGTGTTAGAGGAAAAGATTCAGGAAAATAAATCTCAAAAGCTAAATACATAGTTGAAGGAGGGTCTTCAAACAGACCACCATACTTTGATGGCTCAGATTATTATTTCTAGAAAGAAAAAATGCAGTTGTTTCTCAAATCACAAGATACAGGTATGTGGAGAATCATCACAGATGGAGACTTTATACCAAGATTAGATCAAAACGATCCAACATTAGCTGAAAAGAAAGAAACAGATTGGACATGAGATGAAAAATCTAAGGTACTTTTAAACTCAAAAGCTCAACTGTTTTTATCATGTGCCTTAAGTAGGGAAGAAAGTGAAAGAGTAGATGAATGTGATACGGCCAAGAAGGTATGGGACACATTGCAAACTCACCATGAGGGTACAAGTCATGTTAAGGAAACAAGAATTGACATTGGTATTCGAAAGTTTGAATTGTTTGAAATGAACGAAGGAGAAACAATCGATGAAATGTACTCAAGATTCACAACTATAGTGAACGAAATGCGTTCCCTTGGCAAAGCTTATTCAGTACAAGACACGGTAAGAAAGATCATGAGATGTCTTCCAATCATATGGAGACCAATGGTGACAGCTATAAGTCAAGCCAAGAATCTAGAAGTACTAGGCTTAGAAGAACTTATTGGAACTCTAAGTGCGCATGAAGTACTGTTACTGGAAGATAAACCTGTAAAGAAAGGCAAAGTGATAGCCTTAAAAGAATATTTAAGCTCACCAAACATTCAACAAACAAATGAGAAAAGTGATTCAGAAAATAGCCAAGAAGATGTTGATGAAGAGATTGCTCTTCTCACAAGAAAAATACAAAGAATGATGAAAAGAAGAGATTAGATCAAAAAAGAATCTCCAGACAAAAAAGACTTCAAGACTGAAATAGATAAAAGCAAAATCACTTGCTTTGGATGCAACAAACAAGGACATTACAAAACTGAATGTCCATCAAACAAAAAAGGACCAAAGAAATTTCCTTTCAAAAAGAAGTCAATGATGGCAACCTGGGATGATTCTGATGAATCAGAAATAGATGAACCTGAAGAAGCTAATATGTGTTTAATGGCAAACATTGAAGATACAGAGGTAAAAAATTTTGAACCATGTCTTGTATGTAAACAAATGGAAACAGAATTTGATAATTTGCTAAATGATTCAAACTTTCTCATTCAAAAATGTAGTTCTTTTAAAGAAAAATTTCACAAAGAAAAAGAAGAGAAAGAGAAAATTCAAGCCATGAATGATAAACTTAAAGAGATCATTCAAAATCTGAAAGAATCTCAACTCAAAAATTTGGAAACTGAAAAATCAGAAAACCAAGATCGATCTTCACCTCAAACGAAGAACGATCTTCTCAAGGCTGAAGTTGAAACTCTTAAAAATGATTTGAAATTTTTTATTAAAGCTACTGAGACCTTTCAGAAAATCATGGGATCCCAAGTAGGGATATTTGATAAAGTTGGGCTCGGTTTTGATAAAACTCAAAAAACAAAATATATGAAACCTTTTTTGTTCCTGAACTAAAAGAAGGAAAATGCAAAATCAAATGTTCATATTGTGACAAAAGTGGACATTTAGAATTTGCATGTTACTTTAAAAAAAGGGATGAAAAAATCAAGAACAAAATAATCTTCAAGAAAGAAGAACATTTGACAGCAAAAGCAAATTTTTCTCAAAAACTAAAAAAGCAAGAACGATCTTCTGCTAATGTAAAAAACGAAGAACGTTCTAGAGGCTTATCAAAACCAACTGATACTCAGTTTTTTAAACTATTTTCAAAAACCATTGAATATTCTTCTTGGTCCAAGATTGATCATTATGAGAAACCATTTAACACTAAGAAAAAATCAGATTTCGAAGCGAACTCCTCAGGACCCAAAATCAAGTGGGTACCTAAAAAGGATATAATACATTATGTAGGATGGATCTCAAGATGTCAAGAAAAGGCCATGGTTTTTGGACAGTGGCTGTTCAAGGTATATGACGGGTGATAAGAATTGTTTCATGTCATTTATCAAAAAAGATGGAGGGTCCGTAACATTTGGAAATAACGATCAAGCCAAGATCAAAGGAAAAGGAACCATAGGTAAAATAAATTCTGTCAAAATCAATGATGTTCAATATGTTGAAGGATTAAAACATAATCTTCTTAGCATTAGTTAACTATGTGACAATGGCTATGAAGTTATCTTTAAACCAAACATATGTGAAGTGAGAATGGCAAATTTTGGAGAAATCATATTTGCTGCATCCAGAAAGAAAAATCTTTACATTTTATACATTGAAGAATTACCAGTTGAATCTTGCCTCATGTCCATAAATAAAGACAAATGGATATGGCATAAGAGAACTGGACATTTGAGTATGAAAATAATTTCAAAACTTTCAAATTTAGATCTTGTTAGAGGACTTCCTAAAATAAGTTTTGAAAAAGATAAGATTTGTGAAGCTTGTGCAAAAGGAAAACAAGTTAAAAGTAGCTTTCATTCAAAAGGTTTTATATCAACCAAAAAACCTCTTGAACTACTTCACATTGATCTTTTTGGTCCCATCAAAACCACCAATTTAGGAGGTATGAAATATGGATTTGTTATTGTTGATGACTTTTCTAGATACACATGGGTGCTATTTTTAAACAAAAGGATGATGCATTTGACGCTTTCAAAATTTTTTGTAAAATGGTTCAAAATGAAAAGGAATCCAAAATCATCAATGTAAGAAGTGATCATGGGGGTGAATTCATTAATGCATCCTTCAAAACATTTTTTGATGAACTTGGCATCTCTCATAATCTATCTTGTGCAAGAACTCCACAACAAAATGGAGTTGTTGATAGAAAAAATAGAACCTTGCAAGAGATGGCAAGAACGATCTTGGAAGAGTCAAATGTGAAGAAGTATTTATGGGCTGAAGCTATAAATACCTCCAGCTACATTTTAAATCGTGTTTCAATCAGAAAAATGATAAACAAAACACCCTACAAAATCTGGAAAAATAGAAAACCAAATATTTCATACTTTCACATCTTTGGTTGTTATTGCTACATTTTAAACAACAAAGATAACTTGGGAAAATTTGATGCGAAATCGGACAAAGCTATATTTCTAGGATACTCAACATAAACTAAGGGATATCGTGTGTTTAATTTAAGAACTAAAACTATTGAAATCAGTATGCACATTTTATTTGATGAGTTTGACGATCTTGAATTAAAAAAGAAAGATGAAGAGGAAGAAGATTAATCTGGGCAAACACAACAGATCAATCTTTAGGAAAACAAGATTGATAAACAATCTCCTTTTCAAAATCCTCCTAGAAGATGGAAATTAATAGGTGATCATCCTCCAAATCAAATCATTGGAGATACAGCTGATGGCATTAGAACTAGAATGTTATTTAAAGATGATGCAAACAGCAACATGGCAATGATATCTCAAGTAGAGCCAAAATCCATCAAAGAAGCAATAATTGATCAATCTTGGATTGATGCAATGAAAGAAGACCTTATTCAATTTGAGAAAAATAAAGTCTAGACTCTTGTTCCAAATCCACAAGATCAAACAATTATTGGAACACGAAGGGTTTTTAGAAATAAGCTAGACGAAGAAGGAAAAGTTGTAAAAAACAAAGCAAGGTTAGTTGCTCAAGGTTATAATCAACAATAAGGAATAGACTATGATGAAACCTTTGCTCCAGTTGCAAGGTTAGAAGCCATAAGAATTCTTCTTGCATATGCATCATATAAAAACATCAAACTTTTTCAAATAGATGTTAAAAGTGCTTTTTTAAATGGTTTTTTCAATGAACAAGTTTATGTTCGTCAACCTCTAGGCTTTGAAGATCAAAAGAAACTAGATCATGTTTTTAAACTCACAAAAGCCTTATATGGTTTAAAACAAGCTCCTAGAGCTTGGTATGAAAGATTGAGTTCATTTATGATCAAAAATAATTTTTCCCGTGGAAACATTGACACAACATTTTTTATGAAAACTAGTAAAAATGATTTACTCATTGTTCAAGTGTATGTTGATGACATTATTTTTGGTTCAACAAATGAAAAAATGTGTGAGGATTTTTCAAAACTCATGCAAAGTGAATTTGAAATGAGTATGATGGAAGAATTGAGATATTTTCTTGGCTTACAAATCAAATAACATAAAAATGGGATTTTCATTTGTCAAGAAAAATATATCAAGGATCTTTTAAAGATATACATAATGAGTGAAGCCAAGATTATGTCTACTCCCATACATCCATCATCCTCATTAGATAAAGATGAAAATGGGCAATCAATTTTTGAAAAAGAATATAGAGAGGTTCTCATTTTGATTTTGTAGCTTACTGCGATGTCGACTATGCTGGTGATAAGATGGAAAGAAAGAGCACAAGTGGTGCATGTCAGTTCCTAGGGGAAGCCTTAATAAGCTGGTCATGTAGCAAGCAAAATACAATCGCCCTATCAACTACTGAAGCTGAATATGTCTCAACCGCGAATTGTTGCTCTCAAGTATTGTGGATCAAGAATCAACTTGAAGATTATTCAGTTAGTTGAAGATTATTGTGATAATACTAGTGCTATTAATTTATCTAAGAATCCTATTCAACATTCAAGGTTAAAACATATTAAGATAAAACACCATTTTATTAGGGATCATGTGAGTAAAAAGGAAATTGACCAAATCAAAACGGTAATCTTTTTCCTCTTTCACTATTCAAATTCTCTTTTCTCTCAGAACTCATCTTCTATCTTCCTCTTCATCAAGCTTTTTTTTTTCTTTTCAAAAATGGCTCGTTCCAAAACTAGGGCTCACAAAAATCCCATATCACCACTACCATCATCATCCTCAGTCCATTCTCCATCTCCTCCACCCAGACCAACACCTCCCCATTCATCCTCTGAAAAAACATTTTCGGACTACCTATCTTTTTCCCCAGAACCATGTCCTCAACCTCTCTCAACTAAGCTTCCTCCTTTATATCAATGTCTCACCCCTTCTGTTAGTCAATTTGCACCCCATCTTCGAACCACTATGAACCCTAGCTCCAGCACCTCATCTTCTAAACGAAGATCAATGTGCATTCAATCAGGTATTGGAACTTCTAAAACCAAAAAGGTTGACAACACCATTTACACGATTTCTGATGATGAATCTGAACCTTCATCACCTCAACATAACCCCAACCCACAAGCTGCTCATGCAACCCAACCAACCAAACCACAGTCCCCACAAATTTCAAAATCTCCAGAAATCCCAAACACTATATCACCATCCCCAAAATCTTCTTCCCAACATCCTCCAACCAAAAACAAACCAACAAAACTGAAACCAAGAAAACCTAAATCTCCCTCTACACTCTCATAGTTTTTGGCCTCCAAAAAACTCCAAATCCCAAAAAAAAAACTCAGAAAAACACTCCACATGAACGATCTTTCCCTCCTCAAGAACGATCTTCACCTTCACAACAACCTCAAGAACGATCTTCCCCTCCTTAAGAATGATATTCTCCTCCACAAGAACGTTCTTCCACCAAAAAACAACAAAAAACGTTCTCCTCTTAAAACTCCAACCCAGTAAACCACAAAGGCTCCCACCACAACAAACCCTAAATCCTTCCCTAAACACTCTTCCTCAAAAATCCTCATTCCACCTATGATTTCTTCCAAAATCCAACAAGTATTTTCTGAAAAAAAGGCTCAACGCCCTATTGGTATTGGGAGGGTTTTTGATTTTGAAAAACTTCAACTCGAAGGGATCTCCATCCAGCATCATACTGATGCCCTTGGATGGACGAATTTTTTTGAAAATCTCTGGTTGTCATTACCCACAAGTCATTCAAGCCTTTTACTGCAAAGCTGAAGCTTTTTAAGACAAGTCTCTCATAGTTTCAACCTTGAAAGGTATTGAAATTCGACTTGATCCTGTGATCCTGGCTGATATTTTGAAAATACCCTCTGAAGGTTAAAAATCTATGGAAAAGATTGGTACAAAGCCTTAAACATTTCAAAAGATAAAGTGTTTCAAGAGCTATTTGTTGATGGATCCACAAAATGTCTTTCTGCTGATCTGAAACCCTTGCCAAAATTTTTTAACAACATAAGCCAACAAAACATTTTCCCTCACTGTGGCAGTCACGGATTCGTCTCTGATAATGACACTCTTGTCATTTATCATCTTCTTCATTGCAAGAAGTTAAATCTGCCATATTTGATCATCCAACATATGATTGCTGCAATAAAAAAGGATTATAAGTGCAATACCGTCCCTTATGGCATGGTATTCTCCAAAATTTTCAGGCATTTTGAGATTCCACTTTCAACTGAATCCTCAATTATCAAAATTTCCAAGTTCTCCTCCAAAAATCTATCCCATATGAAACAGCTTCCCACCATCCCACCCTCACCACAAACTGTTTTCACTCCATCATCAAGCAAAAGAAAAAGGATTGCCCAAATCTCTGCTGCACATACCACGACTGAATCTCCATAACGTTCTTCCCATCAGCCAAATACTGAAGAACGTTCCTCGTTTCCTACTATTTCCCCACACTTGAATTATACCACTTCCACAATTCCACCATTCACAAATATCTCATCTCAAGACCATTTATGTCCCACACTTCCTGTCCTAAACACTTCAAAAATGTTTCCAGTATTTATCTCGCCTCAGAAAACTGCATCTTCATCCCTCTTTGAAATAAGTCAATACTTGGCTTTTCCTGATCTAGATACCATTAGTCCATCTGTTCCTCTTCCCCATCACTCTGCTTCCACCTCCATTCCTCCAATCAACACCATTTTTGCTACTTTATCTACTTTTTATACATCTGCTACTCCTTCCAACAACACTCCCATGGATACTCATCAACGTCCCTCAAAAAGGACGAAATTGGAAAAGGAATTATCCCGGGCTTACAAAAATATTCCCAAAATTTTTGCTGCTCTACAAATCATACTTGCGCGCCTAGCTCATCAAGATAAAGAGCATGCTTATCTGCGCGACTGGATGACACATCATCTTGCCCTAAAGCTGGGTATTGAACCTCCTATGCCAAATCCTCCTCCAACATTTCCAGACATCCCTCAGCCTTCCTTGTCTCCATCCTCTAAAGGGTCTTCCCCGCCTCTGTCATTTTATGGTTTTATTCTCCTGCTCCTTTTTCCTGCAACAAAGGGGGAGAAATATCGTAGATTTTAAAATCTGATATGTAGTTATCTACTTATGATTACTTTTTTTTTTTTTGAACCAACATGTAATGATCGAACGATCTTTTTGTTTTGTGACATGAATGAAACATCATTATTTGGTTCAAATGCTAAGCACATATTGAGGGGGAGTTTTTTTTTAATTAATTAAAAAGCTCTCTAAATTATTATTAGAATCAAAATTAAAAATCTAAATTAATATGTTTTGTCATCATCAAAAAGGGGGAGATTGTTAAGACACAATCTCAATTTAAATGTTTTGATGATAATTAAACAAAAGATTAATTAAAGATTATTAATTATGATTCTAAATGTTTTGGTATTTAACATGTGCATTTGAGTGTGTTAAAAAAAGATAGGTATCAAACATCACAAATCAGATCTCAATAAAATCAAAGAAAGCAGTTCTGGAAAACAAAGATTGATCTTGAAGTAGTTCTCGAAAAAGAAGATCGATCTTGACTTATTGCTGAGAAACGAAGAACAATCTTCGTTTATGACAGAAACAAGAATAACCAGTTTCCTTGTGAAAGATTGGATCTTGGAAACATTATTCATCTCGTATCTTCATCTAGAATAAGCAAAAATCAATCTAAGTCATATTTTTTCCAGAATTTGAAGAATCAAAGACATGCTTCATTAAAAGTATAAAACAATTCATCAAATGAGGCAAGTGCAAGTACAAAACTACAAGCTGTAGTACACCATTGATTGTACTTTTCTAATACTGGACACGTGACTAAAAAACATGCACTCAACTCAGACAACTGACACAATCACAAAGTACAAGTTAGTTCATCACAAACAAATTTCGAAGAACAATCTTGGATCTCAAGAACGTTCTTGGATGCAGCTGTGATCACTCTTGCTTTTTGGCAGACTTTATCCAACAACTGTTTCATGACAGCTGGTCCTGTTTCAACGGTCATATGAGTTGTCCCAAGCCTTCTTCAAGTCCATAAACGCAGCTTCAAGATGAAGAACAACACACAACTCAAAGTGCAAAGAAAAGCATCAATCATTTCAATCATACTTAAGTATCTCAATATCGTTCTTTAAGCTTGTTGCTTTCAATCTTTGTGTTGTGTAAGAATCAGTAACAACTGAGTTCTATTTACAAAATCTATTTCTCAAACAAGAGTTGAGTAAATACTCAGATTCTAAATAGTCTCAAATCCACCACTTTGTAACTCAGGTTATTTTGTCAACATAATCTTGAGTGATTTGTAAAAATCCTTTTCATGTTTTGAAAGGTAACTTACTAAATCCTTTATGAAATAGTAAGGTAGAACTGTGGAAATCCTTTCTAGGAAGAAGGGTAGAAACTGTGTAAAGATCAAGATTGATCTGTGAAAATAGTGTGATAACCAAGAACAATCTTGCCCTTGAGCACATAGTGGAAAATCTCATTCTTGTGAGAACTGGACGTAACCCGTGTTTGGGTGAACCAGGATATATGCTTGCGTAATCTCTCTATCACTTTCTCTCTTTACTTTATACTTGATAATCAGATTTTATATTGATAAAATTAATATTGCTGTTTTTAACAAACCAAGATCGATCTTCGTTATCACCAAGATCAATCTTGGATTTAATTCTTAGTTTCAAAAACAGAAATTTTTAAAAAGGGGCAGTTATAATTCAAACCTCCCTTCCTTATAATTGACATTGTTACTTCAATCTTATGAAGAAGAATATGTTAATAATATATTAGAAAAGTCAGAATCATAAGAAAGTTTAGAAGAAGAGTATTGTTTAGGTCCATAACTATGTAACTGTAATGATTGTATTGAGGGAATTAATATGATTAATACATATTAAGCTAGTACTCTTATAGAAATATTAAGAAAAATGTCTGATTCAAATCAAAAAGAAAATTTTATGATTCACCCAACCAATTACTATCAAAGACTTGCAGAATGAAATTACTTCTATAAAACAGGAAATTCAATTATTAAAACAAAAGGGCTTAGAATTATATGTTAAGTATTAGAATTAAAAGGAAAAATTATATTAGAACAACAACATAAGTTAGAAAGTAGTAGTAAGAATAATGATATAAAAGAAAAAGAACCTTATTTATTTTTGTTAAATAAATTAATTATACACAAATGGTACTACCTAATAACTATAATTATTAAAAATAAAAAATTTGAGTTTACTGCATTATTTGATTCTGGTGCAGACTCTAATTGTATCCAAGAAGGATTAATACCCACTAAATATTACGAAAAAACCCTAGAAAGATTAAGTGGAGTCAATGGTTCTAGATTAGGTATTACTTATAAATTACCTGATGCAAAGGTATGTAAAAATGGAATTTGTTATCATACTTCATTTTTATTAATAAAAGACATTAGAGAAAGTGGAATTATAGGAAACCCTTTCTTAGCATTAATATACCCATTCACGGTATCACATGGAGGTCTTACTACAAAAACATTAGGAAAAAAAATAAAATGTGAATTTGTTCAAAAATCCAAAATTAAAGAATTTAATATATTACAAGAAGCATCAACATCAAGTCTTAGTAAAATTAATTTAATTTCTCAAAAGAAGAAACAAATAGGAATGATAAACAAAGAGATTCATTATAAAAGAATAGAAGAACAATTACAAAATAAAATCATACAAGATAAATTAAAAGAATTACAAGATAGATTTGAAAAGCAAATTTGTGCAGATCACCCCAATGCTTTATGGACAAGAAAGAAACATGTAGTCTCACTTCTTATGAACCTAGTTTTAACGAGAGAAACATTCCCACTAAGGCAAGACCAATACAAATGAATCAACAATACCTAGATTATTGTAAAAAAGAAATACAAAAATACTTAGATAAAAGATTAATAAGATTCATTAAGTCACCATGGAGTTGTGCAGGGTTCTATGTAATGAACTCAACAGAATTAGAAAGAGGAGCACCCAAATTAGTTATTAATTATAAACCATTAAATAAAGTATTACAATGGATTAGATATCCAATACCTAATAAAAAAGATTTAGTGAGTAGATTACATAGTTCATCTGTATTCTCTAAATTTGACATGAAATCAGGATATTTTCAAATACAAATAGAAGAAAAGGATAAATATAAAACATCCTTTGTAGTACCCTTTGGACATTACGAATGAAACGTTATACCTTTCGGATTAAAGAATGCACCCATCGAATTCCAAAATATTATGAATGACATTTTTAATAATTACCAATATTTTACTATTGTATATTTATATGACGTATTAGTTTTTTCAAAAGTTATTAATCAACACTTTGAACATCTAGAAAATTCTTTAATATTATTAAAGAAAGTGGATTAGTGGTGTCAGCCAAGAAAATAAAATTATATCAGGATAATATTAGATTTTTAGGATTCAACATTTATCAAGGAATAATAACACCAATTAGTAGGTCAATAGAATTTGGAGAAAAATTTCCTAATGAATTAAAACACAAAACTCAATTACAAAGATTCTTAGGATGTGTAAATTAAGTAGCAGACTTTAATCCCAACCTTAGGATTATATGTTCACCTTTATTTAAAAGATTAAGCAAAAATCCACCCAAATGGGATGAGACTATGACCGATAGTGTCAAAATCTTAAAACAAATAATTAAAAATTACCTTTCTTAGGGATTCCAGACCCTTAAGCCCTATTAATAGTAGAGACTGACTCATCCGAGTTAGGTCATGGAGGAGTGTTAAAACAAAGATTACCACAAAACCAAAAAGAGCAAGTAGAAAGATATTATTGTGGAATATGGAACACAACCCAATCAAAATATAGTACTGTTAAAAAAGAGATTTTGACAATTGTTTTATGCATTACAAAATTTCAAGATAACTTATATTCGAAGAAATTTTTTATTAAAAACTGATTGTAAAGCAGCAAAAGATGTTTTGCAAAAAGATGTTAAAAACTTGGTTTCTAAATATATTTTTGCCAGATGACAATCTTTATTTTCTTGTTTTGATTTCGAAATAGAAGATATTAAAGGAGAGAAAAACTCATTATCAGATTTTCTTACGAGAGAATTTTTACAGGGAAAGCACAATGAGTCATAAAGATAAGTATGGACCCCAATTACAGAAGAAAAAATTACAAAAACACCCACTATAAAACAGGTATTACAAACTCCCTTTTCTTCCTCTCCCAATTACCAAACCAAACAGGTTTACTCCATTAACCCTATTAGCATTACCATCATTTTACTCGATAACTTCCTTACAACCAAAAACAATAAGACCCACAATCCAATCCCAATTAATTTCACCATTACCATTTGCCTTAAACACATCGTCCCAATTAGATACTCCAACACAAAAACTAGGAAACTTACCTTATTACACACCCCCTAGTAACTTAAATTGTCCATTTATAGAAAAGGATTACAAGAAAATACTTTTTCTTGTGGAACCTGAATATTCATTAGGCAAATTATTACTTCAGATTGTTTCTCATTATTACCCTCACGGATTTCATTATCTACCAGCCACCCCGGAAAAAACAAGATTATTCTATGAGTTTGTTTTAGTTGATACTGATTCAATAGAAATAACTCATACATACGACAAGAATGATAAACAAAAAATTATTTTTTCAAAATTTAAAAATTAAAAGCATTATCACCAACAGATTGGAAAGATCACCCGTTAGCATTAAATTTTTTTTCCAGAAGATTTACTCCTCAAGAATATTCTTGTGATGATTATATGGATAAACCTGCTATTGCAATAACCCTTTGAACATTCCTTGTTTAAAAAAAGACATTTCATTACAATTCCCACTCCAGTTAAGTTAATATTAATGGTAGATGTTGAATCTACTGATTTTCTAGAACTTGTTTCAAATAAATATTTTAATGATTTATCAGTTATAAAAGACTGACTTCAATTCATTCTAATTTTTATACTGCCATCATCTTCTAAAATAAATTGTCTAATTTTTCTAGACTCTATTCTAGGTGTTGGCATAATTTCTTTTAATACCCATTCTTCTTGTAGTTTAGCAATAATATCATAAACCTTTAATTTTTTAGGGTTTGTAATATTAAAACGTTTTAGATTTGCTTCAATAATTACTGTTTCATTTCTAAGTGTACTTCTTA
>JBBPBR010000007.1:22671902-22697690 GCA_037974775.1 Cicer pinnatifidum | reverse complement strand
AGAGTGACATCCACTTTAATATAAATCAAAATATTTTTTTATGCTAAGGGATAAGTAAGATCTATTTTAAAAAATATATATTTCTTGCCAGTTACATTTTTTTGGAAACATTTGACCCAAGAAAAATTAAGTTCAATTTATTTTTTCTATATTTCACATCTTATATTGTTGTTGGATCACAAAGATATGAATTTTTGCTATCGGAATAATTTTTTATATCACTATGACACTTATGATCTTGTTTTTGGGCCTTTTGTTAAAAGTGATTCTTCCATACAAAAAAAATTAACATCTTTTTGTAGCCACATATTGTGTAATTAATATGTAGTATAGTTTAATCCGACTATGTTGTCAAAGTGAAAAATTGTTGGATTATTTTATTTTGGACTATCATTGTCAAATTAATTTTTGTCTAATGTTCAGATTAATTAGATGTCAAAATATTATGTGTTTGTTATTGTAATTAGTCTCAATTATGTGATCACTATGATTGGATTTAATTGAGATTATTGTTATTATTAATTGCTTTTTCTAGTAGTGGGTGAATGTAGAAAGTTTATTGATACTTACCATAATGAGTAACTAAGTTAGTACATTCATATACCACAAGGAGAAACCCCTATATCTTTCCAGTTTCCACTGTATGCATCTATCATATGCATGTTTCCCCTCTTCTTTGATAAGATTAAAGATTGGGTACGATAGGTATGCTCAAATAAATTATCAAAAAACAAATAGATATATGTGTCACTACCAAAATTAATTAGTGGATAAAATTCCACTTCTCTTCGGTTGTAATAAAGTCATGGTTTTCGCTATATCTTCGGGTAGTGGCGGATCCAATATATAGATGATGGGGATCTTGGTCACACAAGAAAATAAAATAAAATAAAATAAACAATTATTTTAATAATACTATATTATTAGTTCTAGAAAGTATGTTGTGTATCTAAGATATATTTACTTTTAAACTTTGATTTAGACGACAACTATTGAAAGATATGTCTCTATTATGAATTTTGTGGAAAATTGAATATTCAATTATATGGAGAATGTGCAGTCGAATTATTTGCTAGTTATATATAAAGAGAATGACATATTTGATAGTGTTGGCAATGAAAAAATCATTGAATATTTCAAAATATAAAATCACGTATAAGACAATTGTAATTTGTAGAAGCTTTTATGTATTGTAATTTCACGTCGATTAATCATTCAACATCATCGTTTCATATGTCAGGTCGTTTAAATATATCTTATCACCATTTTTTAGTTGAAAAAAAGGGACAGATAAAAATTGTTGAATTTAAAATAGGAGGAACAAAAGTACAATTAAATCAAAAATATAATGACGTTTTAGACTTTTTTTACCTCAATACAGAAACAATCACATAAACATTTTTTTAACAAAATTAAACAAAATTCCTTTGATTGATAGTGGTCCTCTGAAAGGTTCTGGAGAAGGTGTGGATCTCCTGAGTGGTGTTGGTCCAATAAAAGTTTGTGGATGTTGTGTTGGTCCTCTAATGGATGGTGGTCTGATTCCATGTCCGTCAATGATTTCCTACATAATTTTAAACAATATGGTAATTTGCTCTTTGAATTTAATTACTCAAAGTAAAAAAGCTCCCTAAATTTTCTATCCCATTAAGAAAAATTATCCTAAAATTTGTTTGTAGTAGGAAAATTGCTCCATGATTTTAATAACTTACAAGCAAAATGCTCCATAACTAAATCAAATTACCACCTTGTAAAACAATTTTTGATAGAGGGATTGACCCCAAAGTAAACTAGATATAGCAAATCACTACTTGTAAAAGTAGTGTATTGATCTTGGGATTGTTGTTCCTCTTTAGTAGGATAAATTGTGATAGAGGATCTCTTCTTATGTTTTTGTCTCTTTTTGTTGGACTTTGTACATTATAAACACTCTTACGTCCCTTGCCACCACAATTAGAGCATGTCCATTCATTATAAAATCTCTTTAGTTTATAGCCATTGATCGAGTCTTCATTTCCATAATTTCTTATTTGTTCTTTTTTGGCCTTCTAGGAGTTTTCTTTAACAAAGGTGGAAAATGTTTAGGTAATAATTCACTATCCTTCCAATGTTGTTGAGAAGTTGTATGTTTGATGAAATAATTATAGGTTTCATTGTAAGAACCACTCACCCATTACAAATTTAGGTGGAGAAAGTGACGAAGTGATTTGAGTGGTGCAATTTAAAGATTTTCTTATTTGAGAATTTAAGAATTTAAAGAAATAAATAGATATAAGGAACTAGACCTCTTTAATGTCTCTATTTTCCGTTAAAATATTCTTTGACATCTACACGTTTATGTGACACTTAACGTGGGTTTCAACAAAACTTTTTGATACCATGGACATTTTCCTTAATGTTAGACAAAATAAGAAAGTTTTTTTGGAAGAAGTGTAAATTTCAAATTTTAAGGGGTAAATTGGTAGTTTATTAAAAAAAACTAAGTAAAATGAAAAGAAAGGAACAACTTTTTGCCACGTAAAAAATCCTCACGGGTCCATTTATAACGAACTTCATTCATTAGGTCGAACTTAAGCGAAAGAACCTCTTTCATACTTCATAACTGAGTGGAACTGTGAGTCACTTTAACACTCTCACACAGAGGCCGAGCTCAACTTCAACTTACTTCTGAAACTACTCAAAATCCAACAAACAATCACTCTCTTCCTCCAATGGATCCTTCATCTTCCACCTCACTCCCACAATCTCTCCACCTTGCAATGGCCGCTTTACTCGGCGCCTCTTTCATGGCCATTTCTGCCTTTTACATCCACCGCCGCACCGTCGACCACGTCCTCCACCGTATCATCGAAATCCGCCGCGCACCACCGCCTTCCCTCATCACCGAAGATGAAGATTCCGATGAGGAAGAAAACTACGACGACGAACTAAGCGGACTCGACGGTGGTGAAACGGAAACCGATTCGAGAAACTATAACGGAACCTTGTCGAGGTCCGTAGACGAGAATATGAACTTCCTTAAATCCTATAGGATTTCGTCTTCCATGCCGGACGTTGTTTCTGCAACTGAATGGTTCCGTGATCATCCTAAGAACCGTTCTTCTTCGCATGATAATCTCAATTCTGTTCCGTTAGGGCTTCCGTCTCTTCGAATGAGTTCAACACATGGTGTGACTTTGAAACCTAATCCTTTTCGTTTTTTATTTTTATTTTTATTTTTCTTCTTCGTTTGAAGTGTTGCTTTTTTTGCTAAAATTGTGATTTATGTGTTTTGGTTTTGTTGCAGAGAGTGCTCAAATTTCGAGTTCCTATAAGAGAATAGCTTCTGTTGGTAGAATTAAGACACCGAAATCACCGGGGCGGAATACGTTTGAAAATGCTGGGGATTCTGATGATGAGGGAACACAGCTTGGTGATGATAATGACATTCCTTTTTACCCTGTGACTAGAGATTCTTCAAATTCTTATGTGAGGATAATGGTTTATTTTTGTTGGGATATTTACTTATGCTGTTAATAGCTTTGTCAACTAAACTATGGCTTGCTGTTGATCATTTTCTTTCTATTATCAAGTTAACAGTGGACAAGTTGAGGAGCATGTTTTTGGGTGTTTTCTGTATGTTTAGTTAGGCCTGACTGGTTTGCTAAAATGTTATTTTTTAGGGCTAAATGTATCTTTTGTCACTATTTATCTTGAATTTTGTTATTAGTCTCTGTACCTACTTTTTAGTCCTTACAAGTTACAAAGCTGAAAGCTCCATGCTTCTAGTCACTCTTTAGGGTATGTTTGGTTCAATAGAGGGGAGGGGAGTAGAGATATGTTTGGTTTAGAAGAGGGGAGATATTTTAATTATAATCACGTTTGGTTAAGGGGAGGGGAGGGGAGGAATGTTAAATGGTTTATATGTAGCAATTAGGGATGAAATTTTTCAGGATTTGAAGTTTTTTCTACCAATTAGTGATAACAATAACAAAATTTTGAAAATAGAAATAAAGTCAAAATAAGGTGATATTTTTTAATTAAAAGTGAGTGGGAAATAAAATTAGAAAACATATTTGAAACCCAAGAGGCTTTATATAAGTTAAGTTTCAGAGTCATCATATTTTATATGTCAACATAATCCTTATGGTTCACAATTCGAAGGCTATATTCTTGAGATGATGTTTTTTTGATTTGAAAATTTAGAGATAGAATTGGTGTGGTGCATGATAATCTATCTTTTTCCTTCCTTATCCTTGCATTGTGGTGGTGTATCATAATTCACCGAACATTTATTTCTATACTGGACTTTTAATTGGTTCGTGATATTGTTGCATTGCAGGGACTAAATCCAAATGTTCCATTCATAGTTGATGATGTGAACTGTGCGGAAAATCAGATGTTTGGAGAGGTTTCAAAAGAAGCCGTAGCTGGTACAGATATGAATGGTGGAATGATAGATTCGACTTCAGTACATGTGGCTGGGAATGACCTTGTGTTTCTCAACAATGTCTTGTCTGCAAGAAGCACAGCACTTGGTACTATCATGATCTGTACTATTCTTCCTATTGCTTCTTAATTCTTTCGTGTTATAATATAATTTCAGATTTATTCCTGCATGTAATCTCTTTCTCCTATTCTCCTTTTGCTACTGTCTTTAGATTTGCTCCCATGTTTCGTGCTAACTATTTTTAACAGTAGAAAACAATATGATCATGTTTTTCTATTGTTATTTTACTTTTATAATTATAATATATGGAAAAACTGAACGAACGAGTATTAAATGCATCATTGCCTTGTTCAGAGCCATTGAATATTGAAGAGGAGGAAGTTTGCAAGATGATTCGAGAATGCTTAGATTTGCGTAAGAAATATATTTACAAGGAAAATGTTGTTCCATGGAAGGCTGAACCTGTGGAAACTAACCCTGACCCGTTTCACTTTGAACCAGTTGAAGCAACAGGAGTATGTTGCTTGTCCATTATTTATTTTTCACTCAGATATTTTCTGATATACGTGCAATCTGCTCGAGTTATTGACAGACATTTTTGTTTGAAGTGTTTGTCTGATAATGTTATGACTTACTGACATTTTTGGCATTGCAAGCAGCACCACTTTAGGATGGAAGATGGAGTTGTACGGGTTTTTGCAAGTAAAACTGGTAAGCTCAAAGTGTTAACAATATGGCAATGTGCTGATTGTTTCTCAGCTATCTAATTTTTAATGTGTAGTTTGTCAAGGAACAAACAACTGAGCTTTATTTGAAACTTTGAACAGACACTGAAGAGCTATTCCCCGTTGCAAGTGCAACGAAATTTTTTACTGACATGGATTACATTCTTCGAGTTATGTCTATTGGGAATGCTCGCTCTGCATGCTACCACAGGCTACGATTTCTTGAGGAAGTATGAATTCACCAACTTCTTTATACATTGTTTCTCTGGGCTTTATTGCGAGACGTTTGTTTATAACATGCATCTGATCATTTTACAGAAATTCCGCCTTCATCTGTTACTGAATGCAGATCGGGAGTTTGTTGCCCAGAAAAGTGCACCACACCGAGATTTTTACAATATCCGAAAAGTTGATACTCATATTCATCATTCTGCATGCATGAATCAGAAGCATCTCCTTCGCTTCATCAAGTCAAAATTAAGAAAAGAACCCGATGAGGTGAAAATCTACTTTTGGGTTATAATTATATTTTGAGACTAAAATGCTATAGGCTGTTTCTTTCCTTCCTTTTCGCTCATATTTATAGATTTGTAGTATTTGTTTATTTTTCTGTCAGTATTAACTTTTGTTGACAGGTTGTTATATTTAGAGATGGAAAGTATATGACGCTTAAGGAGGTGTTTGAGAGTTTGGATTTGACCGGGTGTGCATTTTGCTCTGATTTTTTTCATCTAGTAGCTTCTTGAAAAATGAGGTCATCATATATTTATGGGCTTGCATGTCTGCATGTTTCTAATTAGCAAAAATTGTGATGCAGATATGATCTAAATGTGGATTTGTTAGACGTCCATGCAGATAAGAGCACATTTCATAGATTTGACAAATTCAACCTCAAGTATAATCCGTGTGGACAGAGTAGACTCAGAGAGATATTTTTAAAGCAGGATAATCTTATCCAAGGTATGTTTGGAAATGTAAATGATACCTAAAATCTAATATTTATTTGTATAAAGTTTTGCAACTCCAAATGATTATTATTAGTTGATGCTTTATGATTTCATAATAGCTTAAGACTACCCATATTTCAGGACGGTTTCTGGCTGAAGTAACAAAGCAAGTTTTGTTAGATCTTGAAGCAAGTAAATATCAGGTAAAGTTTCAGACATATAAGTTGATTTTTTCCCCTGTGATATTTTGGTATCTCATTGTATTTTATGTTAAAAAATATATATTTTCAGATGGCCGAGTACAGGATCTCTGTATATGGAAGAAAACAGAGCGAATGGGATCAGCTGGCAAGTTGGTTTGTTAACAATGCTCTTTATAGTAAGAATGCCGTATGGTTAATCCAGGTAGTGTGTTATTCAGGCTTCTATTCTTGCAGTATTGCTCTTTCTCTTTCTCTAATGCTTGGTTTATCAGTCATTGGGCCCCGAAAGTATCCCATTTTGGCTGTAATAATAAAATTTGTTCACTTTTGGTTGTCTTAAAACTTTAAAGTGTTTGATCTGACTCCTCTTTAGTGGTTTGATATTTTCACTGAACTTATGACTTTACAGATAGCGTTTCATATTGATGACTTGACGTTTAAAAGAACTTTACTACTTGAGTGGGTCATTGGAAGTTTTTATTTATCTTTAGGACCAGCCTAGTTTTCAGCCTGAAATTGCAATGGACAATGCTATAGGGTAAAAATAATCACATCAAGTGCCCTCAGAAAATTTATCTAAATCACTTCTAACGTAATGGAAGGTCTCTGTGTTACTTTTATTTTATGAGTACAGTGATTGTTGGCACCAGGAAAATGTGTCTTCTTGTCAGCAGCATTATTACCTGATTGTCCACATCTCTTCCTGCTTCATGGCTTGAGTAGTGATATGAGTTGCATGTAGACAGTGGATGTTGGAACTTATGATAAAGTTGATAGAAACAAATGAAAAGAAAGAACAATTTAATTGAATGAAATGAACGTGCGAGAGAATAGTAAAGAGGTCTCTCCTCTCTTTACAAATAATTACTCCTTTGACTTACAGCTATCTAATCTATAGAATGACCCCCCTAACCTTACATCCCCTATTTATCTAACCAACCCCTTCTTACTAGTTGTGCTAATACATCCCAAATAAATGTCCCTTATCTTCTATCCTTACAATGGATGATACAGATTCTTACATAGATAATGGAACTACAACTTATTCTACAAGAAAATAAAGTCAAGAATTGGATGTATCACGAAAATAACCAATCATAGTTGTAATCATGTTATGTTTAAAATTTTGTGTGCTGCTGCTTTCTCTCGAGTTTTTTAGATTTATCATTTTGTTAATTGATTCTGATTTTTTTTTTATATAATTTCTTGGCACAGTTACCACGGCTATATAATGTGTACAGGAGTATGGGAATTGTTATCTCCTTTCAGAATATTCTGGATAATGTGTTTATTCCTCTATTTGAAGCCACAATAGATCCAAATTCTCATCCTCAATTACATTTGTTTTTGATGCAGGTTTGTCAATCTGTATCTTTATGTGCTTGTGCATACCTCTACTTTTTATGCTTGTCTGTTATGTTGCATGATTTTTTATGTATAGCATGGTAACAAGAGTGAATATACCCTGTTGTGACCATGTTATTTTGTGCAATAGCATATGGCAACAACTGTTGCGTGATACTTGGACTGTTCCACTATGTGTAAATTTTCTTGTCACTGTAACAATGACATTCCTTTCTTTAAAAAAGAAAATGTCTGCCTTTATTTTATTCTATTGGATTTGAATGAGCCTATGCAGCTAGTTGAATGACATGTGTTGGAATTAGAAAGAAATCTGTTAGGACTTTGGAGTAACAGCATTCAATGCTTAGGTTTGAGAATTTTCAGATTGATGTACAATATTTAAAATTTAAATTCATTCATGTACTTGGGGAGTTGTATGTGTGTTTATTCTTCTTGTAATCATATTCTATAATTAATTTAGAAGTGTATGTGTATGCATGTATAATATATATATATATGTCCATTATAGTGAGTGCTAATCACTCAAGCACTTCACATTCACAAGTTCTATAGTCTAAATCTTCAAAAGCTATTTTTGCCACTATCTACCTAACTCAACAAACCTGAAGATATGATTTTTCTTTTGAGCCTTTTACTGAAAAGCTTATAGCAGGAAAATAAGAGTTTAGAGTGTTGGGCCAATAAGGAATGGACCAAGGTGGAGGTTCAACTAAGCACTATTAAAATAACTATCACTTAATGCTGTTTCTAATTGGTTGTGAAAACACTTTTCTGTTTGTTTTCTATTTTGGATTTGGACAGTAACTGATTTGTACTGCTGGTTTATGGCATACCTACCTTATGCTCACGTATTTAATATATCAGTTTGGTTTTTTTAAAAAAAGAATAATGTACATATATATTTGTTTCACAATTCATAAATGATTTACTTGTAGAGGATGGAATTGAGGTCCAAGTCGCATTCTAATAGGTGCAGAAATGAAAATATTTAGTAAACTGGAATTTGTATTGGTGAACAAAGCAAACTACAAGAGAATGAAAAGAAAATACGATAGAATGAAGTCTACGGTCTACGACACCTAAGCCAAAAGCTTCCCTCACCAGAGAAGATTCTCGATGATCCATTATCTGCCTACAACAGAATTCTCTAATATCCTCTCTCCTCACCGACTTATTCCTTATATAACTAACTTATCATTATTCGCTCATTTCCCTCCTTCCTTTGCCAGCTCAGTGCCCTCAGCATCTATTGTTTTTTACTGGAATGCTTCTAAGAGTGTTATAACTATAGTAGTGCAGACTGGCCGTGGCTAAAATCACAGCTGTTTGTGGCCAAGAGTATATGCTTCAGAAAAAAAAACATTGTTTTATTAGTTTCTTTTTTCTTTTAAATTTGAAGTTGAAGCTTTCAATTTTTAAACTTGTTTGTTTTTCTTGACTTTTTTTTGGTATTTAGTTATTTACTTTAATGTTTTGCTTAAGACCTATGGCTTATTATTGTGATATATGAATATTTCATGAATTTTGAGCATTATTTTAATATTTCAGCATATATTATGTTTAATTTTTTTGGAATAGCGGTCATCCTGCTGTAGCATTTTTTAAATCGACTATTAAATGCCACTATCCTCAATTGAAAGTTATGCCCTAAATATGTGAACTTCATTGTTACTTGGTTATTTAACGTTATAACTGACGGGTGAAGAGTTCGTTTGTGTTTCTTCATGTTGTTTTGTTGTGGGTTGTAAAATCATGAACAAAGGTTGCAATTACGTTGTCTGTGATGGAGTTTTTCATTTCTTGATGTATTACTTGTAATATGTTTGGGCTTCTTCTACATACAGGTGGTTGGATTCGATCTTGTAGATGATGAAAGCAAACCAGAAAGGCGTCCAACTAAGCACATGCCTACTCCAACTGAGTGGACAAATGAATTCAATCCAGCATACTCTTATTACCTATATTACTGCTATGCAAACCTGTACACGCTCAATAAGGTTTGTTATTCACCATTCATCTCTTATAGAGCTTTATGCCTTTAAGGCTTGTAACAATTGACCATTGTCTTCACTTTTCTTTTATCTCTTTCAATTTAAGGCAAATTATGCCTCACATTGTGTGTGTGCGTGTTTCAAAATAAGAAAAAGGAAAACATGGGGCAAAGCTAGGTTCACACCGAATTTTGGTTATCAACTCACTATATTAATATCTTTCTGTCGGTTGGTTTCAGTTGCGTGAGTCTAAAGGAATGACAACAATTAAATTGCGGCCTCATTGTGGAGAGGTTATTTTCTGCATCCTAACTGTATGGTTTAATTATTTGTGTTTAGTAAGATGGTAATATTGAATTATTCATGCAGGCTGGAGATAGTGATCATTTGGCTGCTGCCTTCCTCCTATGCCATAACATTTCTCATGGCATTAATCTACGGAAAACTCCTGTTTTGCAGTATTTATATTACCTTGCGCAGGTTAGCCCTCTGGCAGAAAAATTCAGTTGATCAACATAGTTGTTGTTTTAAAGTTAAAATGTTTCTAATATTGTAGATCTTGCTGCATTCCAAGTTTGAGTCCATTTTAGTGGGAAATTAAAGCAGAAATCATATTATTTCTCAATACTTTAGATTAAATCATTCTTTGTTTTGATGCTAGATAATGTATTAATACCATTGTGCTCTCTTTAGGTTGGATTAGCTATGTCGCCGCTCAGCAACAATTCCCTTTTCTTGGACTATCACCGCAATCCTTTGCCCATGTTTTTCCAGCGAGGGCTGAACGTCTCTCTTTCTACTGATGATCCTTTGCAAATTCATTTGACAAAAGAGCCATTGTTAGAAGAATATAGTGTTGCAGCAAAGGTTGTTTTCTGCCAAATTCTTAGCCTGTTTGTTTAAACAGTGTCACAATATATTCTATCGTCTTTCTTAGGGATTGTATATCTTTCTAAAACGTGCATTGCAGGTATGGAAACTTTCTGCTTGTGACCTGTGTGAGATAGCAAGAAATTCAGTTTACCAATCTGGGTTTTCACATGAAGCCAAGGTAATTGAGAAGACTGTCGGAATTTCATGCTTTCACATATTTATACTAAAACACAAATTATTGAATGTAAATTGTTGTGCACTTTTTGACTTAATATAAAATGTTTTCATTTTTTGGGTTGGGGGATAAATAATTTGATCTTTGAAGGTTCTATCTTTTATGTTGTAACATGTTATGATTTTAACAACGATATCTGATCCATATTCAGGCTATAGAAATGTATGCACACTGGGATTTTAGGTCTTTTCGAGTATCAGGATCATTCTCATATTTTTACAGACTACTCCAAACTCTTGTTTTACTAAATTCCTTCAATATTAGTGATTGTCTTTTATCATAATTTTTTTCCTTTTGTAGTTACACTGGCTAGGGGATAAATATTTCTTGAGAGGTTCCGAAGGAAATGACATTCACAAGACAAATGTTCCCAGTTTGAGGATCTCTTTCCGATACGAGGTCAGATCGCTTGAAACAAACATTTTATTTTTCCGGTGCTTTTTGATTTAGTTATTCTTTCATGATTTCCATTTTTGTATTCTTTGGTGCTTATGCAGACATGGAAGGATGAAATGCAATATATTTATGCTGGTCAAGCCACCTTTCCTGAAGATGTAGATCCATGAAGTCAGCCAAATGAGTTTCACCGTTCATTCTGTGATCTAAAGATCGTCTGGGCTTTCATTATTTTTCTTAGCAGCATCTTTGGCAGTGACAAGCTATTTGTTTAAGCTTTTAGCCATCACTAAGCGTTTTTAACAAAATTAACAAGCCATTGACATGCTTACTAATAATGATAATGATGGCAAGCACTAGCATCAGCAGTCGAACTTTTACTTGGCTGGAACACTTCTGTAAGTTATTTATTAGAGTTAGAAATAACTAGTAGTTAATTAATAAT
Organism: Cicer pinnatifidum; assembly: GCA_037974775.1. NCBI lineage: Eukaryota > Viridiplantae > Streptophyta > Magnoliopsida > Fabales > Fabaceae > Cicer > Cicer pinnatifidum. The sequence goes on along the minus strand of JBBPBR010000007.1, from coordinate 22,686,081 downwards.
TGGGATTTTACAATTTTGTTCTTCGTCAGTATGAATAGGGAAGAATCAGAGTTTCTAACCCTTTGTAACAAAAACATGAATATCTTAAATGAAAGATCCCTCTTATCTATTTGTTAAGTTTAGATCTTTGTGAAGAGGTTCTAAATAAATTAAGACAAAATTAGAGTGGTAATGACATTTTAAAAATAAGTTTATAATTTTGTATAGATGGTACAGTTTAATTACTTAAGAAATGTTGCTGTAAATGCTTCAAAATTTATTTAGCAAAAATGTTTCAAGCACACCTATTTATTTTTTATTTTTTTACATCTGTTTAATTCCGTTCAAAAATATAGTTAATTTATTTGAGTAGTTTATTAGATTAAACTATGTTGAAAATTATAATTAATTAATTATATATTTTTTACTGTGATTTGAATTAACTGTTTATTCAATTGAATTAATTAAGAAGGACTGTTTTACAAAATTTATTTTTAAGTAATTGTGCCATAAATCCTATATCTTCTATATCAAGAAGAAATCATATAACGAGGGGGATTTTTATTTGTAGAAATGGTACTTCGATTGTGTACAAAAAATGTCTATCCACGACGTATACTAACTTTTTATTTAATGAAAAGTTATCTTTTCTCTCTAAATAGTAAAGCTGCCACGTAAGTGTAAACAAAAATTAAAGACCAAAAGTGTAAACCAAAAATATTTTGGGGACTAAGTAAATATTTTTTCTAGCAATTAAAAATCAAAGTTGGTAATTTAAGGGGGACTAAACATATTTAACATTAATGAGAATGATTAGATTGATATGGTCAAATTTCATATTTTGTTCTAATAAAATATATAGAAATTTTAATCAAGTGTTTAGACTAAGTCAGACAACTAATAGGCTATTTAATATTTTTGAAGTAGGTCTAACTCTTATATTGCAAAGTCTCTAGTTTATTTCTATTCTTAATTTCAATCAAGCTATACATATTCTTTTTTTTGACTCAACTCTAATATATATTTATCTATTTTATAATCGAAAAACTCATGAATCAAATGAGTTTAACTATATATAACTCAAGTTCAACTTATTTAGTTAATAAATTTGTTTTCAACACAAGTTCAATTCATTTGATTCATAAACTAAGTTCAACGAATTAATTGTCAAATCGAAGTTCGAAATAGTTTGAATTAATTTAATTCATTGTTAGTTTATTTTTATTATTAATTTAAGTTATATTTCTGTTCAACCGTTGCTCTTTTAAAAATGTTATTTTAAAAAAAAAAGTTGAATCGTGTAATGAATAGTCACTTTAAATATTGATAGAGTTACAATTTCCATGTCATCTTTGCAAGATAAGCCTGGGCCATCTATCCCCCATGAGAAGAAATTGACACTATCTTGTTGAAGAAATTCCGTATCTATACTTTTTTAATTGCCACTTTGAATAACTAGCTATCTATCCACATTCATTCACATTGCCACTTGGCCGTACATATGCATATATTTTAACTACCACTTGAATTTGTAATTCAAAATCTCAGTCAACTTCCATCCTTATGTGGCTTTTCTATTATTATACCACTAAAAAAAAAAATTAAATACCATAATACCATTTTTTTAAATTATATATCAAACTATTATCTATTTTTAATTTTGTATTCCTTCTTTTTAGAAATCGTTGTTGGCCTTTAAATTTTTTCAACTAATATTTTTTTTTAAGGAAGAAAGGGAAATCGATTTCCTCAATATCGATTTCTCAACTGAATTTTTTTTTAATTTTTGTTTTTTTAATTATTAAATTTATTTTATTATTTATAAAATTATTTTTATTAGTGGTACTATTTAATAGACACATATATAAAGAATTTGATCAATTAATAGAGTCACATTCACCCGCTGAGAAATAATACAATACATTATTTTTCGTTAACATCTTTCTTAATCATAAATATATATTTTATTAATCAATAATTGTTATTTTAATTAAATAATTAATTTAAGTTTCATTTATTATTAATTTAATTAATTATTATTTTAATTAAATAATTAATTTAAGTTTTATTAATTATTTAATTAAGTAATTAATATTTTAATTAAATAAATAAATACAATGTTAATTTTATATTTTATAATTATTAAAAAAAATTAATTAAATGGACTCCATAAAATAACAATATTTAATTTAATATTATAATTAAACATACAAATACCAAATTAACTAATTTTATTACAATGAACTAATTTCTATTAGGAGCATCCGTACGATAAGGGCATTTATTCTTGTTATGTCCCTCGTTCCGACACAAACCACATCTCTTGGGATGTGTGTTTTTCTCTCGTTGATCCATTTCAGTATGAATACGAGTAGACGGTGGACGATCTTTTGGATCTCTTCTCATGGCTGGATTGTGGCACAACTCTATTCCATTGTATTATGGTCAATATGATTGAAGAGGAATTGCTGGGAACTCTTCTTTTGTAAACGTCAAAGATACATTGCAATGTATACTTAGAAGACACATACATCATGTAGTCACGGTGAATAAACAAACAAGCGACAATGACATGTGAATATGGATAGTGTAATGCTTAAAATTCACCACAATCGCACCATCTTTTGTCGATGTCTACCTTGAATGTCCCTACAGGACGACCGCTTGGTGGACGAACCAACTAGGGATGGCAATAAAATCCGCATCTGCGGGTACCCACCCGAACCCGCTTGATTTAGGCGGGGAAAACCCGCTTTGATTGGGTGCGGGTGCGGGTGCGGATTTTCCCCGACATTAAAATTCGGGGGCGGGGTTGGGGGTCGTGATATCCACCTCGCACCCGCACCCGAACCCGCCCCGCAAGTATTATTGTTGTAATTTATAAATTGTATATACATATATATATTTAATATATTTAATATATTTAATATATTTAATATATTTAATATATTTAATATATTTAATATATTTAATATATTTAATATATTTAATATATTTAATATATTTAATATATTTAATATATTTAATATATTTAATATATTTAATATATTTAATATATTTAATATTTTTTTAAATATTAAAAATTATATTTTTATTTCTATATAAAATATTTTTTAATTTTATTATTGTTTAATAATAATTATTTTATTATAATAAATATGATTTTTAAATTTATAATTTTATTTATATGAGTGGGTGCGGGTGTGGGTGGGAAAACCCGAGACCCGTTGCGAGCGGGGATGGGTGTCTAAATTTTACACCCGCTATAAAACGGAGGTGGGTGCGGGTTTTCCCCGATTAGTCGGGTGCGGGTGTGGAGGAGGCGAAATCCGCCCCCACCCCGCCCCGTTGCCATGCCTAGAACCAACTCCTTAACTGTAAATATATTATGGGCTCGATTGTGAATAACAACTTCATGAGAATTTGACATTGCTCGTTCCTTGTTAAGATTTTGAATGATTGTATTTGAGTAAATCAAACCTGATGTCATCATTGCTTGGGTTTGTGTCCCTCTTTCTTCAAATTTTGCAGTCACTCTGTAGTATGTTGCTTGCACTAAAGAACTGATTGGAAGATTACGTGTCCCCTTTAATACATTGTTCATGCACTCAGAAAGGTTAGTTGTCATGTGTCCCCAACGTCTACCTTCATCATATGCTTGTAGCCATTGTTCCTTTGGAATGTCGTCGAGCCATTTCACTGCATCTTGACTCCAATCACTGATTTGTCTTCTAAAGTATGTGATGCTTGGTTGAGTCATAGCGTATCCTGAATGAACAAAAGTTGATGTTGTTTAGACAATTTGAAAACAAAATTATAAAGAAAAAATATGTATGAGATATATATATATATATATATATATATATATATATATATATATATATATATATATATATATATATATATAAATACTAACCCATACTGGTTACAATATCTTTCATTAGCCCATTTTTGAAGGTCCTCATGAAGTTTTGTGATATATGTCGAACGCAAAAGACATGATATCAATTGTTGTTTACACGCCTAACAACACTTTTAATCGACTCATGTCTATCTGAAATCAAGCAGAGGTTGGGTTGAGGTGTGACAAACATTCGTAGACGACTGAGGAAGAAAAACCAACCATCTGATGTTTCACCCTCAACAATGGCGTATGCTATAGGAATGGTATGACCATCACCATCCTGAGCGATTGCCATTAGTAAAGTCCCACAATACTTCCCATATAACCATGTTCCATCAACTGAAACAACTGGTTTACAATGATCAAACCCTCTGATACATGGTTGGAAACTCCAAAAGAGACGATGAAAGACAGCTTTGCTAGGAACTCGTTGGCCATCCTCAATAAAGGACCCCACTTCAATATCGATAACAGTACCTGGAAGATAATGTTTGAAAGCAAGAATCCACCTTGGAAGCTCTTTATATGATTCCTCCCAATTGCCTTATATTCTCTCGATGGCCTTTTATTTTGCAATCCATGTCTTTCTATAAGTAGTGGTATATGTGTACCGAGATCGTACATGTGCAATCAATATTGAAACTAATATTATGGGATCCGCTGTTACCATTTGTAAGATGCTTTCACAAATAACAGCCGAAGAGAGTTGTTGGTGATCTTGTGAAACCATTGTTGATGAGCATGTGTGTGGCCCTTCTAGTTTTGTGATCTTCCAGATGTATGATTTCTTTCCATTCAAGATTCTACACCTCCACATACAATTTTTATTTTTACAATGGACAATCCATCTAGTGCTATCAGAATGTGCAACAACGAAGCTCGTAGAATTGTGCATATGATATTCTTTTAATTGATCAAATTCTCTATATATGTGCCTATTAAATAGTACCACTAATAAAAATAATTTTATAAATGATAAAATAAACTTAATAATTAAAAAAAAATTTCAGTTGAGAAATCGGTATTAAGAAAACCGATTTCCCTTCCTTCCTTAAAAAGGCCAACACCGATTTCTAAGAGGAAGGAATACAAAGTTCAAAATAGATGGTAGTTTGGTATATAATTTGAAAAGAATAGTATTATGGTATTTAATTTTTCTTTTACTCGTATAATAATAAAAAAGCCTCCTTCTATAAGTCTTTAATGTAGATCACTAGTAGACTTTTTCTGTCATATATATATATATATATATATATATATATATATATGATCTGGCTAGAATTACTCTGATCAATTCAGTTCTAGGAAGGTAGAAGGAAGTAACGTTGAAATTATCATCACTTTGAATAACTTCATATATTAATGCTATTTTGTCAAAGTACATATGCTTTGTACGCATTTTTAACAATCATTATTCAAAATCTCAGTCAACATATCCTCTCCCTTCGCTACCTAGCTGTTATCACTCTTTTTGACCCAAGAAAACCGTAAACACTCTTAATGTCATAGTTTTAAATTGTACTTATGATTAAGTTGTGATTTTTTATACTACGAAAAAATGTTGACAAATATAGTCGATACATGGCTCAGTCATGCTAATAACCTTAAAAAATAATTAATCCAAACTAATTTTAAACTCATTTGATTCTCAATCCTTCTCTTTAATTTCAATAATTTAGTAGGCGAAGAAGCTTCTTTAGATCTATAAAAGGGAAGTGCAAGAGTACATACAATAACAAGGTAGGAGGAGTTTGAATATTCCAATCAATTCTCATAACAAAACTTAATGGCAAATTCATCCACCTCCTCTACCACACCTAAAGAAACACATGAAGTTTTCATTAGCTTCAGAGGCGAGGATACTCGTAAGAAATTCACAAGCCATCTCAATAGTGCATTAAGAAGGTTAGATATAAAAACCTACATAGATGATCACAATCTTGAAAGAGGAGATGAAATATCACAATCGCTTCTCAAAGCTATCGAGGATGCGAAACTATCCGTGATTATTTTCTCCAAAAACTTTGCGAATTCAAGATGGTGCTTGGATGAAGTTGTGAAGATACTCGAGTGTAGAAAATATAAAGGACAGATTATATTACCTGTTTTCTATGAAGTTGATCCTTTTCATGTTCGACATCAATTGGAAAGTTATGGTGAGGCATTTGTTAAGCATGAGAAGCGTTTTGAGAGTACAATGAATGTTGTGCAAAAATGGAGGGATGCTTTGGGGGAAGCTGCTAATCACTCTGGTTGGGATTGCTCCATTAACAGGTAAATTACTTATCATATACATTTTTTATAAGTGATTAATTAGGTAGTGATTAATTTGTATGTGCCTCTTTTGAATGTTTGTACAAATAGAACGGAATCTGAACTTGTCGAGGAAATTGCAAAGGATGTGATGCAAAAGCTGAATCGTGTTTATGTTGGTGATTTAGATAATGAAATTAGTAAATTAGAGAAACTTGCACATCTTCAGCTTGAATATTATAAAAGCATAAATACTTATGCTAATAGAGAAAGTCATGAAGCAACGGTTGAACGCATAACGGAGCTTAAAATGAAGAGAAGCGTTCGTATGCTTCGTTTGACTCGTGAGATGCTTTCATACATGGAGGATTCCGAAGCTTTTGAAAAATTCTTTTAGATGCATATTATGTGCGCTTTTTATTTTTTTAATATATATTTATCGATGGATGTATCATGTATGCATTGCAGAGCTTCATTGATTTAACATTTTATCAAGGAATCTAGTAAAAAAAATATTGCATGTTGAATGTATGAATTGATTGTTTATGTTCACATCATTTTTAATGATAAAAATAAGGTAAATTTTTAATATTTGAATATGCATCTTTATATGGTTTAGTTAATTTGATAGTGTCTCTTCTGGGCTAGACTAAGACCCAGTTCTATCCAACTAAAGCCCAACTTCGATGCATTCAAGAATCAAGGTATAACAGCTTAACAAAAGTGATATGAGGGGAGTGAGCATTAGAACTCCTTTGATTCTCCTCTCAAGATCACACCATGAAAATCATGATCATTATATCATAACCTCAATGATATGATAGCAACAATTATCATCAATCATCAAGGACAAATTTTTGAAATCAAACAATGATCTACAAATCACGGAATATAGCTCATAGCGCTAACGAATTTCTTCTAGAATCTAGGAATGAGGTCCTATAAAAAGGACACCTGACTCAGGTATCTCCAACAACAGTTATAGGTCCACTCTAGACCATTAGCACCGTTTGTTGGAATCCAACATTGCGATTCCATCACCATTACTTCATCAAGATCAAACTCATGAATCTAAAGAAGGTTACATGACAAAGGACGATGGAAAATATGGTGGTTGGACAACACCAACTACCATTAAAAGACGGATTCACATCTTCTTTGTCACCAGCGGGGAACAACACAAAGCTTCAAGAGGTCCAGCTCCAACAGGCTCCACCACTCAACACCAATCAAGAAGGTACTGAGCTCATCCACAACATGATTACCGTCATTAAGAGACAATCTTGCCTCATTGACGAACATAACAAATGTTTAGCCTGAGTGGAAAATCGTTAGAACACTAATACTTAGCCACGTTCTTAACCATGGAAAATAAAGTTAGCCACACTAACCATTCTAGTGATGTAGCTGGGTGTCGCAAACTTATTAGCCACGGTTAAAATTCATATTAACTATGCATAAAAGAGTCGTGGTAACATATTTTTAGCCACAATTATTTTACAGTTAGCCACAACTAAAATCATGTTAAATGATAAAATAAAAAGATATTTTGTTTTCGCATTTGCTACGGGCCAACCGTGGCTAAATATATATATTTTTTTTTTAATATCAATGGTAGGTCCGTTCCTGTTTTTGTCATACCTTTCTAACAATAGAGTCAAACCAAACATTGTAATATCACGAAGACATTCTTAGCCAATATAGCATCAATAACTAATTAACATTCTAAAACCATCATTAATATAAAAGTATAAAATAGTTTATACCAACAAAAAAACTTTGATCAAAGTAGTCAAACATTCTAAAATCTTATACATAAACTAATGAAACATACAATAATTGTTGATGACATCAAAATAGTCTAGAGTAAAAGCAAAACAATCCACTAAACATCCATTCCTTCCATTTGCAATCCAAAAAGGAGCATATTTCTTCCTTTTGCTTGCATACAACAAAAAACACAATCCTTCCAGTTGTAGTAAAAAAATCAAAATGAACTTTACTAGTTAATTATGAGAATTAGAACCTGCCAAGTCAAAGCATAATGTTTACTAACTAACACTAAAAAATGAGTATCATTTTAATAATATCAATCACTGTGTCAAGAAATAGAACATGATATTTGCTAGTGACTTAAAGTATAGATCTAAGTGCAAAAACTCTTATTAACTTCAATTTCTATATATTATAAGAAGTTATATTACTAAGGTGGAGGGAAACCTTGGTTGAAAGTAGGTAACTCATTACCAAATTTTCTTTGCATAAAATTAAGGAGAACTTTAAGTTGATCTTGTGTTTGTGAAAGTTTCTTCTTAGTCTCTTCATATCCATTTAGCCTTTCTTTCAAAGTGTGCACTTCCTTTCGTAACTCCTCAACATTTTTTTTGGTTAGAGCTACCAACATTGTCAAATTGCGTGAAATATTTGTGTGTCTTGAAAACACTCGTGGGGCAAACAATCCTCCAATAGAATATTTGTCAAGCTGACATCTGTAAATTGATCCTCAAGATGATTGTTGTTGAGTTGTTGGGGCTGATCTTGGAGAGTTTCATCATCATTTGAATTTTCTTGTCTTTGTAACCATTCTAACATTTCTTGTCCCGAACATCTACGCCTTTTTCCCATATCAAATCAAATACTTACAAAATTTTCTAACAAAGAGATAAAACATATATCTAAAATTTATTCCAAATGATTCATAAGATAATCTATGCATTACATAAACACCAAAAATATGAAGTCTTATATAGCATATTATTTAAAAGCAAAAGAAATATGACAAAATTACAAAGTTCATAACTTAAAATATTAAAATACTCTATAAAATTATTCAATCATCTTTATCGCTACAACTATTATGATCTTCCTCAACATTTGTTTCATCATTTTCTTGTTCATTGACATCGTCACACACTGATTGTAGTTCTTCAATATTTCCAACATTTTGCTCACAAAAAGGTATGTCTTCCATTATTGGCTCTTGTGAATCCATAAGGTTCACTTCTCTCATATCATATATATCTCTAGGCTTCATATGAAAAACACAACTCTTGCGAAATTTTTTGTGAACATATTCTACCACAACTCATGAGGCATTTCTTTTGCCACGATGCATTCTAGCAACTTCTATCTTACACTTTCTATATGAAGAATTTGTGGTTAGTACATTTGGTATAGAAATGAATAGTGAGATGATAATTAAGTATATGCAAAAACATAAAACTTACTCCCAAAATGCATCAACCAATTCACAATTAGCTAAGACATAGCGATGAGCCTGTATCATCTCCAATTGTGGAATCGAAAAAATCTTGGAAGCTCCAATAGGCTTGCCTGATGTAGGAAATAAATTCGACAAAATACTGGATTCACTGCTAGCACAAATCCCATTGTCGTCATCATTGCGTCTTGGTCTATTGAACCTTATTTCAACATTACCGTCCTCAAAATATGTTGAACAAAATGTATGGCACTCTTCCATAATGTATCCTTCAGTAATACAACTTTCTAGTGCAACCTTGTTACGAACATATGATTTTAAATGACCAAGGGTTCTAAAAATGAAAGGATGTAAGTATAATAAAATAAAACAATTGCAATTTATAATTAACTTAATACAAAATACAATATACCTTTCAATAGAATACATCCATCTATAATGCATAGGACTGACAATCATTGCTTCTTCTCCAAAATGAATGACCAACTGAAGCATAATAGTGAAATAAGATGGAGGAAATATCATTTCCATGTGGCAAAGGGTCAAATCAATTCATTGTTGGAGTTTCGGCAGATGCTTCACATCTAAAACTTTGCTTGATATTTCTCTAAAGTAGTTACATAGTTCAATCAACACAGAACTAACTTCGTCAGGAAGTGTTTTTCTAAAAGCAATTGGAAAAAGATGTTTCATTAGAATATGTGGATCATGACTTTTAAGACTCGATACCTTACGCTTCTTAACATCAACACATCTAGAAATGTTTGATGCGTAATTATATGGGAAAACCACATTTTTTGTACCAAATTTCAACCTTTTAGAATATGTATCAAATCTACATGATGGGTAAGCAAACAATGTGTGTGTATTCCACCCAGATAAGTTATCAAGACCAGGAAAATCACTAATAGTACAAAATAAGCTAGCACGCATATGAAACATTTCATTAGTAGAGGAATCATAAGCCTCCACACCATTCCATAATATATTTAACTCTGCAACTAAAGGTTGTAGGTAAAGATCAATATTGTTACCAGGCATCTTAGCGCTAGGAATTATCATTGACATGATAAGAGAAGTTTACTTCATACAATACCATGGAGGGTAGTTATAAAGGTACAACATCACAGGCCAAACACTATAAGTAGAACTTAAAGTTACAAATGGATTGAGACCATCTGTAGCCAGTAGGGCTGGACAACGGGCGGGTACGGGTCCAAATTCTACATCCGAACAAAACCGCGAGTGATGCACTAAGGCCCATTTATGACCATTTAAACTTTGGGTTTGTGTGGGTCTTGGGTTTTGGGTTATGCGGATTTTCGGGTGGGTAAATTCGGGTTGGGCTATTGGGCCATTTTAAATTTCTAAAACTTTTTTTTTTGTAAAATTAAGTGCAGGATTTTTGAGTCCTGAAACACTATATGGTCTGTATAAAATTAACAAACATTTTAAATTGTTAACTTTAGCCAAATAAATTGTAAATTAATTACTTCTATTTTAGACTATTTTTTATCCATTTTTCTTTTGACCGTTGAATTTGTAAGTTATTCAAAATAGTATCATTTTAACTTATTCTAATTTAATCTCACTATAAAAATGATTATTTATCTTTCAGATTTATTTTGTCACATTTTAACCTTGCTAGTGAGCTTTGTAAAATAAAATATTAAACATTAAATTATACAACATATCAATTTGAATTTACAAATAAAATATTAAATTCTTCAACAACAAAAAAGTGATTCAGTTCAACCATCAATCTGCAGAACCATCAACCTACACAAAATAAATTTAAAATTAGAATTCAGATTTATTAAGAAATAAAAAATATTGAAAAAGTGAAGGCCATAGTATCTATTTATCCATGAAACAAATAAATCTTAAGACTAAATTAGAAAGATTCAAAATTAAATATTTATCTATGTAATTACTATTCATAAAAATTATTCCATCTACATAAACATATTAAAAAAAAAACATACATAACAAAAACAAGAACATCTAAATGATGGAAGTAAACAACCAAAACCTAAAACCCTAAATCTTAAACAAAAACTCATAAACCAAACCATAAAAACAGAAAACATAAAAGACATAACAACCGTAAAACTTACACCAAACCAAAACCCAAAGGCCATAAACTCATAAACCAAACTCAAAAACTCAAAAACCAAAACCTAAGTAATAAGACACAATAACCCTAAAAATAACCCTAAATCTTAATAAAAAAAAAAGACATCAATATAACCCTAGATCTTAACATAAAACACATAAAAACTGTAAAACTTAAACCAAAACCCATATGCTTAACCCTAAAAATAACCATCAATAAATATAAAAGACATAACAATACCGTGTTGATGTGTGACTGTAACTCTTCCTTCACTCCATCAAGTTTTGAAGAGAGAAAAAAAGGTAAAAAAAATAACAAGGAGTAAGTTTAAAGATGTGAAAACGAGAGAAACTGAGATAAGAGGAAAAAAAAGAGACACATAGAGAAGAAAAAGAGAATCTACCTGAAAGTTTGGTTTTGTTTTGAGAGTGAAAACGATGGCACTCGTCAGAGACGAGAGGTAGTAGGCGACGCGGCGGCAGAATGAGAGAAATGGAATTAAGGTTAGTGGCGGCCAAATGAGAGAAAGGAGAATTAGGTTTTGATTTGTTACTATGACATTTATATAATGGGTTGTGCTACTAGGCCTCATATTTCCAATGGCCCAAACTCCATTTATATATATACGGTCGGGTTCGGTTAGTACCGGTCCAATTTTTACAATCCGAACCCGCCCGCACCAAACCATTCTAATCCGTTTTCCACATCCGCCAATCCGGTTCACCCGACTTAACCCGCCCGAATGACTCTTTTGGGCCTCGGATCGGTCGGTTTTGGGCGGGCCTGTGATTCTTGTCCACCTTTAGTAGCCAGTCCAAGTCTTACATTACGAGGATCTGAAGCAAAGTTTGGATAAAATGAATCAAAGTCCTTCCAGGCTTTACTATCTCTTGGATGCCTTAACAATCCATCAGAGTTTGCCATTGTAGCATGCCATTTCAATAGCTTTGATATTTTAGGAGACATGTATAACCTTTTCAACCTAGGTATAAGTGGACAGTATTGAAGTACTTTAGCGGGTTTTGGCTTCTTTTTCTTTTAGAAATCTGTTACATGATTTTCACCACCATCATTTTCATTTGATTTCCATCTAGACATATTACACTTCTTACATTTATCTCTCTTCTCATCCTCCAATGATCCCCAATACAACATTCAATTATTTGGACATGCATGAATTTTCTCATAGCTTAGACTTAACATCTTAATCATTATTTTACTTCATAGAAAGATGTCGGTAGTTTAGCATGGGAAAAAGCATTATTTAGTGTAGTACCCTAATTTTGTCCATTTTGAAAACAAATAAAAAAAAAAAAGGAAATATGTATTTAAAAAAGGAAATAAAAATAATTACAATAAATATTTTCATTATGTCTCATAAATTTACAATTTCAAATCTAATCAGAGTTTTAAAACCAAATCAAATTACAAATTAAAAATAAAGCCAAATTAAATTACAAAAATTAGGTCAAACTAATTCAAATCAAGTCAGTTGTTTCCTTTGTTCTCTACTATTGCCTTTGTTCACTGCCAAACTCTGATATGTTGATGGTGACTGCCATTGATGCACAAACCATGCTCACTGATATACACTTGTACCTATTGTAACTAAATGGAGAAATAAAAAGATAACTTTTATAATTTAGCCATTGTACACATTATAGTTAACAAAGAGACAAATTTTTGAGTTAAAAAAAAAAAGAAACTAAAGGACAAATAAAAGCTCAGCAAATATTCAAATAAAAACAAAATAAGCTAAAATTATGAAGGCATCAAAGGTGCAGAAAAATGCAGATGATGAGTAAAGAAACGAAACATCAAACTAGGATCTGGAAACTGAGGCACAGACAAGAAAGCAACTAAACATATAAAAGACTATATAAATGCATCTTCTTTAAGTTTGATAAAGGGGCAGAAGAAAGGGGGGTTAGAGGCGAGATCGATAAAAAAGTTTAAAGAGAGTTGTTAGTTTGAATATTTTGAAACATGAGATGATTGATAGGAAAATATACCAATACTCATAAGAAGAGCAAACATTACAGTTAACAAAATATCCAATTTGTGTGTAAAAACGAAAAGAATAGACAAAAGGAGAAAAACCAAACCTTCGTATTGTCACCATCGTTGTTGGAACCGGTGCCTTTTGGAGCGACCGCACTTTCCTTCTTGGTCTCTTCTCCTTCTCGCAGCCTCATCTCGGTATCTCTCTTTCTCCTTCATTCTTTGTTGCTTCTATCTCTCCAATGCTGTTTACTTGTGTTTTATGTTAACACTAACCGCGGCCGCCCTCCCTGTAGCTAGGGTTTTGTTTTTTCATTTGGATGTAGTTTGGCTCGGGTTTTCCTTTGAATGTTATTCAGACTCGACCCATTTAGAGTTAGTAAAAAACTAAACATGTTATTTAGACTCGGCCCATTTAGAGTTAGTAAAAAACACAAATATCAAGTTTAAAAAAAACACATATATCAAGTTTAAAAAAAAATACATTTAGAGTTAGTAAAAAAAAACACATATATCAAGTTTTAAAAACAAACTCAAAATATCAATTATAAAGAGAAAAATACAATTAAAATATTTTATTTAAAGATTAATTAGATGCAACATCTTTTTAATCTTAGAGTTGTTAGGACACAAGTGGTACAACTTGATAGTTCTAGAACTCTCTTTTATTTATTTATTTATTTATTTATTTATTTATTTATTTATT
>JBBPBR010000007.1:22649208-22671552 GCA_037974775.1 Cicer pinnatifidum | reverse complement strand
TTATTTATTTTTATTTATTCATTCACTTATTTATTTTAATGAACTAATCTAAAATCAACTTATTTATTAGATGTAACTCCTTTAATTTTTGAGTTGTTAGGACACAAGTGGTACAATTTGATAGTTCTAAAACTCTCTTTATCTTATTTATTTATTTATTTGTTTCTTTATTTATTCATTCATTTATTTATTTTAATTAACTAATCTAAAATCGACTTATTTATTAGATATAACTTTTTTTTATCTTTGAGTTGTTAAAACACAAGTTGTACTACTTGGTGGTTTTGAAACTCAATTTAAAAATCAATAGTAATAAAATATTTTTAGAGGAATAAATTAGATGTGACATTTTCTTTATTACTTGAGCTTTCGGACGCAAGTTGTACAGCTTGTTCGTCTAAAAAACTCATATTTTGAAATATTTACTAAAATCAAACTATTTTTTTTTTCTTTTCGTTAAAACTTTTTATCACAAAACAAATTTTCTTTAAAGCACACTCAACGTATTCAAATTTTTTTTAACTAAAAACTACGTAGCTTTGATTTCTCCATCGCATCGGGAGATACGTAGGAGCAAGATCACATTCTTGTCAAGCACATAAATAAAAATTTCTTTTTTTGTCCTTTATTTGTTAAGTACATATTTATTTCAAAATCATATTTTAAATATAGTAATAATTGTTATTCATATTTAATAATAAAAAAATAATAAATATACTTAAGTTAAAATTAATTTTGCACAATTAATTATAGGTAACCACCGTTTTTAACGGATGTCGTAGGGTGCTAATACCTTACCTATGCATAATCGACTCCCGAACTCAAATTTGGTTTCAAAGACCATTTTATTTTTATTTTTAAGGGTTTCCCAATATTTTCCCTATTTTAAAATAAATTTTGGTGGCGACTCCATTAAATTCGAGAAACACTCGAAATTTTAGGCCGCGACAACTGGCGACTCCACTGGGGACCTTTTAGAGAGTCAGGCCTAATAAATTAATTATGCATAATTTTTAACTTTTTATTTTTATTTTTATTTATTTTTTATTTTCTTTTATTTTATGCGTTTATTATTTCTTAATAAGTATTAGTTGGCGTTATAATATTTTTTAAGCTTGTTGATTATTCTTATTTATTTATTTATTTATTTATTTATTTATTAATCTATTTATTTATTTATTTATTTATTTATTTATTATGTATATATGTTTTATTATCGTCATGGAGTTATTGAATTATACTTATTCCACATCCTACACTTTTATTAAGACACACACTTATGAGTGGAACCTTACACCTCAAGTTTGAACAAAAACTTAAGTTTAGTTTCGAGGTTGTGTAGTGATAGCCTTCTGGATGTACATCCTGTTTGGTTAGAATGAAAATCTCACCTAGAGTTTGATCTTATTGAGGGCATTGTCATTCCAAATAGTTTACCTATTGTTGTTGACAATATTCCAAAATGAGATTATTGGCTCTAGGAACCGTGTTTAGAACTATAGAGCCACCCTTGTGAGAATTTCACTGCATAAGCCAATAGACCCTTTCATCATAAGAATATTTATATAAGTAAAATACCTCATACATTCATTCAAAATGTTATATATTCACAATTGTCATTCTACATAATTGCATTCATATCTCATGACATTGTTTCTTTTGAAAATGAATCGGCATTTTGCATCAATTTTCAGGATTGTTGGGGAATCATAAGAATCTTAGTCACGTGTTAAATTAAAGTAGACAATGGGACCAGAAAAGAGAAAAACTTTACTTTTAAAGTTCAAACAACCTGATTTGAAAAGTTAAAGAGACATCAGCAATCAAATGAAAACTATACAACGTGATAGTTTCTTTCTCAAATATGGGAAGATCCTAAATCTCTTGGCAGTAAATGTGCAAACAGGGGCCCTCACGGCTTTGGCTCAGTATTACGACCCTCTTTTAAGATGTTTCACCTTTCAAGACTTTTAATTGTCCCCGACATTAGAGGAATTTGAATGAATATTGGGTTACCCCTTAGAGAAAGGAAATCCTTATCGATATACTGGGCAACCACCGAGATTGGATGCAATATCTGAAGTTTTGAAAATCAACATAAGAGAGTTGGCCAGTACAAAAGAGGAAAAAGGAGCCGTTCATGGCTTTTCAAGAAAATATCTAGAACAAAAGTGCCATGATTTAGCCGCTAAAAAAGAATGGAGTAGTTTTATAGATGTTTTGGCTCTGATTATCTATGGCATTGTTTTATTCCCAAACCTTGATAATTTTGTAGATTTTGCTGCCATCAATGTCTTCTTAGCTTTTAACAAATATAATCAAAATCCAGTTCCCGCGATTCTTGCTGATGTCTACTACTCTCTACATATGCGGCATGAGAAGAAAGGGGGGACAATTTTGTGTTGTGCTCCAGTGCTGTATTAGAAAAGGAAAAGTATGGTAGATCCACCGATGTTGCGAAGGATAAGTCGAGCTTGGGAAAAGGTCATTAGAAAAGGAAAAGTACTTGGATGCAGAAGTTGCAGGACAAAAGAACCCTACCGACAATGGCTCAAAAATAGAGTCCAAGAAATCAAGTTGCCTTTCCATAGTACACCTTCGAGCGATCAGGAAATATCTGAACCTACTCTTGCTACCAATGAATAAATAGAAGAACTCCAAGAATCATTGTTGAAATCCGAAGAGGAGGAAAAAGAGCTAGAAGCGAAGTTAGAAAAAGTCTCCCAAGAGAATGAGAACTTACGATTAGAAAACACTTGTAAAAGTTAGTTTATTGAAAGAAGTAACAAGAGGTTGAAAGTTGAAAAAGGAAATAAACTTCACATACAAGATTGTTTGAGAGGTGCAAATGAAGAGTTAGATGTGCGAAAGCAAGAAAAGAATGCAGCTATCGAAGAGGCCTATATGTGGAAGCAATTGTGGACAAAATCAGCAAGCTCTGAGAAGAAGATAAAAAAAAGAGTTTGAAGATTTAAAGAAACAACTAAAAGAAATGGTAGCTGAGTATGAGAGTCAAGTAAGAATGAGAGGCAACACAATGAAGAAATTGAAGAATTACTCTCAAAACCTCAAGACGCACTAAGAATAGAAATGGAGAATTCTAGTGAGCTGAATAATTACATTGATTACCAAGAAAAGATCTACAGTGACCTAAAGGACGAAACCATATATTGGGAGGATCGATTTATGATGTTGCTAGGTCAATTAAAGAATCAAGAGATCTATAAAGAGCTGGAAGATAAAGGAATACATTGGAAAAAATGCTTTTCAAAATTGGCAATGCTTGCTAATCAAGCAGTCTTAAAAATTCCAAAGCATCTAAGAGAGATTGATGCGGTAATGCATCCGTTGAATACTCCAGTCAAAGTCTACAAGTTCGTCGAATATTGCAAAAATTTGGTAGAAGAATTGGAGGAGAAGATTGGTTGTCCTATCAAAAGAGAAGATTGAAATCACACAGTCAATGTAGTTTTTTAATTTAAATATGAAGTACTCTTTCTCTTATCAATGAAGGATTTTCTATTTTGATTTCCAGTCCTCATATTTTCTTCACTAATAATTTGTTCTTGCTATTACCTAAGGCGTATGATTCCCCAATATCCAACTATCATAATTCACTAATTGATTTCATTTCCATCACATTCATATTTAAATATTCATAGAAAATTTATTTTATTTATTTATTTATTTATTCTTTTTTTTTTATATAAAAAAAACAGAAAAAATCAATAAAGCTGATTCCCCGACACCTTTATCGAACGCGAGCGAATTCTAAGATCATGGATGAACTCGAGCAAAACCAAGAGGTGATAAGAGCGGATGTCAGTCAACTGAAGGAAAAGGTCGATCGAATTCTGGAAGCTATACAGGCTTTGGCAAGGAAGGAGAATATAGATGGGGATCCTCCGGTTGTAAATGAAGAACACCAAACTACTCCTTCTCACCCACCGGGTTTTACCCCGACTAACCAACAATTCCGCACAGCAGCTATGCAATTTCCTATATATGGTATCCCGCCTGGTTATAATCCGCCTATAATCATCAACCCCATAGAAAATAATCAAAACCACTCAGCTGCCAACCCCCAAAACTTAAACCAATCACAAATTCCTCCTCATCTGGGATATGTGCCACCCCAAAACACTATACCCACAGAAAATATTCCATATAGTGTACCTCAAATGCCCCATTTTGATGCTAACGGGAATTGGCATCAATATCACATTGGGGATGATACACAATCAAAAGAAAAATTTCATGTCTTAGAGGAACGAATCAAAACAATTGAGGGGCATAATGTCTATGGTCTCGAAGCTTTCGACATGTGTTTGGTTCCTGATGTGACTATGCCTCCAAAACTCAAGGTTCCCAACTTTGAAAAATACAAAGGCAACACATGTCCTAAAAATCATCTAACTATGTATTGCAAAAAAAATGGCTTCTCATGCTCATAACGATAAACTTCTCATTCATTTTTTTCAAGATAGTTTGAGTAGGGCATCGTTAAGTTCGTATATGCATCTTGAGCGAAGTCGTATTCGTTCATGGAAAGACTTGGCTGATGCCTTCTTGAGGCAATATAGGTACAACATTCACATGGCCCCTGATATGATGCAATTGCAAAATGCATTGAAAAAGGACAACGAAGCTTTCAAAGAATACGCGCAACGGTGGAGGGAAATGGCATCACAAGTAGAACCTCCATTATCTGAAAAGGAAATGGTTGGTATGTTTATGGATACTCTCCAGTCGCCTTTTTATGATAAGATGATTGGGAGTATGTCATCAAACTTTTATGATCTTGTCATGATAGGAGAAATGATAGAAAGTGGGATGCAGAGTGGCAAGATCGTATGTCCAGCGACTAGCATAAAAAGGCCCCAACCAACATTCACAAAAAAGAAAGAAGGGGATGCTAACGTTGTAATGGTAAACCCTAGAGTCTCCTATTTTCCACCCATCAATTCTTATTGACCCCCAAACTTCCAGCCCCCGATACCACAAGCTCCTTACATTCCTTATCCATATATGGCCGCAACCACACAAGCTTCATACCCTCAATATCACCCTTCAAGACCACTTTTTTATCAACCACCACCTACCGCATTTTCCCAACAAGGTCATTGGAACCAAAATCAAATCCCAAATCACTACAGACCACCTGTCAATCAAAAAAGGATAACCCGTTTTGACCCAATTCCTGTCACGTATAGCCAATTATTGCCTCACTTATTCCAAAATTCAATGGTAGTTCTAAGGCCAATGGAACCTATAGAACCACCGTTCCCAAAATGGTATAATCCTAACGCCAAATGTGAATACCATGCTGGAGCCATGGGGCATTCCATCGAAAATTGTCAAGCCTTAAAAACTAAAGTACAAGAATTGATCAATGCAAAATGGCTTACCTTTAAGGAAGATGGTCCCAATGTGGGGAATAATCACGTATTGACCATAGAACCATGCATGGAAAATGATAGATCTTTTCCAAGACCATTGAAAATCCTCTATAGAAAAGAGAATCCTAAGCCAACTCATAGTGGAAAAAATGCAATAATTGTCCAAGCACCTACTTTTTTTCCTTATGAAAACAACAAGGCGGTACCATGGAGTTATGAAATCACATCCCATTTAGTCAACCACCAATCAGGCGATAGCTCTAAACATGAAGGTATTGATGTCACCAATATTTCAGGGATTGGTGGGATGATCTGTAGTGGTCGAGTATACGCTCCTGAACAACTTAGGAAAAAGGAGGGTCAGGGCAAAAAAGGGAAGGAGACTGTGTATCATGCCATAAAAGGACCGGAAATTTGCAAAAAGACAGTGCCTATAGAAGAAGCTAATGAATTTTTGAAGTTTATAAAGCAAAGTGAGTATAAGGTGGTAGATCAGTTAAGTCAAACCCCTTCCAAGATATCTATTCTTTCTTTGTTAATAAACTTTGAAGCGCCCCGAATGACACTGATGAAAATTTTAAATGAGGCCCATGTGACTCATGATATCACTATCGACCAATTTGATGGGGTTGTCGGTAATATCACCGCCAGTAGCAGTTTGAGTTTTAGCGATGTTGAATTACCAGTTGAGGGGATGGAGCATAATAAAGCACTACATATCTCTGTGAGGTGTCATGATCATATTCTTGCACGAGTGCTAGTTGATAACGGTTCATCGTTAAATGTCATGCCAAAATCAACATTATCAAAACTATTTGTTGACGAGGCTTGTTTGAAGCCGAGTACTATGGTGGTAAAAGCCTTTGTTGGATCCAGAAGACAAGTTGTTGGAGAGATTGCACTTCCGATTCAAATCGGACCCCATATCTTTGGAATAACCTTCCAAGTGATGAATATTAAGCTGGCGTATAGTTGCCTTTTAGGGAGACCGTGGATTCACGCTGCTGGAGCAGTAACATCCACTCTCCATCAAAAGCTAAAGTTTATAGTAAACAATAAGCTGGTGATAATATCTGGGGAAGAAGATATGATAGTGAGTCATCTATCTTCTACGGGATACATTGAAGAAGCAGAGGAAGCCATTGAGACTTCCTTCCAAGCATTAGAAATTTTCAATGTTGTCTTCATGGGTGAAGGATTTCGTTTAAAAGAACCAAAACTATCTACCACATCATTGAAGTCTACAAAATCCATGTTGGAAGGAGGAGCATTTGTTAAATTTGGGAAATTGATAGAAATACCAGAAAAGAAGGATAAGTACGGGTTGGGATATGTACCTACCAAAGCTGATCAAGAGAATGTTGTAAAAGAAAAACGAGAAAGCAAGCTAGCTAGTTGGAAAAATCGGGTACCAAATTCATAAAAGATCCCTATTTGTGACATTCATCAAACCTTCAAAAACGTTGAAATAATATATGTTGATCAAGTGGCTGTTGTGGAAGAGGATAATGTTGATGATGATACCCTCAAATTGGTGTACCCTTGTTCTCCAAGCATCAATCTCAATAATTGGAAGATCATCGAGTTTCCCGTGTTTGTTAATTCATGTTCAAAGTAATTATGTATTTTAACTCCTTTTGCTCTGCCCAAGGCTATCAGGATAACTAATAGGGCTCATGTATTTCAATTCCGTATTTATTGTTAATAAATGTATTTTTGAATTCTCCATTTGTTTTTGTTTTCCTTTTTTCTTTTTTTTGTTTTTCTTTTTAGCAATCTTTATTCATTTTTTTTCCTTTTTCTTCTTAATTTAAACAATGCAGATTCGAAAATGAATATGTTGAAAATAGCAGCGCTAGAACCCTTTCTTGTAATTTTGAACATCCAATTAATCACGTTGATGAGGATTGCGAAGATGATTGTGAGCCTCCCCCAGAACTAGGAAGGTTAATTGAACAGGAAGCTAAGATAATCCAACCCTATCAAGAACCTGTTGAGGTGATCAATTTAGGGACTGAACATGATAAGAAAGAAATTAAAATTGGTATGTATATGAAGGAAAGTGAATGAGAAAAGCTGGTCAAACTTTCATTTGATTATGCGGATGTCTTTGCATGGTCATATCAGGATATGTCTGGGCTAGACACTAACATAGTTGAACACAAGCTACCACTCAAGCCTGAATGTGCTCCAATTAAGCAAAAATTGAGGAGGATGAGGCCTGATATGTCACTTAAAATTAGGGAAGAAGTCAAGAAACAATTTGATGCTGGTTTCTAGGCTGTGGCAAAATATCCTCAATGGGTTGCTAACATTGTTCCGGTTCCAAAGAAAGATGGAAAAGTTCGAATGTGTGTTGATTATCGGGATTTAAATAAAGCTAGTCCAAAAGATGATTTTCCTTTGCCCCACATTTATGTCCTAGTAGATAGCACTGCTCAATATTCTCTTTTCTCTTTCATGGATGGTTTCTCAAGATATAATCAAATCAAGATGGCTCCCGAAGATATGGAGAAAACTACATTCATAACACAATGGAGGACTTTCTGTTATAAAGTGATGCCATTTGGATTGAAGAATGCTGGGGCATCCTACCAAAGAGCAATGGTAACTTTGTTTCATGGCATGATGCATAAAGAAATAGAGGTTTATGTGGAAGATATGATTGCAAAATCTCAAACCGAAGAAGACCATGTTGTTAACCTTCAAAAGTTGTTTGTCCGACTAAGGAAGTTCAAACTTCGTTTAAACCCTTCTAAATGCAGTTTTGGTGTAAGATCAGGCAAGTTACTTGGGTTTATTGTTAGTCAAAAAGGGATAGAAGTGGATCCAGATAAAGTAAGAGCAATACAAGAAATGCCCGCTCCACGCACGGAAAAAGAAGTTCGCGGCTTTTTGGGCAGATTGAATTATATTGCCAGGTTCATATCGCATCTCACTGCTACATGCGAGCCAATTTTCAAGTTGTTGTGCAAAGACCAAAAGGTTGAATGGAATGAAAATTGTCAAAAAGCTTTCGAAAAGATTAAGCAATACTTGTCAAAACATCCAATATTAGTACCTCCAATTCCTGGAAAACCACTTATCATGTACTTAACAGTACTTGACGAGTCAATGGGTTGTGTACTAGGGCAACATGATGAATCTGGTAAGAAGGAACATGCTATTTATTATTTGAGTAAAAAGTTCACCAACTGTGAAACAAGATATTCACTGCTTGAACGAACATGTTACGCATTAGCATGGGCCACTCGTCGGTTGAGGAAATACATGTTATGTCATACAACTTGATTGGTGTCTAAAATGGACCCAATTAAATACATCTTTGAGAAACCTGCTCTTACTGGAAGGATTGCCCGTTGGCAGATGTTGTTATCAGAATACGATCTGGTATACGTTACACAAAAAGCTATCAAAGGAAGCGCCCTAGCAGAGTATTTGGCCAAACAACCTGTAGAAGATTATCAAAAAATGCAGTGTGAGTTCCCCGATGAAGGTATCATGACTTTATTTGAAGAGATCGAATCATCTGATAATGAAAAATGGACTTTGGTGTTTGATGGTGCTTCTAATGCATTGGGGCATGGGATTGGAGCCATTTTGATTTCCCCAGAGAACCAGTTCACTCCATTTACGGCTAGATTATGTTTTGATTGCACAAACAATATTGCAGAATATGAGGCATGTGTCATGGGCATTCAAGCAGCCATTGAATCAAAGATAAAAGTTCTTGAGGTATATGGAGACTCATCTTTGGTCATCCATCAAACAAAAGGAGAGTGGGAAACTCGAGACTCCAAATTGATTCCGTACCATACCCATATCAAAGAATTGGTAGAACACTTCGAGCATATCACTTTTCACCATATTCCTCGAGAAGAAAACCAATTGGTTGATGCCCTGGCCATATTGTCATCAATGTTCAAAATAAGTGTCGGTCAGGATGTACCGGTCATAAAGATTCAACAAAAGGATAAGTCAGCATATTGCTTATCGATAGAAGAAGAGCTTGATAGCAAACCATGGTTTTATGATATCAAATCCTATGTTAAGAATAGGGAATATCCATCAGGTATTTGAGAAAACGGCAAGAGGGTTTTAAGAAGGCTGTCAATGAACTTCTTCTTAAATGGTGATGTGCTTTACAAGAGAAATCATGATATGGTTCTCCTCAGATGTGTGGATCAAGCAGAAGCAGAGAAAATTATTCAAGAGGTTCACAAAGGTTCTTTTGGAACTTATGCAAATGGGCACGCAATGGCAAGAAAAATCTTAAGAGCTGGCTATTATTGGTTGACTACGAAATCTGATTGCTTTAGTTACGTAATGAAATGTCATAAATGTCAAATCTATGCTGATAAAATACATGTATCACCCACCTCTCTGAATGTTTTAACATCACCATGGCCGTTTTCAATGTGGGGGATGGATGTTATTGGACTCATCGAGCCTAAAGCTTCCAATGGTCACTAGTTTATCTTGGTAGCTATGGATTATTTCACAAAATGGGTTGAAGCCGCTTCTTATGCCAATGTGACGAGAAGCGTGGTTGTCAAATTCATCAAAAGAGAATTGATTTGTCGATATGGCTTACCAAATAAGATAATCACTGACAATGCGGCCAATCTGAATAATAAAATGATGAAGGAGTTGTGTGATAGTTTCAAAATTCAGCACCATAATTCTTCGCCATATCGTCCAAAAATGAATGGAGTTGTTGAAGCAGCAAATAAGAATATCAAGAAGATTATACAAAAGATGGTGGAGACATATAAGGATTGGCATGAAATGCTTCCCTTTGCATTACATGGCTATAGAACCTCTGTTCGTACCTCAACAGGGGCAACTCCTTTCTCATTGGTGTATGGAATGGAAGCGGTACTTCCCATTGAAGTTGAAATTCCCTCGATCAGAGTCTTGATGGAAACAAAACTAGAGGAGGCTGAGTGGGTTCAACCACGATTTGACCAATTGAATCTCATAGAAGAAAAAAGAATGATAGCTCTATGTCACGGTCAGCTATATCAAAAAAGACTTAAAAAAGCATTGGAGAAAAAAGTCCGTCCTTGAGTGTTTCAAGAAGGGGACTTGGTGTTAAAGAAAATATTGCCCATAAAAAAGGATTCTCGAGGAAAATGGACCCCGAATTACGAATGACCATATGTTGTGAAAAAGGCTTTTTCTGGGGGAGCTCTAATACTCGCAGAAATGGATGGAGAAGACCTTCCACTTCCAGTAAATTCAGATGCAGTTAAAAAATATTATGCTTAAAAAAATGATGGGCTCGCTAGGTTGAAAACCTGAAAAGGCGATCTAGGCAAAAGATTAGAGCATCCCGATGGATTGAAAACTTGGAAGAGCAGTCCATGCAAAAGTTAGGGATAAAAAAAAAATCAAGCATTTTAAACTAGGGAAATTATTAGTGGAAGCTGATTATTACGATTTCTAAATTACAAGAATGATTAGCGTTTGTTATGTCTCCACCTAAGTTAAACATACTCGTCCCCACATTGTAACTCCTACATCAATTGTTTTGCTTTCAATGTAACAAATGTACATTTTCCAATATTGTCATTCGATATTGTACGTTACACTCTTTATATACCAATCCAGTTTCATTATTGAGTGTTCTATTGTTTCAAAATTTTATTTTATAATAATAAATGTTGGAATTTGAAATATGTGAAAATATAAAAGTATTTTAAATATTTTGACACTTGAAAATATATACACAGGAACTCGTTTGATTCTCAAGATATATGAGTGTGAAGAATAATAAGGAGGGTAGTCATTTTAAACAATAGATTTTTGCTTCACTTTGAAAAAGCAGTCATTCGATAGATACGAAGAGTCATCATTCATCCATTGAATCTTGGGACAGAGAAAAGCATAAGGATCGGGGAATCAAATAAAAGAACAAAAATTTATCTATAATGCATGACACATAAACCATATATAATTTACTCATACTCACATGATCCATGCATCTTCATTGACACTTTACCTATACTCAATGCATCACACACGCATGAATCATTCATACCTTATTGTTTGAATTGCAAGTATCATATACTTATCCTCTTTATCTACCTTCAAGATTGGACCAATTAGGATCTACGCATCGGTAAACAATCCGAAGATGATCACTTTCATTTCTATAGATCTACGCATCGGTAACCAATCCGAAGACGATCATTTTTAGTTTCTATAGATCTACGCATCGATAACCAATCCAAAGACGATCACTTTCATTTCTATAGATCTACGCATCGGTAACCAATCTGAAGACGATCATTTTTAATTTCTATAGATCCACGCATCGGTAACCAATCCGGAGACGATCACTTTCATTTCTATAGATCTACGCATCGGTAACCAATACGAAGACGATCATTTTTAATTTCTATAGATCCACGCACCGGTAACCAATCCGAAGACAATCACTTTCATTTCTATAGATCTATGCATCAGCAACCAATTCGAAGACGATCACCTTCATTTATGTCGTTCTACGCATCGGTAACTAATCCGAAGATGATCACCTTCATTTCTGTCGATCTACGCATTGGTAACCAATCCGAAGACGATCATCTTTATTTTTGTCGATCTATACATCGGTAATTGATCTGAAGACGATTATTTTGCACATCTAAAAAATTTGCATCATTCTCACTTAAACATTTCAAATGCACTTTAATACATGTATTTGTTATTGGACAAAATTTAGGTCCTTATATTTACTTATCTTTTACCTGATAACATGAAAACGAATACCATTGTTATCCATATTTCATATTTTTCAAGTAAAATATAATTAAATAGGGTCAGCTGTAGTACCCTAATTTTGTCCATTTTGAAAACAAATAAAAAAAAAGGAAATATGTATTTAAAAAAGGAAATAAAAATAATAACAATAAATATTTTCATATGTCTCATAAATTTACAATTTCAAATCTAATCAGAGTTTTAAAACCAAATCAAATTACAAATTAAAAATAAAGCCAAATTAAATTACAAAAATTAGGTCAAACTAATTCAAATCAAGCCAGTTGTTTCCTTTGTTCTCTACTATTGCCTTTGTTCACTGCCAAACTCTGATATGTTGATGTTGACTGCCATTGATGCACAAGCCATGCTCACTGATACACTTGTACCTGTTGTAACTAAATGGAGAAATAAAAAGATAACTTTTATAAATCAGCCATTTTGCATATTATAGTTAACAAAGAGACAAATTTTTGAGTTAAAAAAAAAAGAAACTAAAGGACAAATAAAAGCTCAACAAATATTCAAATAAAAACAAAATAAGCTAAAATTATGAAGGCATCAAAGGTGCAGAAAAATGCAGATGATGAGCAAAGAAAAGAAATATCAAACTAGGATCTGGAAACAGAGGCACTGACAATAAAGCAACTAAACATATAAAAGACTCTATAAATACATCTTCTTTAAGTTTGATAAAGGGGCAGAAGAAAGGGGGGTTAGAGGTGAGATCGATAAAAAAATTAAAGAGAGTTGTTAGTTTGAATATTTTGAAACATGAGATGATTGATAGGAAAATATACCAATACTCTGAAGTAGCAAAGTTGTTTTACAAGAAAGGGAGGCTTGAATTGTAAATGCACCTTTTAAAAATTCCTGCTAAATAGAAAACGGAGAACGTTCTTGATTTTAGTTGTAAAACGAAGAACGTTCCTTGATTAATTTTAAATAGAAAATCAGTTTATCTTTTGTCTTAGTTAATCAATTCAGTATAACAGATAAAGAGGTAAGGAAGAGAATACCACACAAAGTTTTATTTTGGTTCACCCAATATGGGTTACGTCCAGTCCTCACGCTGTGAGATTTTCCACTAAGTGTTTAAAACGAAGAATCTTCTTAATCTTACAACACCTTAGTATAGATCAACCTTGATCTATTTCCACCTCAATTACTTTCCACCCAGAAAGCAATAATCACACCTATCTAACTTTGATAGGAAGCAATCTTAAACAAACTATAAAGAAACTCTTATAGTTTGAGTTTTTACAAATGATTGATTTTGATAGAATCTGATATTGCTCAACTCTTGTTTGAGAATAGATTCTTTACAAAGGATCTAGTGATAATTTCGCAGCTGATATATGAATGTGCAGCAGTAGCTGTTTCACGAATTGCAGAAAATGATATTGCCTCTGTTTTGCAGAATTTCAAGCTTAAGTGTGATTGTATATTGTGGATTACTTAGCACTTGAATTTCTTGCCTTCATACTTGATTAAGTCCTTCTATTTATAGACTGAAGATGCACTGGATAAGTACGAAAGAGCTGTTGGAGAGGCCATGCTTTTTCTAGTTTAAGGCAGTACTTTTGAATAAACTAATCATGCTATGACATAGCCTTTTTTAACTTTTGGATTTAGCATTTAAAGCAGTCTTGTACTTTTTTGACAGCGTCCTTGATGTTTCTTCATTGATCTTGGATGATACATTCTCCATCTTCAGTCTTGAGTGCAGCTACAGAAGATTGGAGAAGAATTGCAAGCTGAAACAGAGAGAATGCAAGGCTGCTGTTGATGTGCAGAAAACAGAGAACGATAAACGTTCTTGGTTTTTATACTGAACGTTCTTGAGCTTAGATAATCATTTTGGAGTTCCCGTTTTGATCATCCTTGATTTCCTTTGTAATTTTCTTGTCATATATCAAGATTGATTGAGCTTTCTTGAC
Organism: Cicer pinnatifidum; assembly: GCA_037974775.1. Classification (NCBI taxonomy): domain Eukaryota; kingdom Viridiplantae; phylum Streptophyta; class Magnoliopsida; order Fabales; family Fabaceae; genus Cicer; species Cicer pinnatifidum. Next base: position 22,657,448 of record JBBPBR010000007.1, on the reverse strand, counting down.
ATTTGAATTTTTGGAGTTCTTCAAGCTGTCATGACTTTTGTCCATCTTTGAGTTCTTTTAATTTTGAGATCAATTAGTCTTTTTCAGCTTAGATGAATCCTACTTGTTCCTTGCCATGTGCTGATTAGATATGAATAGATTTCCTAGGCAGATTCTTTGATAAAGATGTAGAAAAAGTTTGAGCAACATGCTTGTGATGAACATTTCTTGAAGCTTGAGATCATTCTCTGTTTTGCTGCAGAATGATCTTATTTCTTGTTTCCTTTGCTTTTCTTGATTCTGTTCTTAATTTAAAATCACTCAAAAGCACCAATTAAATTAACATAACATTTTAGAATCATGATTAACTTTCTTAATTAACCTTTGTTTGTTTTCATCAAAACTTTAATTATAGAGTTTGTCTCAACATACTCATCAGAAGAGCAAACATTACAGTTAACAAAATATCCAATTTGTGTGTAAAAACGAAAAGAATAGACAAAAGGAGAAAAACCAAACCTTCGTATTGTCACCATCGTTGTTGGAACAGGTGCCTTTTAGAGCGACCGCACTTTCCTCCTTGGTCTATTCTCCTTCTCGCAGCCTCATCTCGGTATCTCTCTTTCTCCTTCATTCTTTGTTGCTTCTATCTCTCCAATGCTCTTTACTTGTGTTTTATGTTAACACTAACCGCGGCCGCCCTCCCTGTAGCTAGGGTTTTGTTTTTTCATTTGGATGTAGTTGGGCTCGGGTTTTCCTTTGAATGTTATTCAGACTCGGCCCATTTAGAGTTAGTAAAAAACTAAACATGTTATTCAGACTCGGCCCATTTAGAGTTAGTAAAAAACACAAATATCAAGTTAAAAAAAAACACATATATCAAGTTTAAAAAAAAAATACATTTAGAGTTAGTAAAAAAAAACACATATATCAAGTTTTAAAAACAAACTCAAAATATCAATTATAAAGAGAAAAATACCAATAAAATATTTTATTTAAAGATTAATTAGATGCAACATCTTTTTAATCTTTGAGTTGTTAGGACACAAGTGGTACAACTTGATAGTTCTAGAACTCTCTTTTATTTATTTATTTATTTATTTATTTATTTATGTACCTATGTATTTATTTATTTATTTATTTTATTTATTCATTTATTTATTTATTAATTCATTGATTTTTTTATTAATAAACTAATCTAAAATCCACTTATTCATTAGATGTGAACTCTTTTAAATTTTTGAGTTGTTAGGACACAAGTGGTGTTCTAAAACTCTCTTTATTATATTTATTTATTTATTTATTTTATTTATTTTTATTCTATTTATTTATTCATTTATTTATTTATTCATTCACTTATTTATTTTAATGAACTAATCTAAAATCAACTTATTTATTAGATGTAACTGCTTTTAATTTTTGAGTTGTTAGGACAAAGTGGTACAATTTGATAGTTCTAAAACTCTCTTTATCTTATTTATTTATTTATTTATTTATTTTATTCTATTTGTTTATTTATTTATTCATTCATTTATTTATTTTAATTAACTAATCTAAAATCGACTTATTTATTAGATATAACTCTTTTTTATCTTTGAGTTGTTAAAACACAAGTTGTACTACTTGGTGGTTTTGAAACTCAATTTAAAAATCAAGAGTAATAAAATATTTTTAGAGGATTAAATTAGATGTGACATTTTCTTTATTCATTGAGCTTTGGGACGCAAGTTGTACAGCTTGTTCGCCTAAAAAACACATATTTTAAAATACTTACTAAAATCAAACTATTTTTTTTTTCTTTTTGTCAAAACTTTTTATCACAAAACAAATTTTCTTTAAAACACACTCAACGTATTCAAATTTTTTTTAACTAAAAACTACGTAGCTTTGATTTCTCCATCGCATCGGGAGATACGTAGGAGCAAGATCACATTCTTGTCAAGCACATAAATAAAAATTTCTTTTTTTTGTCCTTTATTTGTTAAGTACATATTTATTTCAAAATCATATTTTAAATATAGTAATAATTGTTATTCATATTTAATAATAAAAAAAATAATAAATATACTTAAGTTAAAATTAATTTTGCACAATTAATTATAGGTAACCGTTTTTAACGGATGTCGTAGGGTGCTAATACCTTCCCTATGCATAATCGACTCCCGAACTCAAATTTGGTTTCAAAGACCATTTTTTTTATTTGTAAGGGTTTCCCAATATTTTTCCTATTTTAAAATAAATTTTGGTGACGACTCCATTGAATTCGAGAAACACTCGAAATTTTAGGCCGCGACATTTTGAAGCTCAATGATCATTGAAAATGTCTTATCAATAGTACTACCTAAAAATTTTATATGATATAGACGAACAACAAATGACAATTTGCTATATTTTGTGCAACCATTATAAAGTTCTTGATTCCCATCTTCCATCAACTCTCTAAATTTTTTAAAATCCTCATAGCTTGCATCTTTTGCGCCCATAAGGTGATTACTATTAGGAATATTTGATCTCCCATCATCTTGAATTCCTTGATCATATATGACACCAAATACGTCATTCAACATATCTTGCGTTGGATATTGCTTATCTAATACTTCTTTTATTTGGTTCACTAACTCAACATTGGATTGCACACATTTTTTCCTGCATGTATCAAAATATGTACTTGGTTGGAAAATCCATTTGTAAGAGACGACTAGACACCTCAACTCTATCACCCTTATGACTAAATTTGCATGAAATACAAGGACATCAAATTTTCCCATTCATTGCAGAATTTGAAAATGGAAAATCCAAAAATTGTTTTACTCTATTTAAGAACTCTTTTCAGCTCAATGGTTTGTCAATCCAACTCTTATCAATCATAGTTGTATGAATCTATTTTTATATTTGAATAAAATTATTAAGGCATTTAAGGTATCAAATATTAATATAAAAAAATTAAATTTTACTATTATACAATCATAAACCATACACACAAGCAATCTAACAAATTCTATTGCACATAGATCAAAACTTATATTCTAGAAAATTAGAAAGATAGATCAAAACTTAAGTTTTAAAACAAATAAAAACTTAAGTTTTTAAACAAAATTTAATCGTATTTCATCAAACCTATGAAAGATGTAGATGCATAATCAAAGACTTTATCACTTGTAGATAAACTAGATCAAGTTGTAACATGAATCAACTACAAATTAATCAGCTAACTACAATTCAATGAGTCAGCTACCTTTTTGATATGATGAGAAAGTGGGTTGTGTATTACTCATATAAAGGCATATATTATTTCTATTAAGTGTTGTTATCATAAGACTGGTTTCTATTTTTATGTTCTTTGATATAAATAACTGCATTCTGCCACAAGGAAAAAACATTTTTGAATATAACATATCTTAATTCAACTTATGTATCTAATTTTTTTTCAAGAAGCCTGCAAACGACATTTATAGGGCCTGATTCTTTGAAGATAACAGAGCGAAACAGAATTGGCGAGTAAGGAAACTGTGTTGTTAGTATGGCAGAAGATGAAATTTATACACAAGATGGAACCGTTAACATCAATAGAAGACCTGCCAACAAGAAAAAGACTGGAAATTGAAAAGCTTGTTGGTTCATGTTGGTATAAAATTATTTTTTGTTATTTTGTTTCTTAGAAATAGAAGCAATGTTGTATGAAATGGCATAATGTAATTTAATTTTAGTATGATTTGTTTCAATCGCAACCCCAATTAAGAGAAATCAAAATCGCATTCCGCATTTACGATTTCTTACATCTATGTAATTAACTCAACAATCCGATTGTGTTTTACATACTCCAATAGTATTGCAAGATTTTCTTAAGTCCTAAAATTTCTCTATAATTTGAGTATTTATTTTCATAGTTGTATTAATTATGAAAAGTATATATTGTTGAAATATTTGTTAATTATTTCGTTAATTTTCATATGTTATAATGAAATATTTTTAACAATGTTGAATTTAGAGATAATATTGGTGAGTTTAGCAAAGATAATGACTAAGAGCTTATTGAAGATGAAAAAGGAGACACACAAGGCTTTGATAGAAGTTAAAGAACAATATTTCTTTTGGTTGAGAGTAGATTATCAGGTGATGCAGAGAGGATCTAGATTCTTGACTCAATGATGAATTGTGTTTGTCTTTATGTTAATTTGAATGATAGATGTGATGGAATATATATATTAGCAGCAGTAATTTGATGAATTATTTAGATGAAAAGATTCAAAATATTATGTCTTTTATATTCATTTTGAATATAATAGTTTGATCAAATGAATAATTGAAGTCTTATAGTATGAAGAACCTATATGATGCTGAATTTTGAAATATTTTTAATAGGAAATGAATATCGTGAAAGATTGACATACTATACTATGCTATGAATAGAAACAAATATATAAAAAAAAAAAAAAAAAAATCACTACAAACTCGCGATTGGTTGAATCAGAGAGGAGAAATTTGTCGATGTTGTTACGATGGCATACGGTGACGTGTGAAGGGTATGGTCGAATGAGTCGAAACTGTGGTGTAAGAATGAAACTGTGGTGTTATGACATGAAACAATATGGATGTTGAAACGGTGGTGAAAAAATGGTACGGTGGATCTTTAGGGATTTAGATGAAACTGTGTTACTGTTGAGTTCTGGATCTTTAGGGATTTAGATGGAAAAAAGGGAATCTAAAAAAAACGAGCGAATCTGAAAAAAAATAGGGAAAACGGAAACAAGCGAAATTGGAAAAGAGGGAAGAAATGCACACTTATTATAATGTTAGCCACGTTCATAACCGTGTAAATTTTTTTAATTTATCTACGGTCATCGTGATCGTGACTAATTAACCATTGCTAATCGCCAGTTTTCTTGTAGTGAAATGAAATTGGTGGTGAGTCTGGCCGAATGATGATACTATCATTCTTCTTATGTTTAAATGTTTACCAAGAAGCCCCATTGTGAAGAAATATGACAATTCTAATCTCAAAGACAAAGGTCGCCATAAAGGACTACACCCAAGTAGGGTTGTCGCAGTGGAATCAATGGTAGTAGAAAGCATTGAAGACATTATGGGAGAAATTCCCCAATAATTAAAAGGAATAACAATTAGTCTATGACTCCTCCTCATCAAAGAGAAATGATTTTGATGAAGAGCTGCTACGTCGAAATGCCTTCACCAGTAAGATCAATGACTATCCTATTCCTATGTCCCTCTAGAAATTGTCACTGATCGACTCATACAACTAAAATTAAATATCGAGATGACCACTTATAAACTATTGATACCATTCTAGGGTTCCATGGAACTTGAGGGCCCAAAAAATGCAGGTTGTTCGTTCTCACAGTCAAGAAGGCCACAACGACTTGGTTCAAAAACCTGAAAGTACAAGATAGCCTACAAACTTACACATTAAAGTGTGTAAGGTTGAACGACTATATGTACAATTGCAATAGCTTTCTGTACTTCTCAATGAATTTTTAACAACTATATATATATATATATATATATATATATATATATATATATATATATATATATATATATATATATATATATATATATATTTAGGAGTATTTAAAGAGCTTAACTTGAACTCAAGAAATGAAAAATGCAAAGTTCAATTGAATATAATATATTCAAAAAAAAACATTGAACTAGAAAAAAAAAGATTGTAACACCAAGATCTTATGTTTATATTCTTCTTAAAAAGAGTTATAACTTGCTTCAATATAAGATTTGTATATAATATCCTCACATTTGAGAGTTAGAATCTTTGGTTGACTTTGTGTATGTGACACAAACTCAAACTGTTGCAATCAAGTTGATAGTATCAACAACCTTTGAAAAAGGTAAGTTTAGAGAGACATGCAAAATCTCAAATCGTTAACAATGCAAGGGTTGTCAAAGTTGTTGAGAATAGCAGTAAGTCTCTAATGGTTAGCCGAAAGAATCAATTAGAACAACACTTGGTGTCTCGAGAGAAAGTTAAACACTCAATTCTACAATAATGCAAGGTTGCCATAAGTGTTGAGAAGACTAGATGGTCTTTATTGGGAAGCCGGAAGACACACCGAATAACTCAACTCAAGAGGCGAGTGAAACAAGAATCTTGGAAAAAAATCTAGAGACTGTACTTCTGGTAAATCTAAAGAGGATGTGTAGAAACTAGCTTGGGGAGGTAGAGAAAAGAAAACTCAACTCTTGAGGCGAGTGGACCATTAGTCTTAAGGAATCTAGAGATTTCACTTCTGATAAGTCTTAAAAAGTTTTGAAGAATAATTAGCTTGAAGAAGCTTTAAGAATACTCAAAGCCTGAAAAGAAAGAGTTAATAATACTTTGGTGAATTAAGTTCCTAACAATTCTAGGAGCAATCTCTTTGTTAGGGAATGACTAGATGTAGTAACAATTATTGTGAACTAGTATAAAAATATTTGTGTTATTCTTCTCCCTTATTTTATTATTTTATGTCTGAGTTTTTTATATCTTATCTTCAATCTTTGTTTTACTTAGTTGTGTTAAAATGAAGATAAATTTTTATAAAGAAAAAATTAAAAAAAAAATTTAAAATATTCAACACAATTGAAACTCCATTTTTTTTTTAATGTTGTCCAATAACTTGATTACTAATAGTAGTTCAATTCTTAAAAGGTAATTAAAAACAAGAAATATTATTTAGTCAAGAATGTGACTTACAACTTCATGGTTGGTGCTAGTGATCAAAGAAACAAAGATTGAATGACTAGTGATGCTTGGTGACTCTCTTATATATATGTTTCTTGGAAAACAAAGAAACAACAGACTGTCTCTCAATCTTTGGTTAAGGTTGAGTATAGGACAATGGCAACTACTACATTGGAGTTACAATCATTAAAAAGGTTCCTCTCTAACCTAGGGTTGTTCATGATAAACCAATGATCAATCATTCTGATACTCAGATGGCTTTACATATTTCCAAAAACATGATGTTCCTTGAATTCATCAAGCACATTGAATTGGACTTTCATTCTTACTGGAATGAAGTTCTCAAAGATAATATCCAGCCAATCTCTATTACTACTATTGCTGCTGCTACTAGTACTACTAAAAGCATTAGGAAAATCGTTGTTTGACACTTTTCATGGAAAGTTGGTATTAGAAATCTCCATGCCCCCACTTGTGAGGGGTATTAAGCTACATATGCGCCTATTCTTATATATAAAGAATGGTCTCTTTAAAAAATACAACAACAAATTATTATTTTACAGAGAATAAAGAAACTCGACGTTTTTCTTAGCTTCTGAGGCGAGGACACTCGTTACAATGCACAAGCCATCTTTACACGGCGTTAACCAGACTTCAAATCAAAACATACATTGACAATGAACTTGAAAGAGGTGATGAAATATCACCTTCACTTCTCAAAGCAATCAATGATGCAAAATTATCTAGGTGGTGTTTGGAAGAGCTTGTGAAAATCTTGGAATGTAAGAAAATTAATGGGCAAATTATAGTGCCTATTTTGTTAATCAACCAATGCAAGGTAGCTATGCAGTTGGTTTGGCAGAGCATGAAAAACATAGGGAAATGAATAAGGTTCAAACATGGCTGCTTGCTTTGGCAGAAGCTGCTAATTTCTCTTGCTTGGGCACATAATTAATATCCAACATTATCAGATAAATTTTTATGCTAATACCGAAATTTGTATTTCAAGAATTTTTTTTTTTTTCTTCTTATGGACAAGCGTTAATGATGAGTAATTATCGAGAAAAATTGAAGTTCTATATTGAAAATAGATAGAGTTCTAAAAGACTTTATAAAGAATAATATATATCATTTTATAAGTTGATTTTGTGAGATTGAGTTAACTACGATATATAAAAAATAATAGTGTATTTGGATGAAGGGAAATTGTTATATTAAAATTGAGTTTCTTTTATGAATTTTAAAAGTTTTTGGGCAAAAATGAAAATTAAATTTAAGTCAAAATTGAAAATTTGGAAAAATTGAAAGACTATTTTGCAAATTTTTAGAGGCTAATTTGCAAAAAATAATACAAAATATAGGGCTTAATATACAAATTTTGAAACATAGTGTCAAAATTTTAAATTTGAAAAAATTATAGGGATAATTTTGTGATTCATATATTGCAAAGTAAATAAGGAATTGAAATTCTTAGGTATTATGTGGTATTTGAATTTCTCTAAAAGTGTTTTGGATGTGATAATTGGAAATTCTAGGGAAATTAGAATTCTAAGCAATTTAAATA
>JBBPBR010000007.1:22613598-22632464 GCA_037974775.1 Cicer pinnatifidum | reverse complement strand
TTAGGTCTTATTTACTTTTCGAAAATATTTTATTTTTAAAAACGTATTTATTTTAAATTATCAACAAGAAAATAAAAGACTCATTGTGAACAATACGATAGAGTGAAGATGAAAGACAAACAAGAATAGTGCATTTTTAGAAATGATAAAAACAATTTTTAAAATTTTTAAAATGCAAAATTTCTCTCAAAAGTTGTAAGTAAAATAATTGATAAGGAAAACATAAGACCTATATTCTATTATACTTATTAACTAAAGTGAAAATGGAAAGAGGAAATATAACCCTTTATATACTTTAGAATTACCACTAGTCTACCATACTAAAAAACTTAATCACACTTTCTATTCAATTTCAGGTTCGATACCCAAAGAGATTGGGTATCTTGATCAACTTAAGTTTCTCATATTGGCAAACAATAGCTTTAGTGGCTCTATTCCTTCCAAACTCCTCAACATGTCAAAATTGACATACTTGCATCTTGAACAAAACTATTTCTCAGGCATTCTTCCATCAAATAAGGGATATACCCTTCCTAGCCTACAACAACTACACTTGAGTCTAAACAATTTTGTTGGAAATATTCCTATTAACATATGCAATGCTTCTAACCTCATTCAATTTCAAGTGAGTTACAATTCATTCAGTGGAACTCTACCCAATGCTTTTGGAAATTTAAGGTTCCTCGAAGGGTTTCTCATAAATGACAATGATTTGATAATACATGATTCTCTTGAATTATTTACTTCCTTGACAAATAGTAGATATTTGAAGTATTTAGATGTATCAAGGAATCATATGCATTCCAATCTTCCTAAGTCAATTGGAAACCTAACTTTAGTATCCTTTGGAGCAGATTCATGTGGAATTGATGGTAATATTCCATTAGAAATTGGAAACATGACCAACTTGCTATCTTTTAATCTAAATGGTAATAACTTAAATGGATCAATACCTAGAACATTCAAAGAGTTACACAAACTTCAGGTATTGGATCTTGGCAACAATGGACTACAAGGATCATTTATTGAGGAGCTTTGTGAAATCGAGAGTTTGAGTGAGTTGAATCTAGAAAATAATAAGCTATCTGGAGTTTTACCAAAATGTTTGGTAAAAATGACTTCTCTTAGAAAACTGCACATAGGATCTAATAGTTTGAACTCTAGGATACCTTCTTCTCTTTGGAGTCTCAAAGATATCTTAGAGGTGAATTTTTCCTCTAATAATTTCATTGGTAATCTTCCACTTGAGATTGGGAATTTAAGAGCAATTGTATTATTAGATCTATCAAGAAATTCTTTTTCAAGCAACATTCCTACAACAATCACATTCTTGAAAACTTTACAGACTCTATCTTTAGCACATAACAAACTGTATGGATCAATTCCAATATCATTTGATGATATGGCAAGTTTGATATATTTGGATTTGTCTCAAAATTTGTTAACTGGTGTTATTCCAAAATCCTTAGCATCACTTCGTTATCTTCAACACATCAACTTCTCATATAATAGTTTACAAGGAGAGATTCCTGATGGTGGACAGTTCCAAACTTTCACAGCTCAATCTTTCATGAATAATGAAGCGCTTTGCGGTGATCCTCGCCTAAAAGTACCTCCTTGTGTTAAACAAGTTAAGAAAAGGTCAATTACAAAGAAGCTATTAATCAAAATCCTATTGCCTTTAGTTGTGTTTGTGACGACTATTTTAGTTGCTGGTTGCATAATACTTGTAAAACATAACAGGAAAAAGGTTGAAAATAATGTTGAAAGGGGTTTATCAACTTTAGGAGCTCCAAGAAGAATATCCTATTATGAACTTGTGGAAGCAACTAATGGGTTCAAAGAGAGTAACTTACTTGGAAGAGGGAGCTTTGGCTCAGTGTATCAGGGGAAGCTTCCTGATGGACATATGATTGCAGTTAAAGTAATTGATTTACACTCGGAGGTGAAATCAAGGAGCTTTGATGCAGAATGCAATGCAATGAGAAATCTACGACATCGAAATTTGGTTAAGATTATCAGTAGTTGTTCCAATCTTGATTTCAAAGCATTGGTGATGGAGTTCATGTCAAATGGAAGTGTGGACAAATGGTTATATTCACATAACTATTGTTTAAATTTCTTGCAAAGGTTAAATATAATGATAGATGTTGCATATGCTTTGGAATATCTCCATCATGGTTCTTCAGTACAAGTGGTTCATTGTGATCTAAAGCCTACTAATGTGTTGTTGGATGAAAATATGGTTGCACATGTTAGTGATTTTGGTATTGCCAAGCTCTTAGATGAAGGACAGTCTATGACTCATACACAAACTCTGGCTACTCTTGGATACCTTGCACCAGGTCATTTCTCTTCTTTTACTTTACATTTCCTTCTTTATGTTTTCAGTCTTAACCAATTTATTTGATTTTGTACAAAAGGTTAGTAATATATCAAATTCGATTTCTGCTCATAAAAACATATATAAGAAAAGTGGATAATTTTGAACTCCTTTCTCATTTTGACATGAAATAAAGAAAAGAAATGATTTCATAATTATTAACTAGTTTATAACAATTTAATCATTTTTATTATACTTAAGAAGATTTGATTGTATTAAAATGCAGAGTATGGATCTAAGGGAATAGTTTCTATCAAAGGAGATGTGTACAGCTATGGGATTATGTTGATGGAAATCTTCACAAGAAGAAAGCCAACGGATGATATGTTTGTTGGAGAACTAAGTTTGAAAACATGGATCAGTGAATCATTGCCTAATTCAATAATGGAGGTTGTGGATTCTAATTTAGTCCAACAAAATGGTGAACAAGTTGATGACATATTGACTTATATGTCATCTATCTTTGGTTTAGCCTTGAATTGTTGTCAATATTCACCCGAAGCAAGAATTAATATGACAAATGTTATTGCGTCACTACTCAAAATCAAAACCTTGGTTCTTGGCGGAAGCGGGGTCTAGTTATTTTCTTCTCTACAAGTAGAGGTTTTCTTTTTTACAATACTATAAGTGGAATGCTGATTCCTTGAAATGTATTTTAAGGTAGTATTTTTTTTTTTGTAATGTTTGTGTGGAGTATTTTGATTAATTGTTTTTGGAGCGTTGTGTTTCTTCTTCTGAGATATAAGGAATAAGGAATATATAGAAAGACTTTTATCATTCATAACAAAATCGACTCCTTAAATTGAGTAGTATTGGAAAGACTAGACCTACTTGAGCCTCAAAATGTAATGATACACTACTTATTAGCAATGCTAAAATATACTTAGGATTATTAACTAATTTAAAGATATATATCTTATTCATCTCCACTAAATAAATATTTCAACCTTATAATATTCTAACTAAGTATAAAATATGAAATAAAATTCTTAGTCTATCTTCTCTATACTTAATAATACATCGTACAGATTGCATACACTTGATTATTAACTAATTTAAAGATATACATCTTATTCATCTCCACTAAATAAATATTTCAACCTTATAATATTCTAACTAAGTATAAAATATGAAATAAAATTCTTAGTCTATCTTCTCTATACTTAATAATACATCGTACAGATTGCATACACTTATGCTTACAACATCCTTAACTATGCCAAATAATATGTTACTCTAAACTCTTACCAACACTCAGCTTTCTACCTGAGACTCCATACAGAGAAAATGCTCTATAATCTTCCAAGTAAAAGCTGCAAGTATCCTTTATCTCAATATTAACTTTCAGATACCGATTATCATCCTCTAAGTCTCACAACTACGTACTTGACAATAGTGACAATATGACCAACACATAAAGCATTGTTTCTCGACAGGATTATAATTCAAGAAAAGGGACCATGCACTGTCTATGTAAAATAATCTAACACTGACAACTATGAAGAGTCCTTAATTTTGATAGTTTGCCATATTATTGTAAGTTGTACATGTTGGATAAAACAAATAACTATACAATCAATAATTGTGGTTGGATGTTAGTGTAATTAAAATAGTTTTACACGACATTGCACACCCATTAAACTCTTATAATTCAACAAATTTCTTATTAATATAAGACAAACTCGTCCTACATAAATCATCCATGAGGATGTAAATTGATATATGATAAATGATAATCATAATGTGAAATAGAACGAATATGTATGTAGGATTTCTACCAGGATAATTTCTTAATCTAATTTCCAAAACCTGATTAATTTACCAATCTTAAAGTTGGATATTGAGTTTTAGTAAAATGTATTTTGGACCAAATAACCAAATTGGTCTAACTGAATAATATATAGTTTACTGGTCTTAAATCTAAACTCAAACCAATAAGCTACATATTTTAGCAAAAATTTATTGATCTATGGATAAGTTTTTTGTTACCTGGATGCAAAACAATTACTGAGACAGACGTGAATTTCCCTAAACCATTGATATGATCTGCTAGGTGCAAAAACATAGTAATCATTTTAGTATGAATCCCTAGAATGGTAAAATACACAAAAATGCATGTTGAATCGGTCATGAGTATACATTCCTTAAGAAAAATAGTTGGAAAAGGGATGAATATGCAAACTGAACATACCTCTCAGAACAACGCCATTCGTTCCTTTACGAGCACAGTTCAATCTCGACTGGTTTTGAATAACAATCCTAAAACCTTGTGGGATTTGAAGTGCTTCACGCACATTGGGATTGGGTTTTTTTACCTTTATTGTTATGAGGGTTTTTGCAGATGAGTTTCTGCAAATTTTGAAAGGAGACGTTGTGCGCTTATCATGATCAGAGAACGGTTCCGTATTTAACACACAGAACAATTTTGGTTTTAATAGGTAGAACACGGTTATATTCAACAAGAAGCGTATCAAAAGTTTTTTTTAATAAATTCTACAAAAACTGTGTAACGTTTTTTTCACTACAAAAACTGTGTAACGTTTTTTTATGACATAACTTTAAATCACACTAATATTCTTCTTAGTTTTGAAAAAATATTTACTTTTTTTATACTTGTTATAAAAATTGTACATAATATTTATTTTTCATTACTCTTTTAATTTTACATGTCGTTTATAAAAAAAATACTATAATACGAGTTCTGATTGTATTACTAAAAACATAATAATATCTTTCAAAATTGCAAATATTATATATATAATCTTATTTTTATAAATTAAAGTGAAAACTCTAAGTGCGCCATATAGTAAATGATATGAATATATGAGTGTGACAAAAAATGTTTAATATGGTTTTTTTAATGCATATAAAGGTGTTGAGTGTTTTTATAAAACTAGAAGGTGTTATTGTCATTTGAAGTGGCCTGATATCTTAAATTGAATAGAAAAATAGAAACTTGTCTTCTTCCGAATGATGCAGTTAAACTTTAATCCGTCGTGATAAAAAGATTCAATACATCTCAATACACATTTCGGTGGTGCTATTAAAAACATAATTCATATATTTATAATTTAAAGTCAAAACTCTAATTTAAAAAAATTATACATTTTTTTAATAAATATAACAGAAATGAGTCATTTTTCAAAATTAAATAGAATATACATGTCCTTTAAACATAATTAGATAAAGTCAATACAATTTCCAAAAAAATCATTGTCATTGTTCTATATTGGTGAATGATTATTGACTATTGTTGTAAAAATTATACAATGTACAAGTAATGTATTAGCGCAATGAAATGTGAAACCATTGCCTATTTGTAGTTCATTGATCTAAGCATGTTGAACTACAATTAAAAATAAGTGGTTCGCATTCTCTTAAGTAAAGTATACGAAATTCATTGATCTAAACATGATGTGTTGGAAATGATGGAAGATAAATAGAATTGATGATGGCATTTAATGTTGTGAATTGGAAAAACAATGAGAAGCCCCACATAGGAGGGGAATACACTCATTAATAGCATTTATAAGGTGTAGGTATTGTACTTGGGTTGGGCCCCAAGGGGTACCCCAATTTTGTGAAGGAGGGAGAACGCAAGCAAATGGACCACCACATGCGCGCGCCACCGCCGCCGCCCCGGCTCGGTGGTGTATTAATTTTTAAATATATGGAAATTAATTATTTATTTTTAATTAATTATATGCTTGCGTTCTGTACAACTTCAATAATCTGATCCAGTCAAAACTTTGTTTCCGTTATTTGCCAAGTCAAAACCCTAATTTGACTGATCTTCTGTTTTGCCCGGTCAAAGCCCTATTGCCTGGTCATTCCTGCGTGTCAGCTGTTGCCCGGTCAAGAAGTCTTGGTCAATCACATTTTGCTATTTCGGAGGCATTCTTCTAGTGGCCAGCTGATGGACCTCGTGCATTATGGATCCCCCGTTTTTCTCAGATCTAGTTGTTGAACTCCTCTATAAATAGAGAGTTCACCTCAATTGGAAAAGCACACCAAAAGCTCTCTGTATCTGAGGCTTTTCTCACTTCTCCCCTTTTTTCTTCTTCTTCTTCTTCTTCTTCTTCTTCTTCTTCTTCTTCTTCTTCTTCTTCTTCTTCTTCTTCTTCTTCTTCTTCTTCTTCTTCTTCTTCTTCTTCTTCTTCTTCTTCTTCTTCTTCTTCTTCTTCTTCTTCTTCTTCTTCTTCTTCTTCTTCTTCTTCTTCTTCTTCTTCTTCTTCTTCTTCTTCTTCTTCTTCTTCTTCTTCTTCTTCTTCTTCTTCTTCTTCTTCTTCTTCTTCTTCTTCTTCTTCTTCTTCTTCTTCAAACGTCTTAAAGAGAGCGACCTAGTCCGCGACTCAACCCAATAATTTTAATCGGTGGCATTGTTATTTTTCAAAAATATTTTTCTGAAACAACATGATGACTAATGCAATACGACAGAATAACAAATAAACACATAGGCATTAAAAGTTACTACTAGCGGATTGGTTTACTTCAATCCATGCTAAGTATAGGATAGAACAAACAATAATTCAAGAACCAAATAAATGCATATGTTAGAAGAAGAAAAAAAATTAAAACCTTAATTCTTATCAAATACATGACTATAATTTTAAATAAATTTAAAATATGTATCGAATTTTATAAATTATAATAGTTATATTCTAAAAATATTTAATAATTTTTTTATGTAATTAATAAATCATCGATCATTCATCTTATAAAGATTTAAAATAAAAATAATACTACTATCAAAATAGTCTTTTGTTACCTTATGGGCCAAAATCCCCTGTTGCTTATACAGTAGATCTGCCTCCGCCAAAATACACCTAAAGTTTAATTAATTTAAGGCTTTATACACATTATTTCTTAGTAAACTTTTACCACGGTTGTAAGTTCTTATTAAGAGAAAAAACATGACACACATTCAATATTTTCATACAATGCATTTGTTTAGTTTAATCAATTTATTTAGACGATTTAATATATTTTTTTCGTCTCACAATGATGTCATTTAAGGTTGTTATACATGTATTAAGAAATATAATAATTAAAAGCAATAGATAATTTATTTTATTAAATTACTCATTTTGACTATTGATGAGTCTCTTACTATTATCAATGTAAAGTACAATAATGTTTATAAGTTGTGTTTAAAGTAATTATTGAAAGATAGTATAAGAAACATAATTAAAGTTGTATTGAAAATTGAGAATCGCAGCAATATTGAAACAATTTTTTTTTTTTTGTTAAAATAATACTCATTGTGAGATGGAGTGACTATTAATTTTAGAAATTACATTAATTAAAACATTTTCATAACAACAATATCTAAATAATTACTCCATTCGAAATGAAATATAAACAAAAATGATAGTTGAAAATATAATGAATCTAGACTAAATTTTTAACTAGATCCATCAACTATTCAACTGCTACTTTTATTTATATTTTATTATAGATGCAGTAACTGGCTTAAAATTATACAAAGAATGAGCCTCTTTTGGTCTCTCAAGTTTGTCAATTGTGAAAATTTGGCCCCTAATTTAAAATGAGTGATTTAGGTCCCTACATTTACTCACTTTTTGATTTTGTAGTCTCCTCATTTTTTGCTGCGTTAACACTTTATGATGATGTTGTTTCCTTGACACTTTCTAAATAGAGGTTGTGAAGCTTTTAAAATGAAAGATTGCAAATCAATTTTGAATTATGGTTCAAGGGTGAAGGTGATTGTTATATGGAAACAAATATAAAAGATGTTTGTGTGGTGGACGCGATTCTTGATTCCTTGACTCTTAAATTGCATTATAAGAAATCAAAATATATTGAATCAATGTCTATTGAAGAGTTAGAAGATTTTTTTCAAACTTAAGAAAAAAGAATGAATAGAAGGAAAAAATAATTTTTAGAACAAGTTTTCAAGACTAAATATTTTTACAACTTATTCACGACAAGAAAACATGTTAAAAAAATTATAACGACAAAGTTTGTGAATGTTTTTATGAAAAGAAATAAAAACTTTATTTAACTACAGATAAATATCAAAAGGTATCAGAGTGTCTCAGGTGTGAAACGAATCTAACGAACACTTCTCTTCATTTTTACCTCCATTATGCGTTGAACCGTTGCTTTATGAGCTTCGCGACTACTATGAGTAAATACAAGTCGATAATACTCTTGTTGAAGCTGTTCAAGTTGCTCTAATTTAGCAATTTCCTGATCAAGGTCACCAACATAAGCATGATTCAGCTTTTGCAGCACATGCTTCGCAATTTGCTCAACAAGTTCAGCTTCCGTCTTGTTACTGTACTTAAAAGTACAAACATCATAAGGGGCACATACTAATTATGATCTCAAATTCTTCAACATCCAGTAAAAATATATCTCAAAAGTCAAAAATAAAAACAACTAAAAGATATCAAAATATATATATAAGACATCAACATATTTTTCAGAACAGTTATGCAGAAAGAAATACACCGGAAGGCCGATTTATTCACAAATTTTGGAACTTATGCATGGATCTCATTTTAATTAGTAAATAATATATATAGAGGCAATAGTGATAAATGTACTTGTAAATAGTTGAGTTTGTGATTTTGGGCTTGGCCCTTTGTAGTTTTGGTGTAATAGGTCTTACTTGTTGTAGGATACCTAATCCAAGTAAAACACTTTTTAGTCGTAATAAAAATAAATCGGATCAAATTAGTTCTTATTTAAATCATAATTAGAAAATTGAGTTTTTGTCACTGAAGATGATTTATCAATTTGATTATCTCACATGTAATTTCTATAAAAATGGACAATTAGGTAATTGACAATAAATAAAAATAGACAATTAAGTCTCTGACAAAGGCTAAATGAACAAGCTTAGAGGTCCTGTGAAGGACATAATTAACTATTTTTAATTATTATCAAAGATCTAATTGCTATTTTTTATAAAAATTACATGTGGGATAATCACGATGAGTCGTCGTCACAAAAAAAACTCAGTTGTCTAATTGTGGTTCACATAAAGACTAATTTGATCTGATTTATTTTTCTTAGAGACTAAAAAATACTTTAATTTTTCTCAATGACTGAATTGGGTCTCTCAAAATTGCTCAGGGACCAAAATGGATCTATACTCTTAATTCAATTACAAACCTTGAATCCAAATAGCTGGTATCAAAGCTCCACAAAGGAGCCTAAATCAAAATTGCACACTACAAGAAAATAGATGTATACTTTTGGAAAATTACCCACGGATCTCAGTTCGTGGTATTTAATATTCACGGAAAAATCGTGAGTAAATTTGTTATTGAATAAATTAATTTTTGTTGATTGGATTCAACGACTAATACATAGGTAAAATTAAAAAAATTCATGGGTAAAGTTAAAAAAAATGCAAATTGCCAAAATTTCTTCGTATTTTTTTTACCATGGATTATCCATAGATAAATGAAGAAAATAATGTTAAGTTGTCTACAGATTATTCGTAGGTAAAGTAAAAGTAAAATTTTATTAACTATTTTATTTTATTTTTACAAAAAAAAAACTTATTATAACAAAAAAAAATTATTCTAAGAAAAAAAACTTATTAGTTAGACCTTTTCCTTTCTCTCTCAAAACAGATTTCACAAAACACTTACTCTCGCAAAACTCACTCTCAAAACAACTCGTGCATAACCCATATATTGCTGCCGATCAAAGATATTCGGCCGCAGATCATAGCTCTTTGGCCGCCACTTCAAAGTGTCATTCTCAGGTTCTCTCTTTCTCTTTTTAGTTGTGTCATTCGCTCTTTCTCTCTATCGTTCTCGCTCTCTCTCTCTCTTGTTCCTTCTCTCTCGGTTCACTCTCTATTTCACTCATGTTCGTCGTTATGTCGTTTGATCTCTCTAATTTGTTCTAATTTCATGATTATTTGTTGTGTAAATGGATATTTATTAATTTATTTGCAAATCCTAACTCGTTTGCTCTCTCTTATGCTTCAATTTGTTCATGCTTTAATTTAGGATTCCACGATTATTCTTTTTATTTATGAAACATGGCAGTTCCTTTTGGTTTGGTACTATTGTTGTGTTGTGTTTGATTTGATACTATTGTTGTGTTTGGTACTATTGATAAGATTTTGCTTGTTTTAGCATTAGAAGAGATATTTGATCATAGCTTGATTATGGCTTGATTATAGCTTGATTTTGGTAGTATTGAGTTCCTTTTTTATCTCTATTCTTTCATTACTACCTCTGCTTCTGCACAAGCTTACTTGTCTTTTTAAGAGCATAGAGTTTTAACAATACAACAATAATTAGTAAAATAAGCTTACATAATTTGATTACTGCTTAATTGTTCCTCTTTACAATTTTTTAGTTATTGAAGCACTATGTTCCTTTTACAATTATTTATGATTTGTTTGTGAGCTTGATAATGGCTTGATTATAGCTTGATTTTGGTACTATTGAGTTCCTTTTTATCTCTATTCTTTCATTACTTCCTCTACTTCTGCACAAGTTTACTTGCCTTTTTAAGAGCATAGAGCTTTGACAATACAACAATAATTAGTATAACAAGCTTACATAAATGCTAAAGCAAAATTTGATTACAGCATAATTGTTCCTCTTTACAATTTTTTAGTTATTGAAGCACTATGTTCTTTTTACAATTATTTAAGATCTATTTATGAGTCTTTCATGCATCAACCATTGATTTTGACCAGTTCCACAACTATTTACAAATAATTTGATTGCAATAAATTGTTATCTATACTTTGCCTGCAATAATTTGACTGCAATAAGTTGGATGCAAATAATTTGGACAAAAACATGAAAATAATTTGGCTGCAAATAGTTTGGACAAAAACACTCATTTGTCCAAATAATTTGGCTACAATAACTTGTTATCTATACTTTAGCTGCAATAATTTCGCTTCAAATAATGTGGCAGCAAAATCACTCATTTTTTTTTGTTATCTATACTTTTTTTTATTATATTTTTTTATTTATACTTTTTTGAGTACTAACTTGTTTGAGATTTGTATAGATATCCTCTATTATTCTTTTGCCCTTCAAAATATGGATGCTACCACCCAAATCAATGTTGGATATATGATTAAACTTTATGTTCAACGAGGGGGGTTGAAACCAGCCTTCGCGAAAGGTGTTGAAGAGTTTATAACGAAGGCAATAAGTCAAAATCAGTTTGTAAAAGATGGTGGCATCAGATGTCCTTGTCACAATTGCATGTGTAGAGGTGTATTATTTGCAAGTGAAGTCAAAGTTCACTTGTATAGGTTTGGATTCCAATCAAATTATTGGTATTGGACCGAGCATGGTGAAGAAGCCCCACATGTTGACCCATAAATTGTTCCAAGTAGTAGTGGATATCTTGATAATGATGATCTATTTATGTTAATGAAACATATGGTCGATGATGCATTCGGTCCGACGTATGACTTTCAAAATATGGGTGATGAGGGCAACGAGGAAGATATTAATGAAGAACCCCCAAATGATGATGAAATGTGGCTATCATCTTATTCACAGTTATGCTGTTTTTTTATTTTTTGTAAGGCTGAAGAGTTAGGTAGAGACCCCACATTGGATGATGTCTTTTTAAAAACTCACACTAAGAAGAATGACAACTCTTGGGTTGATGAAAGAGTAAAAAAAAAAACATATGTAAGAAATATTAAATCATTCATTATTTCATTTGTATTTCTTGTAAAAGTAATTTGATTATGTTACATTATTTTCTATTTAAGCAGGAAACATTTCAAGGTAAGTTGCAGCAGGCCTCCAAAGGTGGGGAAACATCTAGTAGTTGTAGCCAAGTGGTTAATGTAGAAGATCGCTTAAACATATGGGTCCAATCTATTTGGGAACAAAATAAAGGGCGTATTTATGATTCTGGAGATAGACCCTCGCTATATAGACCAGGTGTCGCAAGTCTAGTCGCATATTCTCGTCCATCCAGAGGTTGCACCAATGTCTTGTCTCAGCACTCTAACGAAATAGTTGTACATATAGCAACATTTGAGGAGCGGGCAAAAGCGGCAGAACACGAGGCGTGAGAGGAGCTAAGGAAAGAAGAGCAACGTTGACAAGAGGAGCTAAGGAAAGCAGAACAACATCGACTAGAGGAGGTTCAACTATTAGAGCAGCGCACTACAGAGCTCCAGATGTAGCTAGCAGCATTGGCAAAAATTATTGCTTCCATACAGGCTGAGTCCTCCCGTCGTCGTCGTCATCCAGATTATGACGAGGATGAGTCTAACGATGATGATGGCGAATAGTAATATTGATTTTAGTGTTTGTTTTATTTAGTAGTTATGACTATATATTTTGCGTAGACTTGTAGACATTATCTATATAAATTCTTACGATAGTGTCGTTATGTATATTTTTAAACTTATGGTATTGACAATGTACTTATTTTGAGAATTATGGTATTGTAATGCTTATTTAGAGACTTGTAGTAGTCACAGTGTGTACTTCGAAAATACTATTTATATAAAACTTTACTTTATTTTGACCATTATGACCATTGGTCCATGTTGATGGCTAACTTTCTTCGTTTCAAGGAATACAGGAATCTTGTGGAAGATAGGGTCTTTATTCCACCATTTGAGGCGACGTTGGAGCAATTAAAAAAAGGTGAAGAGACCAAATTATAGCACTTCAAGGAAAAGAACAACATGTTTAAAGCAATTGAAAAAAGTATTTGTCATGGCTAGTGACAAAAGTGACTTACTCATTGTAAGTTTGTATCTTGATGATTTGATTTTTACGAAAAATAATGCTAACATTATTTTTGTTTTCAAAGAATCTATAAAAATAAAAATAAAAATAATAATTAAAAATAATAAAAAAAAAAAGAGTTTGATATGACTGATCTTGGGAAAATGAGTCATTTCCTAGGAGTTGAGGTAGCGTGGAATGATAACATGATTTTCATAAATCAAACAAGATATACTAAAGACATCCTTGAACAATTTGAAATGAACACTTGCAATGCAGTTCAAGGTCCTATTGTTCCATTTTGTATATTGACAAAAGAAAAAGGTGGCAGCATGGTGGATGCAATTGGATTAGACAGATAGTTGGCAACCTGATGTACTTGAATGCAACCATGTCTGATATCATGTTTGTAGTGTTTTTGATTAGTAGATATATGGAAAAACTAATTGATATTCATTTATAGGTAGCAAAGAAAATTCAGAAGTATCTAAAAGGGACATAACTGAGAATTCAATATGTTATAAGCGAAAAATCTGAACTTATAGCTTATACGGATAATGATTATGTTGGGGACATAGTTGATAGAAATAGTAACTTTGGGTATGTGTTAAACATGAAAAATTGAGTTGTTTCATGGTTCTTAAAGAAGTAGTCTATTGTGACATTATCCACCACTGAAGTTGATTCAAAGCAACAATATCATGTGTTTGTTAATTTGTGTGGTTGAGAAGAATACTTTGTTGGGGTTGATTGCAAGACCCACATCCTTTAGTGTGGGAGAATAAGGAGAAGGCCAAGGCTATATATTGGGTTTTGGTCCTTTGTTTTCAAATGCACTAGCACCAGTCAGCAATAACACTTTAAGCTTGTATCTGACTTAGTTTAAATATTTGCTTTGTAAGAGTGTGGTTGTACTGGGGTGTTGGGTGTGAGTGAGAGAAGTCTATGTGTTGTAACAATTTTCACATAGTGTTAATTCTCTGGTTGCCGGTTTAGGCAGCGGCCGTGGTTTTTCTCCGGTTTTGGAGTTTCCACGTTATATTCTTGTGTTGTGATTGTGTCTTAATTCTTTTGAACTTATGCTGTTTTTCCCAACAACTGGTATCAGAGCCAAGTTCGGTGGGATAATTTTTCTTAGTATGCTCTGTGGTTGCAGCTTTGTCTGATCTTCCACATCAGAAAAGAATTATCCTTGGTATTGTTAGGGAAAAGGTGATACTGTGAAAGTGCTGTTTAGGGAGGTTCTGGCTAAGGAAAGACTTGGTATTTAAGCGTGTCTGTTGTGACCCACCTCTCGTTCCTGGGAACTTACCTGGTGCACAGTTTACCGTCTGCATGCAGCTGCTATGTCTTATTCAAGCGTTATGAAGTTTGACATAGAGAAGTTTGATGGAAGAATCAACTTTGACTTGTGGAAAGTACAAGTTAAGGATGTGCTTATACAATCAGAATTACACAAGGTGGAGCAGTATCTGAAAAAGACTCTGAGACAAGTGCTGGCAAGGTCTCCCTTGTTTTGGGAGATGATGGTGATCTCATCTAGAAGATAAAGTTTGTCCTTATGGTATTTCCGCTATACCATGAAAAAGGACAAGTTATTGCTAGCGGATTCAGAACAGCACACGGGCATTGGTTGGCATTGATGCAAGGTGTGTGGTGATGTGTCGATGGCTGAAGAACTTCCTGGAAGCCAACATGGGAGTTGCACCATAAATTTCAGCTAGGTTTTGACATGAGAAAATTTTTGGAATGGTTTAGTTCCAAGTGGAGAAAATTATTGGGATGGTTTAGTTCCAAGTGAAGTGTACTTTTTATGGTGGAGTATGATTGTCGGTAAGACAATGGAAGCGGAAGCTGTAACTCTTACAATCAAGGTGGAGATTGTTGGGGTTGATTGCAAGTCCCACATCCTTTAGTGTGGGAGAATAAGGAGAAGGTCAAGGCTATATATTGGGTTTTGGTCATTTGTTTTCAAATGCACCAGCACCAATCAGCAATAACACTTTAAGCTTGTATTTGACTTAGTTTAAATATTTGTTTTGTAAGAGTGTGGTTGTACTGAGGTGTTGGGTGTGAGTGAGAGAAGTCTATGTGTTGTAACAATTTTCACATAGTGTTAATTCTCTAGTTGCCGGTTTAGGCAGCTGCCGTGGTTTTTCTCCGGTTTTGGAGTTTTCACGTTATATTCTTTTGTTGTGATTGTGTCTTAATTCTTTTGAACTTATGCTGTTTTTCCCAACATACTTGAGACATTGCGACACCCTCAAGACAAATGCACAATTATACTTTGTGATAATAGTTCCGCAACAAAGTTGTCAAAAAATCCAGTTATGAATGGAACGAGCAAACATATTGATGTGATGTTTGATTTTCTTTGAAATCTGGTTAAAGATGAACCAATTGGACTTGTATATTGGCTAGCATAATGACCAAAATCATTAAAGAGGGATACATTTAAGAAGCCACGTGGACAACTTGGAATTAATTTGTTTGACTCAATTGTGTAATAATTTTGTAATACTTTAGTTCTTTAATTAGTTGTATATTGGTGTATTGAGATAAATTGATAGATAGTGCACTTCAGTTTAAGGGATGGTGTTAAATGTACTTGTAAATAGTTGAATGTCTGTTGTTGGATTTGACTCCTTTTATAGCTTTGTTGTTATGGGCCTTACTTTGTTGGATTTGACTTCAGTTTAAGAAAAACGTTTGTCGCATTTTAGTAAAATTTGAGTTGGTTTCGGTTTGCTCACTTAATCGAGGAGTTGGTTCTAATCCATGAACATCGACTAGCTAATTTAATGGTACTCCTAATTAATTTTCTGTCTCGTCCCTATAAAATTATCATAAAAGATATTTTGATATCACAATGAATGTTGAACGCCATATTTTTATTATTTTTTTTAGTATCTTTTTTTAGTAATTTTGTACAAACATTATGTCCAAATGACACTATTCTCTTGTGTAATATAGAAAGAAGTGCAAAAGATATATATAATTAGTATACCTATTGATGGAGAAATCCCATCCAGAGAGATCAGCAATTGTTGCCAAAGCATCCTTCCATTTTTGCACGATTGTCATCTTACTCTCATAACGTTTCTCATGCGCAGCAAAAGCCTCTGCATAACTTCCCTTCTGTCCTCGAACATTGGTAGGTTCCACATCATAAAAAACAGGTAATATAATTTGCCTTTTGTTCTTTTTACACTCGAGTATCTTTACCACTTCATCCTGCAAACACCATCTTGAATTCGCAAAGTTCTTTGAGAAAACAATCACAGATAGTTTCGCTTCCTCAATCGCCTTCACAAGTGCTTCTGGTATTTCATCTATATATGTTCTTATGCTTAACCTTCTCAAAGCACTATTTAGATGACTTGTGAAAGTCCTACGAGTGTCCTCTCCTCTAAAGCTGATGAGTACACTTCATGTGAGGAAGATGAACCTGCCATAATTCATCTTTTATATATAGCTCCATGCAAGGTCGCTCGTTAAATTGATTAATGAGATAAATTAAGAACATGGAGGATTGAAACGAGTTCCAGCTGGATCTATCAAATCAGTACGTATAAAATAAAAAAGTTTACTGAATGATCACTTGTAGCTGAATGAGGTTGTTATATAAGTTGAATGGGATTTTTTTAATGCAATTAGCCATTACATTTCAAGGATGCGTGCCATGTTCGGAAATGATTTATTTGTTGGATCATTGCATTGAGTTAATGATTTATTTGTTGGATCATTGCATTGAGTTAAGAGCACTCACATAGGTGGATTGAATATCATATATTTATTTAAAACTTTAAAAATTTATTTGGATGAAAAAATGTAATTTTTTAAGATAATTCAAATTCTTTAACAATAAATGACTTTGTTTGAATGAAAATTTTTAGAGAATTTTTAAAATGAAGCAATTTCATTAGATAGTTTGTTAAAGTTAAATTTAGATAATATTAAATACTACGTATCTAAACATTAAAAATTTAAAATTCACTCTTTATTATGAAAAATATAAATCTCAAAATGTCCTTATAATTTTTTAAAAGAATTTCACATTAGTCCCTATAATTTTTCAAATTTTACTAATTGGTCTTTTATAAAAATTCAAAATTTGTAAGTTGGTCCCCTAACTTTTCCAAAATTTTTACTTTAACTTTTACCCAAAACTTTTAAATAGTGTTTTATCCAAATAACAAAATTTATAAATAAAGAGAATGTAATTGAAGTATTTTACAAAATAAATTGGGAATTGGAAAATTATTATTACTAATGGTGGCACTAATAATCATTTTACAATTGTCTTATTTGCTAATTAAGGCATTTGATATCGAAGAATTCTCAAAATGAAACGATTTTATGAGAGACTTTGATAAAGCGAAATTTAAATAATTTCAAATATCACTTAAAAGCTAATAATTTAAAAATGTCTTTTTGCTTTATAATATACTACTAACGTCCAGACAGATCCATACTTCCGTGTTCGTTTGTCCGCTTTTTTTTTTACTGCATCAAAAGAAGAGAGTGCTAAAATGAAATAAAATTGAAGTAATATAATAGGTAAATAGTAGGGGAAGTGTTTTTTTTTTATAGATGGAAATTAATATATGGAGTTTTTGGTAACCTCTAAGGGTAGATTTGGAAGGAAAAATAGGCTGCACAAAATGTGTTTATCTCTTTATTAATGTTTTAGATGAATTATAAAATGGTCCATATAGTTTTTCAAACTTACATAATCTTTCCAAATTTTGTAAATTGGTCTCTAAAATTTTCAAATTTTATAAATTCATCCCTATAAATTTTCATAATAACCCATCAATTTTTCTAAAATTTTCTTTTCGATCAAATATTATATTTTCATTTTTACTCCAAAAAATTTAAAATTTATAAAATTGACACAATATTAAATGAGAAATTCTTTTATTCAAATAACAAAATCAATAATATATATGGAAATCATAATTTTACCTTTACCAACTTTTGACATGTTTGTCTCTTGAGGGCTATTATTCTATTTTGGATTAATTGTATCTTTTGCCGTTCTAATTTTGTAATGATTTGGTTTTAGTCTCGTAGTTTAAAATAAACGATTTTGATATAATCACATTTATCCTATTTCTGATTTTGTAGTATTTTTTATGATGTATCATGATAGTATAGACTTTTTAATTACTTGACATGACATGATGATAATTATTTTATTTTAATTAATCTTTTACAAAAAAGAAGTATTTTAATTAAATAAAACAAAACTATATTTATTTTATTAAAAAAAACTAAAATTATAATCCCTATTTTCAGTTTGGATCCATTTTTCCTTTGCTTTGAGATTTCTACAAATTCTTCAATTATTTTTGTTGTTGCACCATTTTAAATTAAAGAAATTAAAACCCCACGATTGAAAACTTAAAGGAGGCAAAAGTCCAATTAAACTTTGTATTTTTCAAGAATTCCATGTGCTCCTCTTTCAAGTTGCTACAATCAATTACTTATATTGTCTCTTTTCCTAACTTGTAAATGTTTGTTTTTCAAAACAACAAGAAAATTACTTTTCATTAAAGAATTAGTTAAAATTAATATTTTTTTTTAATATCATCGATAAAAACAGAGAACAATAATAAAACATTAACTATACTTTTTTTTTCACATATGATCAATTTTTTCTTGTTGTTTTTATAGAAAGAGTCACTTAAAAAGTTATTGGAGTGTACAATTCATACATAGATATATAATTGACATTAATCGATTACTTAAATTTAGTACTTATT
>JBBPBR010000007.1:22597438-22613203 GCA_037974775.1 Cicer pinnatifidum | reverse complement strand
TTTTACATACCAAAAAAAAAAACTTAATGTTGTTTTTAATAACATGGATGTAAATATATGAACAATTAATACACTAAATATAATTTTTTATTGTTGCATTTTTGTGAATGAGTCGCTAGATAAATATTCATTGTTACATGGAAAGATTTGTCATTGATCAACTATTATAAAAATTATACACGAGACTTATATTTATTATTAAATAAATAGTATTTTAAATTATCTAAAATTTTCAATTATTTCATCCAAACACTCTAAGACAGTGTATTTGTATCTTCTCAATTTTATATTAGTGTTTAACCATTTTTTCATCCAATATGAGAGTTTTACTTATATTCCAATAATCTTTGTGTGCACGACTCATATTTTCTATCTCTTTTAATCGTCTACAGACTACAGTTTCTATTTTGTGTGAAGTAGTTGTATCTGGTTTGGTTTTGTTCGGAACTATTTTAAACCACGATGAATATATTTTCTTTATTGTTTTATTGCAGTAAAATTTCTGTTAAAAATTCAAATATTAATTTTGTTGTATATATATGAATTCATGGATGAAATCTGCTCGTTGTTTAATTTTTTAATTTTTTAATTTTTGAACAATAAAAGGGTTCAAAGTTTAAGAAAAAATAAAACAAAGAGTTCTGATAATTAATTTTAAAGAATTAGAATGATTAAATAATTATTTTGACAGAGAGTGAGAGAGAGCGTGAGGACGAGACAATAACGAGAGTGAGAGATCAACAAGGTAGCGATGAAAGCGAGAGAGATGGCCTTGTAAGTTGTGAGTGGTGAGAGGGCGACAAAGACCAAACTATGTGTTGTTATTTTAATTATTATTATTTTTTTAACGAGTCATAAAAATTCCACATGGGTGGATTTCAATTGGATGTATTCAATATAGATGAATACTATGAGACTTTTTTATTATTTTGTTGAAAATGATATTTATGGTTTAATCATTCAATATCGTTTTATTTTTTTATTTTTAATTATTATCTCTTTTTTAAATGGTTTAATCATTCGATATTGTTTAATTTTTTTATTTTTAATTATTATCTCTTTCTTAAATTTGGCAATTTATATTTATACAATAAAGTAGATTATTTTCGGAAAGACGGTTAAGAATAGTGAAAGTTGAAAAGTTCTACCTCTTGTAAAAAAATAATAATTTTTTTAAATTAACTAATAGATTAATAAATAGATATAATATATACATTGTATATTATTTTGAGATTAATTATTAAATATTTAATTTTAAATACTTTAATTATTAAAGATTTTTAGTTGTAAAATTTATTTTAAATATTTCATAATATTATTTCTTTTGATCAAATCATTATTTATTATTATACTTTACTTTTTTTATATAATATAAAAAATATTTCATTATTACTTTAATTGTTAAACGTTAGATTTTATTACATGTAAATTTCATACAACTGTTACCTTTGTTAGATATAATTCAAAATGATGTGTAATTAGTTAGTTAGGATTTGGTTAAGAGTTAGTTAAGTTGGTTGATGTAAAACAACCTCCTAACTAATGCTATAAAAGGCCAAGATCAACTCATAAGAATGATAGTGTAATGCTGTGAAAAGAGAGAAAAGATTGTTCTAACAGAAGTGCAAAAGATTGTTCTGCAGAGTGAAAAGAACGTTCTTTTGCAGAACCAGATCAATCTTAAGATCAATCTGCTTATCTGTTTTCTCTATTTTTCTTCTCTTTTCTTCCAATTCCAATTCCTCTCAAAATATATAACCTGTTCTAACAAATTGGCATCAAGAGCTTAGGTTCTAGACCTTGGGAAACACGAGTGAAAGTGTGAGGGGAAATCAAAATTGGGAAACACAAGTGAGTGAAAGAAAAAAAAAAAAGAAGAAATGAATGGAGTAGGATTTCCATCGAATTTGCTAATTCTGGATGGGAAGAACTGGGAGAGGTGGTCTGCATCAATGAGATCGTTGTTGGGAGCTCAAGAAGTGTTTGAGATTGTTCAAGATGGCTATGAACAACTTGGTGCGAATCCAACCGAAAGACAACAAACAACTTTCAAAGATTGCAAGAAAAGGGATTGCAAGGCACTGTTTTACATCCAGCAAAGTGTGGATTCAAATAATTTTGAAAGGATCTCAAAGGTATCTACAACAAAAGAGGCATGGGATATCTTGGTGAAGTATTACACAGGTGATGAAAAAACCAAGAAAGTGAAGCTCTAAATGCTAAGAAGAAAGTATGAATTACTGAAAATGGAGAACAATGAGAATGTGATTGATTATTTCAATCGAGTACAAACAATCACAAATCAGATGAAGGCCAATGGAGAAGTGATGACAGAGGTTATGATCATTGAAAAAATTCTAAGGACACTAACACAAAGACACGATCACATAGTGGTGGCAATCGAGGAATCAAAGAACCTTGATACAATGAAACTGGAAGATCTGCAAAGCTCCCTGGAAGCTCATGAATTAATGATAAAAGAAAGAGATGAGGCACACACACAAACGCAGGCACTGCAAGCTCAGATCAGCAGGAAATCCAATCAAGATGGAGTAAAAAACAAGAAGTGGAAAGGCAAGTCAAAATGGCACCAGAACCAGGATCAAGATGAGGAGGCTGGAGGATCAAGAAGTCAGCAAAACAGTGATAATAAACACAGGAAACCTTCTGGCAAAAAGAAATTTGACAAGAGGAAGGTCCAATGTTATAATTGTCAAAAATATGGACATTTTGCAGATGAATGCAGATCCAAGAGAGTACAAAGAGATGATGGTGAAGCTCAATTGGCCCAGGAAGATAGTTCTAACTCAGATGAAGTGTTGCTGATGGCATCTGCAAGCATGGAGGATGATTGTCCACGATTATGGTATCTTGACACAGGATGCTCGAATCATATGACTGGTCATAAAGAGTGGTTTGTAAATATTGATGAGAAGGTGAAGAAGGAAATCAGATTTGCTGACAATAGCACAGTAACAGCTGAAGGTATTGGCAAAATCTTGATTCATAGAAGGGATGGCAAACAATCCTCCATATGTGATGTGTTGTATGTGCCAAATATGAAGAACAACTTACTAAGCTTAGGACAGCTGCTTGAAAAGGGGTATTCTATGAAGATGGAACAAGGTGAGATGAGATTGTTCGATAATTCAAGAAGATTGATCTTGAAGGCACCACTAGCAAAAAACAGAACCTTCAAGATTGATATCCAGATCAATGAAGGCAAATGTCTAGCTGCTGAAGTATTGAGTGAAAATTGGCTGTGGCATAAGAGGTTTGGACATTTAAATTTTAGAAGTCTTCAAATGCTGCATAACAATAGAATGGTGCAAGGAATTCCGAGAATTCAAATGCAAAAGGAGCTGTGTGAAGAATGCTGTCAGGCCAAACAACACAGAAATGCATTCAAGGCTGAAGTGCAAACTCGATCCTCAAGAATGATGGAGATAATCTACTCGGATGTGTGTGGTCCTTTTGAAGAAGTATCAATAAGAGGTAATCATTACTTTGTGTCATTCATTGATGATTTTACAAGGAAAATTTGGGTATATCTAATCAAAAGAAAGAATGAAGTGCTGGAAATTCTTAAAAAATTCAAGATAATGGCTGAAAAACAAAGTGGTGTTAAAATGAAAGTCATTAGAACAGATGGAGGAGGAGAATACAACTCTCATGAATTCCATGATTTCTGTGAAAGAGAAGGAATATTGCATGAAATAACTGCACCCTACACTCCCCAACATAATGGCACGGCTGAAAGGAGAAACAGAACCATAGTGAACATGGCTAGATGTATGTTAAAAGGGATGAAAGTGCCTCATAAATTCTGGGGGGAAGCAGTATCAACTGCTGTATACATATTAAATAGATGTCCAACCAAGAGACTGGGCATAAGGACACCTGAAGAAGCTTGGACTGGAAGGAAACCAGCTGTGAATCACTTGAGAGTATTTGGTTCATTGTGCTTCAGACATGTACCAGCTCAAACCAGAAAGAAACTTGATGACAGGGCTGAACAAATGGTGTTGCCGGGATATGATGCCACTGGGGCTTACAAGCTGTATGATCCAAACAAGAACAAAGTAGTGATAAGCAGAGACATACTAGTGGATGAATCAAGAGGTTGGGACTGGACAACAGATGCAATCAGCCCAAGCATATCAACCAGACCAGCCAGCAGTGCAGAAGCAGCTGAATTGGTTGAGGACTAGCCAGCAGAGGTAGCAGATCAGCCTGCTATTGAACCTGTGAGGAGATCAGCAAGGGTTAGACAACCTTCAATCATGTTGCAGCCATATGAAGTAACTTCTGACTCAGTTATCAATGCAGATGGAGAATTAATTCACTTTGCCTTGCTTGCTGAATCAGAACCAATAAGTGATGAAGAAGCATTGAGTGATCCTAGATGGATGGCAGCAATGGATGAGGAACTAGAAGCCATAGAAAAGAACAAAACATGGGAGCTAATGACCCTGCCAATGAATAAAAGACCTATTGATGTGAAATGGGTTTATAAACTGAAATTGAAACCTGATGGGCAGATTTCAAGGTACAAGGCCAGACTTGTAGCAAAGGGATTTTTGCAGAAACATGGGCTGGACTATGATGAGGTATTTGCTCCAGTAGCAAGAATTGAAACAATAAGAATGGTAGTTTCAATTGCTAGGTATAAAGGTTGGTCTATGCATCAATTGGATGTTAAATCAACCTTCCTCAATGGCTCATTGGATGAAGAAGTATATGTGAAGCAGCCTCCTGGATATGTGAAAATAGGCAAAGAAGATCATGTTTACAAATTGAAGAAAGCCTTGTATGGCTTGAAGCAAGCACCTAGAGCTTGGAACAAGAGAATTGACAGATTTCTCATGGAGCAGCAATTTGAAAAGTGTGTGAATGAGCATGGAGTGTATGTCAAGAAGGCAGCAGCAGCACCTGCATTGCTGATATGCCTTTATGTCGATGATTTGCTGCTAACTGGCAGTGATGAAGTGAAAATAAATGAGTTCAAATTCAGATTGGAGAAGGAATTTGAAATGACCGATTTAGGCGTGTTGGCATATTTCCTTGGCATTGAATTTGAAACTAGAAAAAATGGAAATTTTATGCATCAAAGAAAGTATGCAAGTGATGTATTAAAAAGGTTCAAAATGCAAGATTGCAATGGAAGCAATACACCATTAGAATCAGGGCTGATGCTGTCCAAAGAAGGCAATGATGAATTGATTGATCCTATAACCTTCAAGCAAATTGTAGGATCCTTGAGATACTTGTGCAACACTAGGCCAGATATCTCATATAGTGTTGGGCTGATTAGTAGGTACATGGAGAAGCCTAGGACATCACACTACATGGCAGCAAAAAGAATCTTGAGATACATAAAGGAAACCATTGAATTGGGCCTGCTGTATTCCTCAAAACCAGATGAAAAGGAAGCTGAACTTATTGGCTTTACTGATGCAGATTGGTGTGGAGATATGGATGATAGAAAGAGCACAACAGGCTATGTATTTACAATCAATAACTCACCAATATCATGGTGTTCAAAGAAGCAAAGCATAGTTGCATTGTCCACATGTGAAGCTGAGTATGTGACTGCATCCATGGGAGCATGCCAAGCTGTGTGGCTGGCAGAATTAATGGCAAAACTGAGGCTGAGAAGTAACAATGCAGTGAAGATGAAGATAGACAACAAATCAGCAATAGATCTAGCAAGGCATCCAAGTGTCCATGGAAGGAGCAAGCACATTGAAACAAGATTTCATTTCCTAAGAGATCAAGTAATAAAGGGCAAGATAAAGCTGGAACATTGCAACACAAATGATCAAAAGGCTGACATTTTAACAAAAGGTTTAAAAAGAGTGAAGTTCCAAGAGATGAGAATCAAGCTTGGATTAACTTCAAATTGAATCAATTTTGAATTAGGGAGTATGTTAGATATAATTCAAAATGATGTGTAATTAGTTAGTTAGGATTTGGTTAAGAGTTAGTTAAGTTGGTTGATGTAAAACAACCTCCTAACTAATGCTATAAAAGGCCAAGATCAACTCATAAGAATGATAGTGTAATGCTGTGAAAAGAGAGAAAAGATTGTTCTAACAGAAGTGCAAAAGATTGTTCTGCAGAGTGAAAAGAACGTTCTTTTGCAGAACCAGATCAATCTTAAGATCAATCTGCTTATCTGTTTTCTCTATTTTTCTTCTCTTTTCTTCCAATTCCAATTCTTCTCAAAACATATAACCTGTTCTAACAACCTTGAATGTTGAAAATAGAATCTTCCTAACATTCTTATATTTAATCAAAACATGACATTGACTTTACCACTTATACATGCTTGAGTTTTATTAATCTTTACATGGTATTTTTCGATGAATTTAGTACTAATAACCGGTACAAAAACAATAATTTATATAATTCTACACTTCTAGTTGACATGCCCTATCCCTAATTAGATGAAACCGAACAAATTAATCCATTTTACAACCTCTATCCTTAATGAATATAAAAATATATATTTTTACTTATAATTACGTCCGTATAAACTTATACACACACAAAAGACACAATATTAATAGACATCTCAAAAAAAAATAAAATTATAGACATCTGAACTTCTTTTGAAAATAGAGATAATGCTTACTCCTAATTTGTACCTGTAGTACTTACTTTTCACCCAATTTATTACATTAAGCATTTTACATTAATTAATATTACTGTTTGTAACTTTATTTTTATTTGACACCTAATAAGAAAAATTACTTATATAAAGCAAAAGAAAAGATAAAACTATCCGCATCTATCTAATATATTCTCAAGACACCGAGTTTTATTTCATTAATTAAATCAAAAATTGATATAATTTTCTTTTTATCTATTTACATGTACAATATAAAATAAATTTATGAATTAAATATTAATATTATTGGAAAAATATTTTAATATAATACTTTGGGGAGTCTAAAGGAGTTTGCTCTAATATTTAATATAATTTTATTTAAGATCTTATGATAGTTATTAAATTCAAAATATCTTTGTCATTTACAGTTATAAAGGTAATTCGACACATTGTAAAAAACTATAATTATAAAATTATTATTGTCGTTACTTTCAACTATTATATCAACAATGTTAGATAATATGATAAACATTTTTAAGAACTCAATTTTAAGTTAGAAAAATTAATCATACATCAATATGGGTTAAAATAATCAAATAAATTAAACAAAAAGACATGTATGATATTTGTCTTTAGTATCTATTTTTGTCGTAATGTTTAACATTTTTCTTTATTATATATACAAGATGCATGTGTTTTAATTTCACATGAAAGCTTCAGAAAATCATTAATAGTATAGCAATGCTCTCAACATCTAGTTAAGATGGCATCATCATCTAATAATCGTGAAGAAAAACACGAGGTGTTCCTTAGTTTTAGAGGCGAGGATACACGAAAAACATTCACAAGTCATCTTCATGCCGCTTTTAAAAGGGGAGAAATAAAAACATACATAGACTATAATCTTGAAAGAGGGGATGAAATATCAGGGACACTTCTAAGGGCTATTGAGGATGCAAAACTCTCAGTGATTGTATTCTCCAAGAATTTTGCAACTTCAAAATGGTGTTTAGATGAAGTCAAAAAAATTGTTGAATGTAAAAAAAACAGGGGTCAAATTGTAGTGCCAATATTTTATGATATAGAACCTACACATGTACGGAATCAAACAGGAACATTTGAAAGTGCTTTTGTTAGACATGAAGAACGATTTATTGATAGACCAAATAAGGTACAAAAATGGAGAGATGCTTTGAGAGAAGCATGTTGGAATACAAACCCTACAACCTTATGCTCAATAATCCATGCCAATTACATGATGAATAACCAAAGGCGGAAGCGTACCTGTGGGAATTGCCATTGATGAAATCTTGGGATGATGATGATAAAGCCAATGGGTTGGGTGATCTTCCTCAGCAAAACACCCTGAAGACCTTGCTCTCTTGATGGGGATAGAGAGAACCAGAGAACCAGAGAGTTTTCTCCTTAGGGTTTGTGAAACTGAATAGTCTTGTTGTGTTTGCCTTGGGGACCACTACCCCTATATATAACTATTATTAGTTATATCCCAAATTGCAGTATTACTAATTCAGCCCCTCATTAAATTAGAAACCGCCTGGTATCTACACAATTAATTTTCATAATTATTATGCTCTTTAGCCATAAACTATTATATATTATTTGACCCCTAGATTATTGGCTAATTATATAATGACCCTAACACACTTTATTAATTAATTACATATGTGACCCATAAATCTTACAATCTCCCACTGGTCACACATGTATCCTTAGGAGTGTGTTAGACTTTATGACGTCAAAAATGTCATTATAATTACCTTGAGCCTAATCCAAATTGTCCCGTCCATTAATCGTATCAGCACATGGAACCAAAGAGGCTTTCGTCATAATAAGCATAACTAAACCCATCAATGATCACCCGCATTGACACAACTAAATGACATAGACTCATTATGAAAAGTGTAGCATGAAAATTACATGAAATTGGTCAATGCATGTCAATTTTCAACTGGTCCTACTTTACCGAATGAGATCATACCATAACTTAAATATACAAAGTAACCAAAACTGAATATTGTAAACTTTATTTCTGATCAGAAAATCCAAATACAATGTATTTGTGCTTTGCAATTAAACATAGAACATAAATTGCATAGTGGACGAAACTCCCACTAAAATCAAGATTCCTCAAACTGTAGTACACCCATGTGAGCATTATGCTCATGAAAGACCTTGGGTGGTAGACCTTTAGTGAGTGGATCCGCAACCATGGAGTTTGTCCTTAAGTGTTCTATGGATATCTGTCCACTTTGTACCTTCTCTTTAACAACTAGGAACTTAATGTCAATGTGCTTTGACTTGGTTGAGCTCCTATTATTGTTAGAATACAGGACTGCTGATCTATTGTCACAGTACAACTTGAGTGGTCTTTCAATCCCTTCAACTATTCACAGCCCCGTGACAAAATTTCTCAGCCAAATGCCCTGGTCAGATGCCTCATGAATTGCTACGAATTATGCTGCCATGGTTGATGAAGCAGTAAGACCTTGCTTGGCACTGCGCCAAGAAACTGCTCCACCAGCTAACAGAAAGACATAGCCTGAAGTTGATCTTAAGCTGTCTTGGCATCCCGCAAAATCCGAGTCAGAGTACCCAGTGATCTCTAACTGGTCTGACCTCCTATATGTGAGCATGTAGTTTCTTGTTCTCTTCAGATATCTCATGACCCTCTTGGCTGCTTTCCAATGGTCAAGACCTAGATTGCTTAAATATCTGCCTAAAATCCCTACTATGAACGCTATGTCTGGACGCGTACATACTTGGGCATACATAAGACTCCCTACAGCTGAAGCATAAGGGATCTTTTGCATTTCTTGAATTTCCAAACTTCCCTTAGGGCACTGTTTGAGACTAAACTTGTCTCCCTTAGCAACTGGGGTGTCCCCTGGTTTGCAATCCTGTAACCCAAACCTTTTGAGAACCTTATCGATATAGCTCTTTTGTGACAATCCAAGAATACCTCGAGATCTGTCTCGGTGTATCTGAATTCCTAATACAAAAGAGGCGTCACCAAGATCTTTCATCTCAAAATGTTTTGATAGAAATTTCTTAGTTTCGTGCAACATGCCTATATCGTTAGTGGCAAGCAGTATGTCATCAACATACAAGACCAGGAAAATATGTCTGCTCCCACTGAACTTATGATACACACAATCATCAACTGTATTCATCTCAAAACCAAATGAGAGAATTACTTGATGAAATTTATGGTACCATTGACGAGAAGCTTGTTTTAGCCCATAAATGGATTTTCTTAGTTTGCACACCATATTCTTTGGGTCTCCCAACACAAAGTTTTCTGGCTGCACCATATAGATCGTCTCATCAATGTCGCCATTGAGAAACGCTGTCTTTACATCCATTTGATGAAGCTCCAAATCAAAGTGAGCAACGAGAGCCATGATTATTCTTAAAGAGTCCTTCGATGAAACAGGAGAGAAAGTCTCTTTATAATCAATTCCTTCCTTTTGAGTATAACCCTTAGCTACAAGGCGTGCCTTATATCTCTCCACATTACCATTGGAATCCCGCTTGGTTTTAAAAATCCATTTGCAACCAATGGGTTTCACTCCTTCAGGTAATGGGATAAGTTCCCAAACTGAATTGTCTTGCATAGACTTATACTCCTCATTCATTGCTTCGATCCACTTATCTGAACGAGGATCTTGCATGGCTTGACGAAAGTTGACCGGGTCATTTTCCGTCATGCCAACATTTTCCTCTACCTCATTGATAAATACTACATAATCATCCGAAATATCATTTTTCCTTTCTCTAGTGGATCTCCGCAATGGAGCTGGCTCTTGAGGCACTTGTTCTTGAGGATCTTGAATTTGACCTGGATTTTGTTCTTCCTGAACAACCAGATCATCTTGAGTTTGTTCAATAATGGGAAAGTCAATTGGTGGAAGAATCTGTTCTGGAATTGTTACCGATTCTTCCTCAAAGACAAAATCTTTAACCTTAATCTTCCCCCCAAACTCAATATCCTCAAAGAACGTTGCCGTTCCCGTCTCAAAAATTGTTCTCAAATTAGGATCATAAAATTTATAGCCCCTTGATTTTTCTGAGTACCCTATAAAATAGCTGCTAATTGTTCGGGATTCAAATTTCTTTTCATTCGGCCTATAAGGCCTTGCCTCAGCTGGACATCCCCAAACATGAAGGTGCTTCAGACTTGGCTTACGCCCAATCCAAAGCTCATAAGGTGTTTTAGCCGCTGCCTTAGTTGGTACTCTATTAAGAATGTATGCTGCTGTTTTTAATGCCTCTCCCTAGAGTGACTCTGGCAAGGTGGAATGACAAATCATACTCCTTACCATATCCTTAAGAGTCCTGTTTCGTCTTTCAGCTACACCATTCATGCTGGGTGACCCCGGCATAGTGTATTGTGGGACGATTCCACATTCCTCTAGGTACTTGGCAAATGGTCCCGGACGTTGTTCACCTGAACCGTCATATCTGCCGTAGTATTCAACACCACGATCAGATTTGACCTTTTTAATTCTCTTATTAAGTTGATTCTCAACTTCTGCCTTAAAGGATTTGAACACGTCTATTGATTGGGACTTTTCGTGAATTAGGTAAAGGTAGGCATATCTAGAATAATCGTCTATGAATGATATAAAATATTGTTGACCATTCCAAGAAGGAGTTGGAAATGGCCCACAGATATCCGTATGTATCAATTCTAAGACGTCTGTAGCTCTATATGCGCCTAATTTCTTATCTTTAGTCTGTTTTCCTTTAATGCATGCTACACAAACGTTAAAGTTTGTGAAGTCAATGGAATCTAAAATTCCATCTGACACAAGTCGTTCAACTCTATTTTTAGAGATGTGACCTAGACGCTTGTGCCAGAGCACTCCTGAATTGAAATTGTCAATTTTTCGCTTAGTACCACGTGATTCCACACTCAAGGTTTCATTTTAGTTAGCCACAGTTTCCAACAAATAAAGATTATCATAACTAGAAAGTAAACCGGTTCCAACAACATTCGAATTTAAAGACAAAGTAAATTCTTTATTCCCGAATGAACAATAATATCCTGATTTGTCCAAATAAGAAATAGAGACCAAATTCCGTCTAAATGACGGTACAACAAAAGTGTCTTCTAAAATCAAATAATGACCGGGACTTAATAATAATCTAAATTTTCCTATGGCTTCAACTTCTACCTTCTTCCCATCTCCTACATAGATGCATCTTTCAGTATCATTAGGCTTTCGGAAGTTCAGGCAACCCTGCATTGAAACACTGATGTTAGTAGTTGCACCAGAGTCTAACCACCAAGTGTTTCCAGGTACTGAAGCTAAATTAACCTCAGAACAGACCAAAGACAGAATCATACCTTTCTTAACACGCCAAGCGTGATATTTGGCACAATCCTTCTTCACGTGTCCAGAACTCTTGCAGAAGAAGCAGTTGTTATCCTTAGTCTGCTTCTTTTGTTCTGGACCCTTAGCACCAACTTTGTTTTTGGGCTCCTCAATTCTTTTCCTTTTGCCCTTGTCTTTAGAGATGCTATTAAAGTGAGCACTTTCAGTCCTATCTTGCTTCAGCCTGTCCTCTTCTTGCACACATAATGAAATGAGCTCATTAAGAGTCCATTTCTCCTTTTGACAATTATAAGTCACCTTAAACTGACTGAATTGCGCAGGAAGAGACAGCAATACTAAATGAATGAGTAAGTCATCTGACAACTCAAGCTTTAGTCCTTTAAGCTTAGAA
This sequence comes from Cicer pinnatifidum, assembly GCA_037974775.1. Classification (NCBI taxonomy): domain Eukaryota; kingdom Viridiplantae; phylum Streptophyta; class Magnoliopsida; order Fabales; family Fabaceae; genus Cicer; species Cicer pinnatifidum. The sequence goes on along the minus strand of JBBPBR010000007.1, from coordinate 22,600,839 downwards.
GCAATGTTGGACATCATCATAATGTGCTCTCTTATATTTCCCTTGCCTTGATACTTCATGGAAATTAAATTCTGAAGCAAAGAACTTGTTTCAGCCTTATCACTTTTTTCAAAGCGTTTTTCCATCTCAGCAAGAAAATTTTTAGCTGTAACTATCTCATCCGAGACAACACCTCTAAAGACCTCAGGAATGCCACGCTTTATGATCATAAGACTTATGCGATTTGAGCGATCCCATTTCTCATACTCTAATTTTTCCGCAGAAGAACTAGAGTCCTTAGGAGTAGGGGGTCGATCAATTCTTAATGCAAGGTCTAGATCCATGCAGCCAAGAACAATCAGAATGTTCTCTTCCCATTCCTTAAAATTTGTTCCATTAAGGACAGGAATAGAACTCAAATTTGCAGATATGGAAGCAATAGATGCTGTGAATTAAATAAAGAACGAAACTTAGAAACTCACATTATAGGAAAATAAATTAATAAATAAATAAATACATATGTTCAAATCATGGAATTTAACCCATCTCAAGATACCCAGTGCACCATTGGTGTCAAGTCTTTGGACAGTAACACCAACTGCTAGTGGTACTCTTGTTGCAACGATCAAATATTGACAATAAGACATGTCAAACAATAAACCTTCCTTTGGGCCGATTTACTGCTCACATGTATACCAAATAATTGTCACACATTTATCATCGCAGGTGTATATGTAATTCTGCCAAATATTAACCTTCCTTTGGGCCGGTCAATACCCGCATGAATAAACATATACACAGCCATTTGACACTCTTCACGAGTAATTTAGACAAGAGAGGTCACTTTGGCGACGTCAAGTTTCAATTAATTCATTCAAAATGTCAAACTTGACTTGAACATATATTTATTATATCCAAATAAAACAATATTTAAAAAAAAAATATTGTTCACTGTGTAATTATCAAAAAAAAAAAAAAAAATTAAAATGCATAAATTGTCTAAATAAAGCTTGATTTCCTTGAATATTGCAAACCCATATTTACTGTATAAAGGACAAGGAGCAACCAGGCATATATCAAGTCTCCTCAATTCAAACTTATTTATTAGCAATAATTTCATTGTACAACATCTGCAATTCGAGTTCAATTATAGCAAGAGTTTGACAATAGTTTGACAAGAGTTTGACAATAGTTAAAAGGAAGGTGATAACCTTTTAGAACAAAAGACCTGACAGGGATTGGAAAATTAATGCCTATGTAAATTTCTAGTTTCCATGAGATTTACTTTGACAATATATTGTAGAATCTCCCCTAAACATAAGTGGTTTACAGGTCATTTGAAATTCTTGTTCTGATTTTAAAAAAAATGTTCTGATTTAAAAAAAAAAAAACCAAAGCTTCTCCTATATCACTACTTCCAGAATTATTTCCGAAATTGTAATTCCCAATAAATGTCCAACCACTAAAACAGAGCAAATTTACAAAAGCAAACCTTGTAGTTGATGGCTGGAGGGATTTTGAAGTTCGCAGACACAGACGTGTCATTTATAAGACCAGTAACTACCAATGGTCCAACACGATCTCTATGAGGAATCACTTCCACAAGCCAAAAAAGGATAGAAATCTATTCTAAAGCAAGTTCATGACAAAGGATTCCAAATAATATATATATATCCAAATTCCCAAATTACAAACCCTAATTTTTCAATCATGTCATAATTCCCAATTGAATCCTAAAACAAAGACAATAACCGAATTTCATCATGAATTAAACATGGTAGGCTCTGATACCAATTGTTGGAATACAAACCCTACAACCTTATGCTCAATAATCCATGCCAATTACATGATGAATAACCAAAGGCGGAAGCGTACCTGTGGGAATTGCCATTGATGAAATCTTGGGATGATGATGATAAAGCCAATGGGTTGGGTGATCTTCCTCAGCAAAACACCCTGAAGACCTTGCTCTCTTGATGGGGATAGAGAGAACCAGAGAACCAGAGAGTTTTCTCCTTAGGGTTTGTGAAACTGAATAGTCTTGTTGTGTTTGCCTTGGGGACCACTACCCCTATATATAACTATTATTAGTTATATCCCAAATTGCAGTATTACTAATTCAGCCCCTCATTAAATTAGAAACCGCCTGGTATCTACACAATTAATTTTCATAATTATTATGCTCTTTAGCCATAAACTATTATATATTATTTGACCCCTAGATTATTGGCTAATTATATAATGACCCTAACACACTTTATTAATTAATTACATATGTGACCCATAAATCTTACAAAGCAACCAATCTATCTGGATGGGATTGCTCTGTTGACAGGTAATTGAATTTCTTATGACAAGCACTAATTGAGTTAATTAATTTGATGTATATCTTTATTTTAGGTTGGAATCTGAAATTGTTGAAGAGATTGTAAATGATGTATTGGGAAAATTAAAGCGTGTATTTGTTGGTGATCTAGATCAACAAATAAAAACACATGAGCAACTTGCGAAACTTCAAATGCAATATTTTAAAGGTACACCTCATTCAGAACATTGGAAAAGTTATCAAACAACTGTTCATCAAATCAGAAAACTTCAAATGGAGAGACATCAACGTTTGCTACGCATACCATCCAACATGTCTTCACAACCCAATGATTCAAATGCGAGCAATGATTTTTATGACATATGGTCTAATGTATTCAGATTTTAGTAAAATACTTTTATTGATTAAACAATATTTATAATATTGCTATATGCATGTGTTTCTTTATGGTGAAGATACTCTTTCAATTTATCTTAATCAATCAATATTATGTGATATTTTTATATCTATTATATGGATGTCGATATATAGGGACCGCTTTCTTTTCCTAGAATGCACATCTTATTCTTAAAAACAGAAAGTTGTATTTATTTATTTATTTATTGGTGAACTAGGCAAGGTATATTTGATCAAAACATGACATTGATTTTACCACTCATACATGCTTCAGTTCTATTAATCAAAACATAGTCATCATCGATGAAAATTAGTAATAATAGCTAGTACAAAAAAATACCTTGAATGATGTGAAGATCGGTGAACATAAAATAAATAAATAAATTTGTTACTATATATTAATAAAAGAAAATGTCTAAATGCTGACTAATCTAAAATTACACTTAAATACTTTGTTATTAGAGTAGACACTTGTGCCGTGCACGGGTTAGAACTAAAATCATTAATAATTATGATATTAAAAATTGTTATAATTAAAATTGAATATTTTTTATGACTCAATTGTTATAATTGACTAACAATATAAAAAATCTTTAAACTGATGCATATAGATTAAATTTTGTAAATCAATCTTTAAAATTCTTACTATTGTCGTATATGTTACTTTTAAAAAAATATAATAATAACTGTAATTAAAAAA
>JBBPBR010000007.1:22569395-22596522 GCA_037974775.1 Cicer pinnatifidum | reverse complement strand
TTACTATTGTTTCAATTTAAGAAATCTCTTTGTGCTAAAAAAACTTCGTTGGTCTACTAAGTTATCAATCCTATTATTTTTGGATCATTAATTCAATATACACCTTATACGTAAGTAATTATGTGTTGTGAACTATCACTTAAGTTTGAGCTTAATTAAAAATATCTAATAAGGTTTGGCTAATGTGGGTTTATGAGTATTTAAAAGGATGTGTGCTTTTAACATGTAGAGAGTAAAGGCTAATTATATTTTTTTATGGGAAATAATAAATTACCAATAGTTAATCCTATTTTGGATTCGATAAAAATATAGGTTATAATATCCCGGTCATACACACCAGTAGTTGTTTTTGTTGATACTTTTTTTTTCAAAAGAAGACTGAGAGAAACTAAATGGTTCTCTTTAATCCTTGGTTTATTTTGCAATTGTGGATATCAGCCACACTTTCCCTATGAACTTTACACTTAGTGAGGTTCTAGAGTGGTTGAGTTTGCAGATTTTGTACTTAAGCTAGATGATCAACGGTGCTTGGCTTTTTTTAAGAAGACCTTAGAGGGGTATTTTTCTCGCCCCTTTAGTCATGAGAAGCATAATGGTGGATTATCGAGGTGGATCGATCTCAAACTTACTTTTATTTCTGGGACAATGAGATGGTGAAAGGGAAGTTTCCTCGTAGTGATCTTCAAATGTCCCTAGATACAGATGAATATCCATGAATAATTGAAAAGGCCCTAAGAATACAATCCATCTACTCCAAGAGCTTTTGTACCCCAATTTGTTAAAAACTCAATTTTATCTTTAATAAATTCATTCACGTGAGTGGTAAAAAAAAATTACTTTAAAATCTCACTCCCTCAACAAAATTTCCGGTAAGTAAATTTTGGCAACTAAATTTTCAGTAGTTATTTGTAATACCGGAAATTTGGTCAATGAAATTTCCAGTAGTTACATTTTCAATACCGGAAATTTCAAATTTTCGGAAGCTACCGGAAATTTCAAAATTTTTGTAAAATCCGGTAGTTATTTTTTCTTCACCGGAAATTTCATTTATTGAAATTTCCGGTAGTTGATCCGGAAATTTCAAAAATTCGGTAGTTGATCCGGAAATTTCAAAAATTCGGTAGTTGATCCGGAAATTTCAAAAATTCGGTAGTTAATAAATTTTTTTTATTTTGAATATTTTTTTAATTTGTTTGTTATTTTATTTTATTTTAGGCTAAATTATATATGTGGTCCCTTAACTTAATTTCAGGTAACGTTTTAGTCCTTTATCTTTCTTTTTTTCCCGAGTTGGTCCTTTATTTTAATTTTAAGTGACAATTTGATATTTTATGTTCTAAAATTTCAACAATGTTATCCTTTTTTGTACAAAAATTCAAAAAAATCATCAAATTTTTCAACCAAAACCCATTAAATTAATAATCATCTTCAATATAATGCAAATTTTATCAAATCCTTAACTCAAATATTTAAATACACTCATATTTTCATCTCCAACAACATCAAATAAAGAATGAAAATATGAGTTTATTTCAAGATTTAAGATGTGAATTTGATTAAATTTGTATTTTATTGAAGATGATAATGAATTTTATGGGTTTTGGTTGAAAAATTTGATGATTTTTTTGAATTTTTGTAAAAAAAAAAGGACAACATTGTTGAAATTTTAAAACATAAAATATCAAATTGTTACTTAAAATTAAAATAAAGGACCAATTCGGGAAAAAAAAGATAAAGGACTAAAACGTTACCTGAAATTAAGTTAAGGGACTACGAATGTAATTTAGCCTTTATTTTATTTTACTGAAAGAGGGATGGAAAACACACAACCAACATTTATATATTTAACTGAAGCATTTACAACTGATCAAATTTTTGAGTCACGAGAAGCTGTCATATCATGGGCAAGAGAGATCGGTCGACAAAATTGAGTAGCAGTTATCATTACTTGATCAGACGTAGAGACTGGAAAGAGAGGAAGAAAGTCAAAATTAATTATTGGTTGTGATAGAGGTGAACAATATAAGTCAAATAAAAATAACACATGTACTTCAACTAAAAGGTGTGAATGTCTGTTTAAACTTAGATCGAGACCATTGAAAAATGTTGAAGGGTGATTTATTAGTTTAATATGTGGACTTCACAACCATGAGTTAGTAGCTACTTTTGAGAATAATGCATTTATGAGACGTTTAACAGAAGAAGATAAGAAACACGTTGACGAGTTGACAAAATATCACGTTGCACCGAGACACATCTTGTCATCTTTGAGAGATCGAGATACGGAGAATGTGATTAATATCTATCAAATTTACAAGCGATGAAGTACATACAGGAAGAATTTGAAAGGACCTAGAACTGATATGCAACATTTGTTGAAGTTACTTGAAGCTGAGAAATATACTTTTTTGGAGTAGGACTCATGAGGACTCCAACGTTGTGAGGGATATGTTTTGAACACACCCAGATTCCATAACTTTGTTGAACATGTTCCCTCTTGTATTGATCATGGACAGCACCTACAAAACCAACATGTATAGGTTACCATTGTTTGAAATTATTGGTGTAACTTCAACTGGGTTGACATTTAATGTTGCATTTGCTTATATGGATTCTGAACGTCAAGACAACTTTTGGTGGGCATTGGAGAAGTTAAAAGAGTTGTTTGTTTCAAACACGTCATTTCCTCAGGTGATTGTGACTGACAGAGAACTTGCTTAATGAATGCAATTGAAGTTGTATTTTCATCTTCAACAAATTTACTTTGCCAACTTCATATTAACAAAAATGTTGGAGCCAAATACGAACAATATATATTAAAGAAAGACATGCAAGAACCCATTCTTGAGTTGTGGAGGAAAATTGTTTATTGTTATGAAGAGAAGGAGTATGAGGAACTTTTGCAAATATTTGAGCAAGCATGTGTCGATAATATTATTTTCTTTGACTACGTCAGAGACACATGGTTGAATCCTCATAAGGAAAGATTTGTTGAAGCATGGACCAATCGAGTATTGCATCTAGGAAATACTACGACTAATAGGTATGTCATTAAAACTTCACATTTTGTATTTTATTTTATGCATGATATATGATTAAAACTTCACATTTTGTATTTTTTTGTTTAAATATTAGGGTTGAGTCTGCTCATTGGTCATTGCAGATATTTTTGGAACACAATAAAAGAGATTTTTGTAAGGCGTGGAATGGTATGAATGACATGTTGAAGTTTCAAATTATTAAGATAAAAGGTTCATTTGAGATAAGTAAGGGCCGCAAAGAGCATATACACAACAATCCATTCTTTGAGAAATTGACTTAGGTTGTATCCAAGAAAGCCTTAGGTGATATTGTTCATAAATACAAGAGAGTCAGCTATGTCGGTAACGATAAAGATGTGTGTTGTTGTATACTTAGAAACACTCATGGATTACCTTGTGCATGTGAGTTAGCACGATACAAGCTGGAAGGTGTTCAAATCCCATTATATGTTGTTCATATACGTTGAAGGAAATTAACCATGAATAGTGATCAAGAGGAAGAACAGTTGACAAATGATTTAGAGTTGGACATTACATCGGAGATGAATATAATTTGGAAAACATGGAAAACACTTAATGTTGCTGGAAGAAGGGCATTAAAGAGCAAGTTGCGTGAAATAGCATATCCGGAGACAACATCAATGTGTGCATCAGTGGATAAAATCAAAACAAAAGGTGGTGTTAAGAAGAAAAAAGGCAATAAGCCGAAGTGATATGACGTATATCGCGACCCATCATACTTTGAGCATGTTGATACTCACGTCTCCCAGCAAGCATCCAAACAAGTCTCCCATCAGGTTAATAAATATTTCCTCGAGTTTCCTTCTTTAATTCATCCATATATTGAAGACATAGTTAATATTAAAGCATATGGAAACTGTGCATATCGTGTTATTGCTGCTTTACTTGGTCATGGTGAAGAATACTGGAGCATTGTACGTCGACAGTTGTATACAGAGATTAAGTCCAAACCTAATTTATATGATGCATTATTCAAGGAACGTTTGCAAGAAGTGATAGAGTCTTTACTTGTGACTGAGTTGGAAAACCAAGCCAACGAGAAGTGGATGACCATTCCTGATATGGGTTACGTGATAGCAACAAAATATATTCTCGTTCTTGTTACATTGGCAAAAACTTTTTGTTTGACTTTTTCCCATTGAGGGGTGCACATAATGGAGATTTGTCACGTGATCGTGTTATCAGCATTGGTTTTGTTAACGAAAATTATTGGGTTCAAGTTAAATTGAAATCTGCATGTCCGTTACCTCCACTTGCATGGCATTGGAAGAAGCATCGTAGTGATGAGTATACATCATGGGCTATCGCTTATGCAGGACATCTACATCGTTGGGGGTTAGATTTAGAAAATAATTCAGATTATATGTCTTTAGCAGATGATTGACACTGTGTACACCTAGTATCGGGACCAGCATCATGACTAGGACCAGCATCATGGCTATGACCAGCATCAGGACCAGGACCAGGACCAACTAAAAGGTTTGAATTATAATAGCCCCTTTTAGAAAATTCCTATTTAAAACTAAAAGTTTAACTCAAGAGTGATCTTGGTTGTAACGAAGATTGATCTTGGTTAGTCAAAAACAACAATATCAATTTTATCAATATAAAATCTGATTATCAAGCATAAAGTAAATAGTGATAGAGATAAAGAGATCACACAAGGATATATCTTGGTTCACCCAACCCATGTTACGTTCAGTCCTCACAACCGTGAGATTTTCCACTAAGTGTTCAAAACAAAGAATCTTCTTGGTTTTACAACACCTAGCTCAGATCAACCTTGATCTGTTACAAACATAAAACCTTTCCACCCAGAAAGGAGTTCAATCAGGTCACCTATCAACCTTCATAGGATTTCTTACAATCTACCCAAACTATATTAAACTCTTATAGTTTGAGTTTTACAATAATGATGAGATTGTTTTATTAGAATATGAGATGTCTCAACTCTTGTTTGAGAAATATATTCTATAATTAGAACTCAGTTATTACTGATTCTAACACAACACAAAGATTAAGAACAACAAGCTTTAAGAATGATATTGAGACACTTGAGTATGATTGAAATGATTGATGCTTTAATTGGCACTTTGAGTTGTGTATTGTTCTTCATCTTGAAGCTACATTTATAGACTTCAAGAAGGATTGGGACAACTCAAATGGCCGTTGAAATAAGGCCAACTGTCATGAAAGAGTTGTTGGATAAACTCTGCCAAAAAGCAAGAGTGATCATAGTTGAATCCAAGAAGGTTCTTGAGATCCAAGATTGTTCTTCAAATTTGTTTGTGATGAATTAAGTTGTACTTTGTGATTGTGTCAGTTGTCTGAGTCGAGTGCATGCTTTTCAATCATGTGTGCAGGTTTAGAAAAGTACAATCAGTAGTGTACTTTACATCTTGTAGCTTTGTACTTGCACTTGCCTCATTTGAAGAATGATCTTGTAGTATGCTTTTAATGAAACATGTCTTTGATTCTTCGAATTTTGGAACAAATATGATTTAGATTGATCCTTCCTGACTCTCTATATGAGGATATGAGATGAATAATGTTTCCAGGATCCAATCTTTTACAAAGAAACTGATTATTCTTGTTTTTGTCATAAACGAATATCATTCTTCGTTTCTCAGCAGTAAGTCAAGATCGATCTTCGTTTTCCAGAACTGCTTCAAGATCAATCTTCGTTTTCCAGAACTGCTTTCTTTGATTTTAATGAGATCTGATTTGTGATGTTTGATACCTATCTTGTTTTAACATACTCAAATGCACATGTTAAATACCAAAACACTTAGAATTATAATTAGAATTCTTAATTAACTTTTTATTTATTTTCATCAAAACATTAAATTAAGATTTTGTGGCAACAATCTCCTCCTTTTTGATGATGACAAACATGATAATTTAGATTTTAATTTTGATTCTAATTTTAATCATAGAGAGCTTTAAAAGCTCCCTCTCAGAATATGCTTCAAATTTTTGAAGCAATATAAAATCTAAAATAATTCTCCCCCTTTGTCAACACAAAAAGGTTGGGGAATACAAAGGATAAAAAACAATGAATAGACTCCAGTTTTAAGAAAAATAACATTTTCTGAAAACTCCCCTTGAATATTATAGAATTAATATCCCCTTTTTTTAATAAAAAAAATCAGAATACAAGGAAAATGCCATTATGCTCTTTGTCATTTTTCACAAGAGACAACATTTTAATTTTGAACATGATAATAAGCGCATACATGGAAGCGAAATAAGATGATACATGTACCTTTGATTTGTTAATGTTTCCAAGGGTTATACATACTCCAAATTTTTGTAATGAGATGAGGCATCATACTTTTCCATTCATGTGTATTGAGCATGCTCTGTCCATGTATAAATATTCTTTCTTGATTATTGGATGATGTTCCTGGATCGCAAGTTATAAATGATTTTGATACCCATTTTTGTTTGGGTCCTTGTAGGTAGGTATATCTTCTTTTAGAAGATTTTTTAAAACTTGATCTCTTTTTAAAATAGCAAGTTGACTCGAAGTGACCTTTCTTAGAACAATAGGAACACTTTTTTGTTGGTCTTGGAGAAGTTTTCAAAATATGAGTTTTAAACAACTTTGAAATTGATTTTTCCTTAGTGTTAAATGGTGTCTCAGAATGACCAATCTTGGACAAAGAAGAATATTCAGTGGTTTTTGAAAATGGTTTAAAAAACTGAGTTTCAGTCGGTTTTGATAAGCCTCCATAACGTTATTCATTTTTTATATTAACTGAAGATCGTTCTTGCTTTTTCAGTTTTTGAGAAAAAATTGCTTTTGTTGTCAAATGTTCTTCTTTCTTGAAGATCCTTTTGTTCTTGATTTTTTCATCTCTTTTTTAAAATAGCATGCAAATTCTAAATGTCCAATTTTGTCACAATATGAGCATTTGATTTTGCATTTTTTTTCCATTCTTTCTAGAACAAAAAAGTATTTATACATTTTGGTTTTTTTAGTTTTATCAAAACCAAGACCAGCTTTATCAAATATTCCTACTTGGAATCACATGATTCTTTGAAAAGTTTCAGTAGCTTTAATGAAGTTTGTTAAATTATTTTTAAGAATTTTAACTTCAGCCTTGAGAAGAACATTCTCCGTTTGAAACGAAGATCGATCTTGACTTTCTGAACTTTCAGATTCAAAATTTATGAGTTGAGACTCTTTCAGATTTTGAATGATCATTTTGAGGACATCGTTCATAGCCTGAGCTTTTTCTTTTTCTCCTTTCTCTTTATAAAATTTTTCTTTTAAAGAACTACTTTTTTGAATAAGAAGGTTTAATCATTTAGCAAGTTGTCAAATTCTTTTGACATTTGTTTACATGAAGGACAGAGTTCAGAAAGGGTTACCTTATTATTTTCTAAGTTTTCCATCAAGCATATGCTTCTGACATTACTTCTTCTTCCTGAATATTTTCCTCTAACACTTGTTAGGTGCTCAACTTTAGAGGCAGTGCTCTGATGTCAATTGAAGTAGCAATGTCAATTATAAGGAAGGGGGGGGTTTGAATTATAATTGCCCCTTTTAGAAAATTCTTGTTTAAAACTAAAAGTTTAACTCAAGATTGATCTTGGTTGTAACGAAGATTGATCTTGGTTGTAACGAAGATTGATCTTGGTTGTAACGAAGATTGATCTTGGTTGTAATGAAGATTGATCTTGGTTAGTTAAAAACAAAAATACTAATTTTATCAATATAAAATCTGATTATCAAGCATAATGTAAATAAAGATAGAGATAAAGAGATCACACAAGGATATATCCTGGTTCACCCAACCCGGGTCACGTCCAGTCCTCACAACCATGAGATTTTCCACTAAGTGTTCAAAACAAAGAACCTTCTTGGTTTTACAACACCTAGCTCAGATCAACCTTGATCTGTTACAAACATAAAACCTTTCCACCTTGAAAGGAGTTCAATCAGGTCACCTATCAACCTTGATAGGATTTCTTACAATCTACCCAAACTATATTAAACTCTTATAGTTTGAGTTTTACAATAATGATGAGATTTTTTTGTTAGAATATGAGATGTCTCAACTCTTTTTGAGAAATATATTCTATAATTAGAACTCATTTATTACTGATTCTAACACAACACAAAGATTAAGAACAACAAGCTTTAAGAATGATATTGAGACACTTGAGTATGATTGAAATGATTGATGCTTTGATTGGCACTTTGAGTTGTGTATTGTTCTTCATCTTGAAGCTACATTTATAGACTTCAAGAAGGCTTGGGATAGCTCATATGGCCTTTGAAATAGGGTCAGCTGTCATGAAATAGTTGTTGGATAAAGTCTGCCAAAAAGCAAGAGTGATCACAGCTGAATCCAAGAACGTTCTTGAGATCCAAGATTGTTCTTCGAATTTGTTTGTGATGAATTAACTTGTACTTTGTGATTGTGTTAGTTGTCTGAGTTGAGTGCATGCTTGTCAATCACGTGTGCAGGTTTAGAAAAGTACAATCAGTAGTGTACTTTACAGCTTGTAGCTTTGTACTTGCACTTGCCTCATTTGAAGAATGATCTTGTATTATGCTTTTAATGAAACATGTCTTTGATTCTTCGAATTCTGGAACAAATATGATTTAGATTGATCCTTGCTGATTTTATATGAGGATATGAGATGAATAATGTTTCCAGAATCTAATCTTTTATAAGGAAACTGATTATTCTTGTTTCTGCCATAAACGAAGATCATTCTTCGTTTCTCAGCAATAAGTCAAGATCGATCTTCGTTTTCCAAAACTGCTTCAAGATCAATCTTCGTTTTCCAGAACTGCTTTCTTTGATTTTAATGAGATCTGATTTGTGATGTTTGATTCCTATCTTGTTTTAACACACTCAAATGCACATGTTAAATACCAAAACACTTTGAATCATAATTAGAATTCTTAATTAACTTTTTGTTTGTTTTCATCAAAACATTAAATTGAGATTTTGTCTCAACACACAATTCACACACCTTCTTAGGAACATCAATCATAGGAATTCCACTAACCATTCCTTTTATCCCCAACTACTGCAAGCTTCTGAAGTTGAGATGATCAAATCTTGAATGCCACAATTAGTTTTCATCAACTGAGCTCACTGCTACCAGACATTGGATATTTGCAACTTGTATATTGATTACAAAGGTTCTATTTTTTGATAGATTATCCTTTAGTATGAAATTATTTTTCCTGTCATACATCACTGAAGCATCATCATTCATGATCACCTGAAATACTTTCTAGATCAACTGACCTATGCTCAACAAGTTATGATGAAGATGAGGCATGTGCTGCTCAAGAAGATGATTTTGACTTAAACACAATTTTGTTGATGGCTACCACAAATGAAGAACCCTCTCATTCCCAATTATGGCTTCTTGACATCAAATGTTCAAATCACATGACAAGTCTCAAGGAATGACTGATGGATATTCATACATCAAGAAGGAGCAAGATCAGGTTTACTGATGATAGAACTTCAGAAGTTGTGCGGTAAATCATGATAGACTAGGGAAAATCATGTGACATAATGTAAACGGATCTATTCCAAACTTTGAAACTTGCCAATGAGAATTTATTACCTTACACTAGGTCTAGTTTGCAAATAGTTAAGGGCTGAACAAGCACACCATGGGGTGTGTGTGTCAAGCTATTGGTCACCTTTGGGGAAGAAACCACAAGGAAGAAAATTAAGGTACAATTCCCTGTCCTAGAGTGCAAGTTAATTTATAGCAGTATCATTGGATGGCCTACCATTTTAGAAATTAGGGTTGTTTCCTCAATAGTGCACTTGAAAATCAAATATCACGTGACTTCTAAAGAGGTGGCTAACATCAACGGCAACAAAGAACTAGAAATCTATTTTGAATTTTGTGCAGTCGGAACCAAATAAAGAGGATAAAATCTCGAGTATTCTTGATGTTAACATGACTGATCTTGATGTCCGCCTCAAAGAGCTACAAATCAAGGGTCGTAGGGAAGGGGATCCAATAATAACATATATTCCAAATACCTTATTCAAAAAAGAATTCATCATATAGTTCCTATATGCGAAGATACGCATTGGACCATCAAAATCAATAATGAACATCCTAACATAGTGAAAAGACAATTGGCTGCTTGTCTCAAAGAAAACAATAGTGAGGTTTTTGCATGGACTTTTACTGACATGCCCAAATAGATATTGAAGTCGCCTACCATAAACTGAATATGAATCAAACTACACTTCCTGTTACACAATGACACCGAAAACAATCACTCAATAAGGTGGAGGATGTAGAGAAAGTTGTAAATAACTTACTTTATGCCAATTTCATTTATGAAACCAAGTACACCAGTTAGCTTACAAACGTATAATTCTTACGAAATCTTATAATAAATGGTGCATGTGTGTTGACTTTATTAATCACAATAAAGCATGTCCAAATGACATTTATCCTTTTCCAATACTTGCAAACTAGTCGATAACACGTCACAATCCAAACAATTATCTTTCATGGCTACATATTCCAAATACAATTAGATTCCAATGCATCCCAAGGACCAGAGAAAACCACATTTATGACCAAATCCGACAACTATCACTACAATGTAATGCCCTTAAAACTTAAGAATTTAGGAGCAATTTAATAGTGAATGATGAATAAAATTTTCAAAGACCAAATTATGGACGTGCTAGAAGTATAGATCGACTACATAATCGTGAATTCGAAAGAAGAAAGTGATCATAATATGACTTTATGAGAAATTTTTAGAGAGGTCATATAATTTAGAAGAAAATTCATATAAGTGTAAAGTGTTCACAAAAATGTCTGAGAAATAGAGGATAGATAACAACCTTTTTATTTTTTCAATAAGGCACTAAAAGGCTCCAAGGTCAAATAACAACGTCTAGTAAAAATAATGCTCTCTTAACTCATCTTGGCATTAAGGCTCAAACACTCCAAAGTTGTGAGGATCAACCAATCGATAAGACAAATTTTATCAAGCCTGATTTCGTCCCTAGATTTTGTAGGATCTAGATGTCAATTTACGGCTATCAATTTTGGTATTTTTTTTTCTTTCTCAATTTAATGGCTATCACTTTTAAACGCTTTTCCTAAATTATAAGTTTTCTTGATAATATACTTACGAATGGGTTTAAATTACCTTGGTTTTGGGTCTTTATGTTTATTTTTATCTTTTATGACAAAGTTTGTCTATTTATTATTGATTATGGTTGTGTTATGGACTAGCTCAAGGCTTAATCCAGATTTACCTGCTCGCTCCAACTCTGCTTGACAACACATTGTGGATTTACCCTTTGCAGCTAGACTTAGCCTAAAAGTCTCAAAGAGGCCACATTTTTCTCATCCTATTTTACCTCTCACTCTCCTAACCACTTACTTAAGTAAAGTACACTTTTTTCATCCTATCTTATCTATCACTCTCCTCAAACATCCACTTACATAACATATTATTTGTAGGTATCGCCGCACATTTAAGTATTGAAGCTGCCCATCTAACTCAGTCCAATTCAGATAGTATATTGATTTAATCTTGTGAACAAATTTGTAGTCATATCACTGTATTGGTAGTTGGAGAACTTGAAGTCTGCACTTGCTTCCCTTTTCCATATGAAGTCTTCACCCTTAACTACTAATTAAATTTGTTAGGATCCTTTTCACTACAAGAAAACATGAATTTTGTGAGGGTCAAAAGCCCTCACAAAGGGGAAAAAACAGCCACAAATGTGGATTTTGTGAGGGATTTTGGCAGCCACAAAGGGCCTGAAACAGGTTGGCATTTGTGAGGGCTTTTGCAGCCACAAAAGACAGGCATTTGTGAGGGCTTTCGTAGCCACAAAAGACATGCATTTGTGAGGGCATAGGCCGCCACAAAGGACAGGCTGAATTTGCCTGATTGGACCTTTGTGAGGGCTTTTGGCCGCCACAAATGTCAACGTAATTAAAAAATAATATATTTTGTGAGGGCTTAGGCCGCCACAAAATAATTTGTATTTAATAAATTAATTTTTAAATTCAAAATTAATAGTTTATTATAATATTATATATAATAAATTAATATAAATATAATATTAAAATTTAAATTATAATTAAATTTAAATTTAAATTAAATTTAAAATATAATGTAATTATAAATTAAATTTAATATATAATAAACTAATCTTAATATAATTAAAAATTTAAAATAAAATATTTAAATTAAAATTAAAGATTAATAATTAAATTAATCATTAATTTAAATAATAAAATATTTAAATTAATAATTATAATTATAATTAAACATTAATTTAAATTATAAAATAAAATTATAAAACTACATATATAATATAATTTAAATGAAGCTTAAGAGTAATTTTGTGTAGAGAGAAGGAGGAGAGAATAGTTAGAATGAGATTTTAGAGAGAAGTTGGATGTGAAAAACTGAAGGAGGAGGGGAGAAAAATATATATAATGTTACCTTGAGCTGCCACAAATTCCACGTGGTCATTCCTTTGTGGCGGCCTTTGCAACCACAAATTCCACTGGTCACGTCACTCATTTGTGACGGATTTGGCCCTCACAAAATGCATTTTTTGTGGCTGTAAAAGCACTCACAAACTCCTTAAATATTTTACTGGATTTTGTGGCTGCCTAAGCCCTCACAAAATCACAATGTTGTGATTTTGTGAGGGCTTAGGCAGCCACAAAATCCAGTTAAATATTTAAAAATTTGGGAGGGCTTTTTCAACCACAAATAAAGATCAATTTCAATTTTGGCCTTTGTGAGGGTGTCGCGGCCTAAAATTTTGAGTTTTCCTCGAATTCAATGGAGTCGCCACCAAAATTTATTTTAAAATAGGGAAAATATTGGGAAACCCTTAAAAATGTAGAAAAAATAAAAAATGGCCTTTGAAACCAGATTTTGAGTTCGGGAGTCGATTATGCGTAAGGAAGGTATTAGCACCTTACGACATCCGCTAAAAAACGGTTACCTATAATTAATTGTGCAAAATTATATCAACTTAACTATATTTGATTCTCTTTATTATTAAATATGGATATAAAATTATTTTTTATAAATATGATTTTCTCGATCGAATTATACAACTCGTGTCTCAAAATTCAAGGAGTAAAAAGATGTCACATCTAATTTATTCCTCTTAAGAATATTTTATTTTTTTTTATTTTTTTTAAATTGAATTTCAAAACAAACAAATAGTTTAGTTTGTATATTAACAATTCCAAGATTAAAAAACAATAATAATGATTAAATAAATTTTTTTAAAAAAATAAAGTTTTAGAATTATTAAAATATATAATTTATTATGTAACTCCGAGATTAAAAGATTTTAATTAACTTTAAGTAATTTTTATGATTAATTTATTTGTGATTTTTTTAAATTATTAATATATTTGAGATTATGAGATTTAGAATTATCAAATTGTCACAATTTGTGTTCTAATAACTCAAAAATTAAAAAGATGTCACATCTAATTAATTTTTAATAAAAAATTTGTTATAAGTTTTTTTTTTGTTAAAATAAAAATACTGAATATTAAATAATATTTAAATGATTCTTCGAAAAAAAAATAGTAATAAACACGAAAATAAAAATAGCAAACATAAAAATGTATAGACTTGCAACTTAATCTATTAAATAAATAAAAAAATTATATTAGTTATAAATGTAATCCTCTTTTAATATATTTTGTAAATAAGTGAAAAATTGTTATAATATAAAATAAAGGACCTTTATTACTAGTTAACTGTATTCATAATTTTTTATAATAAATATAATTAATTATATTAAACATAATAAATAATAATTTAAGGAAAATAACATCCTACCAAAATTATGATTTAATGAAAATAACATCCTACCAAAATTATGATTTAATGAAAATAACATCCTACCCTTTAATAACACTAAAGCGCTATTTATGCCCTAAACAAGAGGAAACGGACGAACAGCAATCCTCACCCCCAAAATTTCAAACGCAAACCAAAGGGATAAACGAAATACCTTTCCGATGCAGGTGAAGATGGTGTGTGGTTGCCTCTTTGATCGGTGTTGTTAAAATGGGTTTGAATGATGGATCTGAGTTTGTTGAATGGGTTTGATGGATCTGTTTGCTGGGTTTGGATTCGATAGATCTGAGTTTCTTATAGGTAAGATCTGTTTCTCTAACAACAACTCTATCTTCTACCTTTTTCTCGTTTTCTAATTTTTTTAAAAAAAACTCCTTCCTTCTCTCTCAGTTCTGTTTTGCCGGATTTAGGGAAACGGCTAATGTTTTCATTCATCGTACAAATACACGTTTTGGATTTTGTATTGTTACTCAACAAAAATTAATTGGATTTTACTTTGTTTTTGTGATAAAATTTAAGCAAGGTACCATTAAGGGAAAAAAAGAGGCATGTTAACTTTACATTGAGTGTACAGATTGTTATACTTCTTTATTAAGCTAAAAAATTAATCAAGAAACCGGTTTATAACATGTTTGCAACAGGGATCTTCACAAAGTAGAGAAGATAAAGGATTGGTGTTTGCAAGTTGTCTTCTGAACAATTGTTTTTTTTAGTGATGCTGGTTTGAAAGGAAACTTGTTGTAGAAAACCTAGAAAACGTGTGAACTGAAGGAAACGTGTGCCCAGATGGTTGCAAATCAATTAAAAAATATTTTATTTCCTTTTCCTTTTTATATTATTTTATTTTTAATATATACTTAAATCTGAATATAAAATAATGGTATTTTTGAAAATGATTGTAAAATATTTAAATATATTATTATTATTATTATTATTATTATTATTATTATTATTATTATTATTTATTAAAATAATTTTAGATTAATCGTACAAAAATTAGGTACTACAGCTGCCCCTATTGACCTAAATTTTGTTCGAAAGTAAATTAGTTTCAAATGAAATAGTAAAATAATTTGAAAAGTGATTGGCAAAAATAAATAAATAAAAAAAATGGAAAAATAAATAAATAAATAAATAAATGAAAAAATGACTAAGACGGGTTTAGGGAAGTAAATAAAAAGCATGATCGTTTTCGGATTGATTACCGATGTGTAGATCGACATAGATAAAATGATTTCGGATTGTTTATCAAAATAGATAAAATGACATAGATAAAATGATCTTGGATTACTTACCGAAATAGATAAAATGAAATAGATAAAATGATATTGGATTGCTTACCGAAATAGATAAAATAACATAGATAAAATGATCTCGGATTGCTTACCGAAATAGATAAAATGAGATAGATAAAATGATTTCGGATTGCTTACTGAAATAGATAAAATGACATAGATAAAATGATCTCGGATTACTTACCGAAATAGATAAAATGATCGTCTTCGGATTGGTTATCGATGCGTTGATCGATTGATATAAAATTAAATAATGACTAAACCAAACATGAGTTTAAAATTTAGAATGTAAATAAAATGAGATAAATTTGTTTTATTTTTATTTATTTTTTTATTTTATTTTTTTTAAAAAAAAAAACATGTATGTAGTAATTGCAATGTAAAATGAATAATGTGACACAAAAGTTGTTGAATATAAACAAAATATACACATAAGATATGCATGATTAATTCATTATGCATGGTATAAGGAGTTGTTGAGTATAAGTAAAATATGAGTGAAGATGCATAAATCATGTGTGAGTATTTGAAAAAAAATGTAAGATGCATGCAATTAAGATAAATTCTTATTTATTTATTTATTTATTTATTTTATTATTTTTTAGTTTCCCCGATCCTTATGTGACTTTATACACTTATAAGATTCAATGGATCAACGACGATAACAATCGCTCTTTACATGACGACTCTAGTATATCTTGTGTAATCACTTTTTCTTGAGGTCAATCAAATGTGTATTATTTAAAATGTTTACCCTTCATTTTTTATATAACCATATATCTCGAGCTCCCATGTATATATTTTCAAGCGTCAAAATATTTAAGATTTTTTTAATTTTATATTTTCACATATTTCCAATTCCAATATTTATTATCATAAAATAATATTTTATAATACTAGAATAAATCAACAATGAAACTGAATTAATTTAGAAACAGTGTAAGGTACAACATCGAATGACATCATTGGAAAATATACATTCGTTACATTGAAAACAAAAGTAATGAGACAGGGATTACAATGTGGTGAATGTGTTTAACTTTAGTTGGAGAGATAACAAACGCTAGTCATTCTTGTAATTTAGAACTTCTAAGAATAATAACTGCCCCAACTTGAAATGCTTGATCTTTTTGTTATCCCTAACTTTTGCATGGACTGCTCTTCCAAGTTTTCAATCCATCGGGATGCTCTAATTTTTGCCTAGGTCGCCTTTTCAGGTTTTCAACCTAGCGAGCCCAATTTTTCTTTTTTATTATTTTTTTATGCATAATATTTCTTGACTGCATCTGAGTTTACTGGAAGTGAAAACTCATCTCCATCAATTTCTGCGAGAATCAGAGCTCCCCCAGAGAAAGCTTTTTTCACAACATATGGTCCTTCGTAGTTCGGAGTCCACTTTCCCCTAGAATCTTTTTTTATGGGCAATATATTCTTTAACACTAAGTCTCCTTCTCGAAACTCTCGAGGACGGACTTTTTTCTCGTATGCTTTTTTGAGTCTTTTCTGATATAGCTGACCATGACACAAAGCTATCATTCTTTTTTCTTCTATGAGATTCAATTGGTCATATCGTGATTGAACCCACTCTGCCTCCTCTAGTTTTGTTTCCATAAGGACTCTGACAGAGGGAATTTCAACTTCGATGGGAAGTATCGCTTCCATTCCATACACCAAGGAGAAATGAGTTGCCCCTGTTGAGGTACGAACAGAGGTTCTATAGCCATGTAATGCAAATGGAAGCATTTCATGCCAGTCCTTATATGTCTCCACCATCTTCTGTATGATCTTTTTGATATTTTTGTTTGCTGCTTCTACAGCCCCATTCATTTTTGGACGATATGGAGAAGAATTATGGTGTTGAATTTTGAAACTATCACATAACTCTTTCATCATTTTGTTGTTCAGATTAGTCGCATTGTCAGTGATTATCTTATTTGGCAAGCCATATCGACAAATCAATTCTTTTTTGATGAATTTGACAACCACACTTCTCGTCACATTGGCATAAGAAGCAGCTTCAACCCATTTTGTGAAATAATCAATAGCTACTAGGATAAACCGATGTCCATTTGAAGCCTTAGGCTCAATGAGTCCAATAACATCCATTCCCCACATTGAAAATGGCCATGGTGATGTTAAGACATTCAAAGAGGTGGGTGGTACATGTATTTTATCAGCATAGATTTGACATTTATGACATTTCTTTACGTGACTAAAGCAATCGGACTCCATGGTCAACCAATAGTAGCCAGCCCTTAAGATTTTTCTTGCCATTGCGTGCCCATTTGCATGAGTTCCGAAAGAACCTTCATGAACCTCTTGGATGATTTTCTCTGCTTCTGCTTTATCCACACATCTAAGGAGAACCATATCATGATTTCTCTTATAAAGCACATCTCCATTAAAAAAGAAGTTCATTGACAATCTCCTTAAAACTCTTTTGTCGTTCTCTGAAATACCCAATGGATATTCTTTATTCTTAACATATGATTTGATGTCATAAAACCACGGCTTGCCATCAAACTCTTCTTCTATTGATAAGCAATATGCAGGTTTATCTCTTTGATGAATCTTTATGATCGGCACGTCTTGATTAGTGGTTATTTTGAACATTCACGACAAAGTGGTCAAGGTGTCAGCTAACTGGTTTTCTTCTCGAGGGATATGATGAAAAGTAATTTTCTCAAAGTATTCTGTCAATTCTTTGATATGGGTGTGATAGGGAATCAATTTAGAATCTCGCGTTTCCCATTCTCCTTTCATCTGATGGATGACCAACAATGAGTCTCCATATACCTCAAGAAATTTTACATTTGATTCGATATCTGCTTTAATGCCCATAACACATGCCTCATATTCTGCAATATTGTTTGTACAATCGAAACATAACCTAGCCGTAAATGGAGTGAACTGGTTCTCAGGGGAAATCAAAATGGCTCCAATTCCATGCCCCAACGCATTAGAGGCACCATCAAACACCAACGTCCATTTTTCTTTATTAGATGATTCGGTCTCTTCAAATAAAGTCATTATGCCTTCATCGGGGAATTTACATTGCATTGATTGATAATCTTCTACCGGTTGTTGGACGAAATACTCTGCTAAGGCGCTTCCTTTGATAGATTTTTGTGTAACATATACCAAATCGTATTCTGATAACAACATCTGCCAACGGGCAATCCTTCCAATAAGAGCAGGTTTCTCAAAGATGTACTTAATTGGGTCCATTTTAGACACCAACCAAGTTGTATGACATAACATGTATTGCCTCAACCGACGAGCAGCCCATGCCAATGCACAACATGTTCGTTCAAGTAGTGAATACTTTGTTTCACAACTGGTGAACTTTTTGCTCAAATAATAAATAGCATGTTCTTTCCTACCAGATTCGTCATGTTGTCCCAGTACACATCCCATTGATTCATCAAGTACTGTTAAGTACATAATAAGGGGTTTCCCCAGAATAGGAGGTACTAAGACGAGAGGTTTTGATAAGTAGTGCTTAATCTTTTCGAAAGCCTTTTGACAATTCTCATTCCATTCAACCTTTTGGTCTTTGCGCAACCATTTGAAAATTGGCTCGCATGTAGCGGTGAGATGCGATATAAACCTCGCAATGTAATTCAATCTACCCAAAAAGCCACAAACTTCTTTTTCTGTGTGTGGAGCTGGAATTTCTTGTATTGCTCTTACTTTATCTGGGTCCACTTCTATCCCTTTTTGACTAACGATAAACCCAAGTAACTTGTCTAATCTTACACCAAATGTGCATTTAGCAGGGTTTAAATGGAGTTTGAACTTCCTTAGTCGCTCAAATAACTTTTGAAGGTTAACAACATGGTCTTCTTCGGTCCGAGATTTTGCAATCATATCATCCACGTAAACCTCTATTTCCTTATGCATCATGTCATGAAACAAAGTTACCATTGCTCTTTGATAGGTTGCCCCACCATTCTTCAATCCAAATGGCATCACTTTATAGCAGAAAGTCCCCCATTGTGTGATGAATGTAGTTTTCTCCATATCTTCGGGAGCCATCTTGATTTGATTATACCCTGAGAAACCATCCATGAAGGAGAAAAGAGAGTATTGAGCAGTGCTATCCACCAGGACATCAATATGAGGCAGAGGAAAATCATCTTTAGGACTAGCTTAATTTATTTAAATCCCGATAGTCAACACACATTCGAACCTTTCCATCCTTTTTTGGAACTGGTACAATATTAGCTACCCATTGAGGATATTTTGCTACTGCTAAGAAACCAGCATCAAATTGCTTTTTGACCTCTTCTCTAATTTTAAGTGACATATCAGGTCTCATTCTCCTCAATTTTTGTTTAATTGGAGCATATTTAGGCTTGAGTGGTAGCTTGTGTTCCACTATGTTAGTATCTAGCCCAGACATATCCTGATATGACCATGCAAAGACATCCACATAATCAAACAAAAGTTTAACCAGTTTTTCTCGTTCACTTTCTTTCATAGACATACCAATTTTAACTTCTTTCTTATCATGTTCACTCCCTAGGTTGATCACCTCAACAGGTTCTTGATAGGGTTGGATTATCTTAGCTTCTTGTTCAATTAACTTTTCTAGTTCTGGGGGAGGCTCATAGTCATCTTCACAATCCTCATCAGCATGATTAATTAGACGTTCAAAATTACAAGAAAGGGTTCTAGCGCTGCCATTTTCAACATATTCATTTTCGACTCTGCATTGTTTAAATTAAGGGGAAAAAAAGAAAAAAAAAATGAATAAGGATTGCCAAAAAAGAAAAGAGAAAGACAAAAACTGGAGAATTCAAAAATGCATTTATTTATAATAAGTACGGAATTGAAATACATATGCCCTAGTTAATTATCCTTATAGCCTTGGTCATAGCAAAAGGAGTTAAAAAATACATAATTACTTTGAACATGAATTAACAAACACGGGAAACTCGAGGATCTTCCAATTGTTGAGACTGGTGTTTGGAGGACAAGGGTACACTAGCTTGAGGGTGTCATCAACATGATCCTCTTCTGTAACAGCCACTTGATGAGCATATATTATTCCGGCGCTTTGAAAAGTTTGGCGAATGTCACAAATAGGAATCTTTTGTGAATTCGGTGTCCAGTTTTCTCTTTTTCCCTTCGCATCCTTCTCTTTATCAGCTTGAGTAGGTACATATCCCAACCCGTACCTATTGTTCTTTTCTGGTATTTCTATCAACTTTCCCAAATTAACAAAAACTCCTCCTTCCAACATAGATTTGGTAAACTTCAATGATGTGGTAGATAGTTTTGGTTCTTTTAAACGATATTCTTTATCCATGAAGACGGCATTGGCAATTTCTAATGCTTGAAAAGAAGTCTCTATGGCTTCCTCCGTGTTTTCAATGTAGCTTGTAGAAGATAAATGACTTACTATCATATCTTCTTCCCCAGATATTATTACCAGCTTATTGTTCACTATAAACTTTAGCTTTTGATGGAGGGTGGATGTTACTGCTCCAGCAGCATGAATCCATGGTCTCCCTAAAAGACAACTGTACGCCGGTTTAATATCCACCACTTGGAAGGTTATCCCAAAGATATGGGGTCCGATTTGAATTGGTAGGTCAATCTCACCAACAACTTGTCTTCTAGATCCATCAAACGCTTTCACCACCAAAGCACTAGGCTTCAAACAGGCCCCCTCAACAAATAGTTTTGGCAGTGTTGATTTAGGCATAACATTTAATGACGAACCATTATCTACTAGCACTCGTGCAAGAATAAGGTCGTGACACCTCACAGAGATGTGCAGTGCTTTATTAGTCTCTGTCCCTTCAGCTGGTAATTCATTATCGCTAAAACTCAGACAACTACTAGCAGTGATGTTACCGACAACTCCATCAAACTGATTGACAGTGATATCGTGAGTAACATGGGCCTCATTTAAAACTTTCATCAGTGCTCTTCTATGTGCTTCAGAGTTTAATAACAAGGAGAGAACTGATATCTTGGAAGGGGTTTGATTTAGTTGATCCACCACCTTATAATCACTTTGCTTAATAAACTTCAAAAATTCGTTAGCATCTTCTTCAAACACCGTCTTTTTATTGGTCTCTTGTCCTTTTATGGAATGATACATATCTTCTTTACCTTTTTCCCCATGAACCTCCTTTTTCCTAAGTTGTTCAGGAGTGTATACTCGACCACTCCGAGTCATTCCACCAATTCCTGAGATGTTAGTGACATCAATTCCTTTAGATTCACAACCATCACTTGGTTGATGATTGGCCAAGTGGGATGTGACTTCGTATTTCCACGGTACTGCCTTGGTGTTTCCATAAGGAAAAGGGATCGGTGGTTGCACAATTATTGCATTTGGCTTCCTAGGACTTGGCTTGAGATTCTCCTTTTTGTAAAGAATTTCCAATGGTTTTGGGAAAGATATACTACTTTCCATACACGACCCCATGGTGAACACATGACTATCTGTGGCATATTGGTTTGTCCCATCTTCAATGACATTGACAGAGGCATCCTTGTGGCCTGGTAAAGGATTACTCCCTATGTTGGGACCGTCTTCTTTGAAGGTAAGCCATTTTGCATTAATCAATTCTTGCACTTTAGATTTTAGGGCTTGACAATCTTCAATGGAATGCCCAACGGCTCCTGCATGATATTCACATTTGGAATTCGGATTATACCATTTTGGAAATGGTGGTTCAAGAGGTTTCGTTGGTCTTATGACTACCATTGAATTTTGAAGTAAATGGCGCAACAATTGGCTATACGTGACGGGAATTGGATCAAAATGGGTTATCCTTTTTTCTCGATTGACAGGTGGTCTATAGGGATTTGAGATTGGGTTCTGGTTCCATTAACTTTGTGGGGAAAATGTGGTAGGTGGTGGTTGATAAAAAGGTGGTCTTGAAGGGTGATATTGAGGGTATGTAATTTGTGTAGTTGCAGCCACATATGGATAAGGGATGTAAGGAGTTTGTGGTATCGGGGGCTGAAAATTTGGGGGTTGATAAGAATTGATGGGTGGAAAATAGGAGACTCTAGGGCTTATCATTACAGCATTGGCATCCCCCTCTCTCTTTTTTGTGAGTGTCGGTTGGGGTCGTTTCACGCTAGTTGCTGCACAGACGATCTTGCCACTCCTCATCCCGCTTTCTATCCTTTCTCCTATCATGACAAGGTCAGAAAAGTTTGATGATATACTCCCAATCATCTTGTTGTAAAAAGGCGACTGGAGAGTATCCATAAACATACCCACCATTTCTCTTTCAGATAATGGAGGTTCTACTTGTGATGCCATTTCCCTCCACCGTTGTGCGTATTCTTTGAAAGCTTCGTTGTCCTTTTTCAAGGAATTTTGCAATTGCATCCTATCAGGGGCCATGTCAATGTTGTACCTGTATTGCTTCAAAAAGGCATCAGCTAGGTCTTTCCATGAACAAATTTGATTTCGCTCAAGATGCATATACCAACTTAACGATGCCCCACTCAGACTGTCTTGAAAAAAGTGAATGAGAAGTTTATCGTTATGAGCATGAGATGCCATTTTTCTGCAATACATAGTTAAATGATTTTTAGGACATGTGTTGCCCTTGTATTTTTCAAAGTCAAGAACTACGAATTTGGGAGGGATAGTCACATCAGGAACCAAGCACATATCGAAAGCTTCAAGGCCATAAACATTATACCCCTCAATAGCTTTTATTCTCTCTTCCAAGACATGGAATTTTTCCTTTGATTGTGTATCATCCCCAATGTGAGGTTGATTCCAATTCCCATTAGCATCGAAATTGGGTACTTGAGGTGCAATATATGGAGTATTTTCCGAGGGTAGATTGTTTTGGGGTGGTAAATATCCCAGAGGAGATGGAACTTGTGATTGGTGTGGGTTTTGGGGGTTTAAGTGGTTTGGGTTGTTTTCCATGGGGTTGACGACTAAAGGTGGAGTATAACCGGGTGGAAGACCGTATATAGGAAATTGCATAGTTGTTGTACGAGGTTGTTGGATAGTCGGTGTAAAGCCTGGTGGGTGAGAAGGAGTGGTTTGTTGTTCTTCATTTACAGCTGGAGGATTCTCATCTGTGTTCCCCTTCCTTGACAAAGTCTGTATAGCTTCTAAGATTTGATCAACCTTATCCTATAATTGGTTGACATCCATTCTCATCACCTCTTGATTTTGCTCAAGTTCTTCCATGATCTTTGAGTTTGCACGAGTCCAATAAGGATGTCGGGGAAACAGCTTTATTGATTTTTTTTGTGTTTTTTTTTTAAATGAATAAATAAAAATTATGAGTATGTATTAAACATGAATGGAATGAAAATGCAATCATTATCTTTTTTTGGATGTTGGGGAATCATAAGTCTTGCACGAATTATTAATGAAAGAAGAACATGGGAATCGATAAACAAAACAACAAATCCTTCATTGATGAGAAAAAAGCGTACATTACATTTAAATTAAAAAGCTACATCGACTAGGGTATTTCAATCATCTCTTTCAATAGGACAACCAATCATCTCCTCCAATTCTTCTACCAAATGTTTGCAATATTCAACGAACTTGTAGACTTTGATTGGAGTATTGAGTGGGTGCATGATTGCATCAATCTCTCTTAAGTGCTTTGGAATTTTTATGATTGCCTGATTAGCTAGCATGACCAATTTTGAAAAGCAATCTTTCCAATGTTTTCCTTTATCTTCCAACTCTTTATAAATCTCTTGATTCTTCAATTGTCCAAGCAACACCATGAAACGCTCCTCCCAATATATGGTTTCATCCTTCAAGTCATTATAGATCTTTTCTTGATAATCAATGTAATTCTTCAACTCACTAGAAGCTTCCATTTCTGCCTTTAGTGCATCTTGGTGTTTTGAGAGTAATTCTTCGATTTCTTCTTTTTGTTGCCTCTCATTCCTTACTTGACCCTCATATTTATCTACCATTTCTTTTAGTTGTTTCTTTAAATCTTCAAACTCCTTTTTTATCTTCTTCTCAGAGCTTGCTAATTTTGTCCACAACTGCTTCCACATATAGGCTTCTTTGATGGCTGCATTCTTTTCTTCATTTCGCACATCTAACTCTTCATTTGCACCTCTCAAACAATCTTGTACGTCAAGTTTATTTCCTTTTTCAATTTTCAACCTCTTGCTGCTTCTCTCAATAAACTGACTCTTACAAGTGTTTCCTGATCGTAAGTTCTCATTCTCTTGGGAGACTTTTTCTAACTTCGCTTCTAGCTTTTTTTTCTCCTCTTCAGACTTCAACAACAATGCTTTGAGTTCCTCTATCTCTTCATTGGTAGCAAGAGTAGGTTCAGATATTTCTTGATCACTCGAAGGTGTACTGTGGAAAGGCAACTTGATTTCTTGGACTCTATTTTTGAGCCATTGTCGGTAGGGTTCTTTTGTGCTGCAACTTCTGCATCCAAGTACTTTTCCTTTTCTAATAACCTTTTCCCAAGCTCGACTTATCCTTCGCAACATCGGTGGGTCTACCATACCTGTATTGTGCAAAATAAAAGCTTCCAATGACTTATCATATGGTTTTTCCAACATAGGGTAGCCAAGCTGTCTCAAAGCTACCGCTGGATTGTAATTAATACATCCTTTGGTTCCCATGAGTGGCACATTTGGGAAATCTCCGCATTGACATATTACTTCCTCCACCCCTTGTTCTCTATGATACCATGAAATTGTGTCCCCGGTAAGGCTAGCTATACTCTGAGCCCATTCACGATTATTTTTAATTCCAATATGATACCCTCTTTTGAACATATAAGACATGAACCAAGTATACAATATTGGAGCACAACACAAAATTGTTCCCCCCTTCTTCTCATGTCGCATGTGCAGAGAATAGTATACATCAGCTAGAATCGCGGGAACAGGGTTTTGTTTATGTTTATTAAAAGCTAAGAAGACATTTATAGCAGCAAAATCTATAAAGTTATCAAGGTTTGGGAATAAAACAATACCATAGATAATGAGGGCCAAAACATCTATAAAAGTACTCCATTCTTCTTTATCGGCTAAATCTTGGCACTTTTGCTCTAGATATTTTCTTGAAAACCCATGAATAGCCCTTTTTTCTTCTTTTGTATTGGCCAACTCTCTTATGTCGATCTTCAACACTTCAGCAATTGTTTCCAACTTCGGTGGTTGCCCAATATATCGATAAGGATTTCCTCTTTCTAGGGAGTAACCCAATATTCGTTCAAATTCCTCTAATGTTGGGGCCAACTGAAAATCTTGAAAGGTGAAACATCTTAAGAGATGATCATAATACTGAGCCAATGATGTGAGGGCATTTGTTTGCACATTTACTGCCAAGAGATTTATGATCTTCCCATATTTGTGAAAGAAACTATCACGTTGTATAGTTTTCATATGATTGCTGATGTCTCTCAAACTTTTCAAATCAGGTTGCTTGAACTTTAAAAGTAAGGTTTTCCTTTTTTTCCGATCCCATTGTCCACTTAAATAACACGTGACTAAGATTTGTATGATTCCCCAAAAATCCTGAAAATTTATGCAAAATGATATTATGTTTTATTTTTTTTTTTAGAAAAAGAGAGAAAAAAAATGTCATGAGGTATGAATGTAACTAATACATATATATATATATATATATATAAACTCTTGAATATAAGAAATAATTTATTGGTTTTTTACGGATATTCTTACAATGAAAGAGTCTATTGGCTTATGTAGTGAAATTCTCACAAGGGAGGCTCTATGGTTCTAAACACAGTTCCTAGAGCCAATAATCCTATTTTGGAATATTGCCATCAACAATAGGTAAACTATTTGGAGTGACAATAACCTCAACAGGATCAAACTCTAGGTGAGATCTTCATGCTAACCAAACAGGATGTACATCCAGAAGGCTACCACTACGCAATCTCGAATCTAAACTTAAGTTTTGTTCAAACGCGGGTATAAGGTTCCACTCATAAGTGTGTGTCTTAATAAAAGTGTAGGCATTGAATAAGCATAATTCAATAAATCCATAATACTAACAAAACATATACATATACAAAATAAATAGATAAATAAAATAAAATAAAATAAAATGATCTACTAGATTAAAAGAATATTATAATGTCAGTTAATACTTATTAAAAAAAAATAGTAAACACATAAAGCAAATGAAAACAAAAATAAAAAAACAAACAAATATAGAAAAAGTTTTTTTAAAAAAAATAAAAATAAAAAAAATTATGCACAATTAATTTGTTAGGTTTGACTCTCTACATTGTCCCCAGTGGAGTCGCCAGCTATGGCGGTCTAAAATTTCGAGTTTTCCTCGAATTCAATGGAGTCGCCACCAAAATTTATTTTAAAATAGGGAAAATATTGGGAAACCCTTAAAAATGTAGAAAAAATAAAAAATGGCCTTTGAAACCAGATTTTGAGTTCGGGAGTC
Source organism: Cicer pinnatifidum (assembly GCA_037974775.1). Classification (NCBI taxonomy): domain Eukaryota; kingdom Viridiplantae; phylum Streptophyta; class Magnoliopsida; order Fabales; family Fabaceae; genus Cicer; species Cicer pinnatifidum. Next base: position 22,569,870 of record JBBPBR010000007.1, on the reverse strand, counting down.
GATTACGCGTAGGGAAGGTATTAGCACCCTACGACATCCGCTAAAAAACGGTTACCTATAATTAATTGTGCAAAATTATATCAACTTAACTATATTTGTTTCTCTTTATTATTAAATATGGATATAAAATTATTTTTTTATAAATATGATTTTCTCGAAATAAAAGCGTGTTAAAAAGAGTAAAAAAAAAGGTTTTTATTATTGTGCTTGACAAGAGTGTGATCTTGCTCCTACGTATCTCCCGGTGCGATGGAGAAATCAAAGCTACGTAGTTCTTGGTAGAAAATGCGGATGTGTTGATTGTTTTAAAATAAATTGTATTTTAATTTTGACAAACATAAATAGATAAACTTGTTTGATTTGAATAATTATCTTAAAATATGAATTTTAAGACGATCGAATTGTACAACTCGTGTCTCAAAATTCAAGGAGTAAAAAGATGTCACATCTAATTTAATCCTCTTAAGAATATTTT
>JBBPBR010000007.1:22547559-22566533 GCA_037974775.1 Cicer pinnatifidum | reverse complement strand
CAATAATATATATTATAGTTATTTTTGAAAAAAATATAAAATAAATATATATAATAAATTGATGTTTTCTCATTAGATGACAATACAAAATAATTATACATAGTTTATATATAAATATTAAATCCATATTAGATAATAGTATAAAATTACTTTTTAAATTTAACAAATGAAATTATTTTTCCGATCAACAATTGTAATTAATTAATTAATAATCAATATTTATATAAGAATATAAATTTTAAAATATATATTATAGCTAAAACTGAGTGTGTGGTAAAAATATGCTATAACAGTAAAGCAAGGGATTTTGATGGAAATATCCTGTTTTTTAAATTATAATACTAAAATGCCTTACTTTCAAAAAATAATACTAAAATGCTCTACTTTTTTGCTCCAGTTGCTTATCGCAACTTGGGTATGCGACATGCTGAAGGAAAAAAAAAATCACCTTAACTGATGGTCGCATCATGGGGATGCGACCTTCTAGTCCTTTTAATTTTTTTTTTTTTTTCTGCGTGTTGTATTTATTATTGGGTAAATTATATTTATTATTATTAAATAATTTAAAAACAATTAAAATATTTAAAAATTCAAAATATTATTATAAATAATAAATTTAATAATATTATATAAGTTTTAATAATTATAATAATAAAAAGAATAATAATAATAATTTTAATAATAATAATAATAAAAAGAAAATTCTATTAATAAAATAAAATAAAAATACATTAAATTAAAAGAAAAAATACATTAAAAAAAAGAAAAAATACATCAAATAAAAATTAATTATTTTCATCTAAATGACCTCCAATTCCACATCTATGCGGTCGTCGAACTCGTCTAGCTCTTTGAACAACTTGAGGTTGTTATGGTTGATCCTTGTTGTAATATGTTTGTGGATTAGAATCACTATCACCTGCTTTCGTATTATTTTGAGTTTCGACATTATAGATAGAATCAAAAGCCGCATAAGCCGACTCAAGAGTTGTGCAATGAGCACCAAAGAAATTATAGAAAATTCCACTCTCGGTCGGATTAATGGGAGTTGGTATTGTTGGCACTAAAGGAACGTACTATTGAGTCGGTATATCTGCAGCTTCGTGAAGATGTTGTGCTGATGATAAAGACTGTGTTTGGTGCATGGTATTTTGTTGTGGGATTGATTGAGGCGTAGAGTGAACATCGAGATATGTTGAAGGTTGCATACGTGGATCACGCAAGTATCTTTCCACAGATATATATAATTTAGTGTGATGCCTGAACCAATTCATATATTCTTTTGTGTGGCATAAAACACCTTCAACGTATTGACCTTGCAATATGTAATTTTGACGTTCATTCAAATGTTGAATCTCATCTTTCCAAACCACACTCCAATTATCATCAATGCCACGCCTCATGTCGACCTCATGGTAGAGCGTCATATCTTCTGGAGGTTGCAGAATCTGTTGATGAAAGTCGAACTGAAGTGCAACTCTATCTGCATGATATTTTTCAACGATATGATAACAATGCAGATAGGTACATGCAGTCCAAGTGTTGATCTCTTGTTCGGGTACCTCATGTTGGAACCCGAGATACGGTCTCCAACGAAACTGAATGTTAAAAAAATAGACTAAAGTAAATATTAAGAGATATAAAAAAAAAAGTTAAAGTGTAACTACATGAGAATGAATATGAATATATTACTTCCTGAACCATCATATGATCGATTGTATTCCGGTATGTTTCTATATCATTGTGAGTAACTCTACTGAAAGTTAGACCATCGAAATTAAATTTGTCGAATATATAAAAAATAAAAATATAATAAAATTAATAATACGGTAAATAATAAATTTTAAAAAATTAACACATATAAAAATTATGTGCAATAGTTACCTTTGTGCAAGTGGAAATATCCATGCACTGGGTGCAACCGGAGCAACACAAGTCAAACGATACCATGCCCAATTTTGCAACAACAATGCACATCCTCCCATCAACATTACATCGGGTTTCGTAGCAAGACATAATTCTCTATAGAGTGTTGCTAAAACTGTCGAACCCCAACTATAATGGGATGCTTTATTTAAATCGCCCAGGATTGAAAGATATTTTAAATGTACACGATTATTTGATTTGTCTGACATCAACAATCCTCCAATCATACGTAATATATATGCTCGACATGATGCTTATTTCTCTACTTCGGATGTGTTTTCACCAACATTGTCATAAGTATCTTTAAGCCATTTTAATTTAATAAAATTACCCTTTGTTGTTCCTCAGGTGGGATAACTCCTAGATATTCTTGACAAACATCTTTAACATTCACAAAATTTGAACCGCTAACAGGAAAACCAGAAACGTTTAATCCTAAAATATAGTACACGTCTTCTAAAGTTATTGTGCACTCACTTATTGGGAGATGAAAAGTATGTGTTTCTGGTCTCCATCTTTCAACCATGGCAGTAATCAAACTGACATCGATCTTGTAGTTTCCAAGTTTGATCACTTCACCAAATCCAGCTTGTTGCAAATACGGTAATATGGCGTCATTCGGTTTTTTGTTGACATGACCATGACATTTCAGTTTATCCTTCGAGGAAATATGAAATTAATAATATATAAATTAATAATATAAAAAAAATTCAATATATAAGACAAGAAATTAATATAAAATATAAAATTAATAATATATAAAATATTCAATATATAATATATAAAATATTCAATATATAAGACATTAATATAAAATATAAAAATTAATAATATATAAAATATTCAATATATAAGACATTAATATAAAATACTTACAAATGCTTGAATGTATCGACTTTCAGCTCTATGTTTTTTAGATAATTCCATGAGTAAAGTTGAAGAAAGTGTGTTTGAGAAATCGGAGAAAGTGTGTTTGAGAAGTTGGAGATAGTGATTTTTAGATTAAGATGGAGGAAATGTGTTTGATGATGTTGGTATGGAATGTTTATATAGGAAATCGCAGGGCTATGTAGCGATCCTCACCTTCAGCCTACGTAGTGGGAGGTCGCATCCCCACATTGCGAACCCTATGGGAGGTCGTAGGGCCAGGTAGCGATCTCTTTGGGAGGTCGCAGGGCCAGGTAGCGTCCATTAGATGATGAATCTCAGCCGCTCATTTCTTTTAATCGATGGTTGTGGATGCTTGATGATGAATCCTCCTAATTTTAGTTGGACCAGTCAAATTGATTTATTCAATCTTTAATCTTGACCATCCAAATTCATTTATCAATGGTTGTGGTTTAGTAGAAAAATATGAATCCTCCTACTTTTAGTTGGACCAATCAAATTGATCTATTCATTCTTTAATCTTGACCATCCAAATTAATTTATCAATGGTTGTGGTTTAGTAGAAAAATATGAATCCTCCTAATTTTAGTTGGACCAATCAAATTGATCTATTCAATCTTTAATCTTGACCATCCAAATTCATTTATCAATGGCTGTGGATGGTTTAGTAGAAAAATATGAATCCTCCTAATTTTAGTTGGACCAATCAAATTGATCTATTCAATCTTTAATCTTGACCATCCAAATTCATTTATCAATGGTTGTGGAAGGTTTTGTAAAAAAATATGAATCCTACTAACTTCTATAAATTGAAAACTAGATCACACTATATCACCACACCTTCTATCTCATCATACCTTCTATCTCATCATACATTCTATCAATTACATAATCATGGCTTCTTAACAAGTCATTTGTATTGTTTATTACAATGGTTCAATTGTCGATGGAATTGAAGGAAAAACATTTGTAAGTGATTACAAAAAGGCGTTCAAAGTCCATTCTAGCAGCAACCTTGCTCGTCTAAAGAATGTCATTAAGAAAAAGTTACAGTTCGACGACAACGTGACAATAACTAATATAGTTTATCGACACCTTGTCTTCTTTGGTGAAAATACAACCAGATTTGAATTGATGAAGGTTTGTGATGACGAAGATGTCCAACTCATGTTTGATGTTTATGCACAATAGTCATAACTCGACACCATTGAGTTATACAATACATTTGAAAGTGGTCCTACTTCAACAAATCAACCATAAACCTCAAACATGCCTAATCCCAACTACATCCCATCACAACACTATGAACCATACTCTAGCCCTTATCAACCCGACATATATTCTCCATCAAACACTATGAACCATATTGTAGCCAAAATGAACAAACTCAACATGTCAACAATGTCTCCCAACAACTTCATCACGAATCTCTCCCAACAAGTCCACAATGTGATCTTCCGCTTAGTGTCCATTATAATATAAATGAGGAAGAATTAAGTTACTATAGTGAAGATGATGAAACATACTTCGATGAATCATCTGGTGATTCTGACGATGATGATGTTGATGAAGATATTGAAGTAGAAGATCAACTTATTCGACCTGTATTTGATCCACCATTCCACATGAAGAACATCAATTTATCCACCGCAAACCAACCAACTGAATTTGATCACATGTTCATTGACGAAGTCCCAAATTTAGGTGGAACTCTTGCAGTTGGAATGAAGTTTCAGAACATGGATGAATGTGTACATGCAATCAAGCGTTATCATCTAAAACAATTATTGAATTTTGTGGTGCAAAAATCAGATTTAGAAAGGTACGTTATTATTTGTTCACATCCAAATTGTTTGTTTAGATGTAGAGCTTCAAAACGCAAAAAAAAGTGACTTGTGGGTGATTGGGAAATTAAATGTGCATCATAAATGCACAAATTCTGCACTATCACAAGATCATACAAAGCTCAATTCTAACATGATATGTGCAAGTATAATGCAAGTTATGAGGATGGACCCTTCAATCAAAGTGAAAGTCATTAATGCTCAGATTCAGGCTTTGCATAACTACACAATTAGTTATAGAAAGGCTTGGTTGGGAAAAATAAGGCGATTGAACTTATTTATGGCCATTGGGAAGAGGTTTACAATCAACTTCCACGATGATTATTAGTTATGCAAACGTTTGCTCCAGGAACCATTATTAAAATAGAAACAATCTCACCTTATCATGAACATGATTTGATAAATGGGATGACAATCTTTCATAGACTATTTTGGGCTTACGTTCCATGCATATCTGCGTTTAAATTTTGCAAACTAATTGTACAAGTTGATGGAACTTGGTTATACGACAAGTATAATGGAACTCTATTGGTAGCAGTTGCACATGATGGGAATGACAATATCATTCCCATTGCTTATGCTCTTGTGGAAGGTGAGACAAAAGAGGCTTGAAGTTTTTTTTTTTTTGAGAAATTTGAGATCACACGTCACTCCATAAGCAAACATTTGTTTGATTTCAGATAGACACGAATCTATCAAAAGTGCTTATAATAATCTGAATAATGGGTGGCAACATCCTCCATCAAAGCATGTGTTCTGCGTCCGACATATTTCACAAAATTTTGCAAGAGAATTTAAGGATAATGTTTTGAAGAAAAAGGTTATTTCTATGGGTAATAATTTAATTCTTACTTCTTATCATTAATGAAAAATTAAATTATGAAATTTTATAATTAGTGTAATAATGCATTGTCTATTGTTTCAATACAGGTTACTCAACCAATGAGTCTACATATCGATACTACCGCAGAGAAATTGGCATCGTAAATCCAGAAGCTTTGAAATGGTTAGACAACATACGGCGACAAGATTGGATTCAAGCATTTGATGGAGGTAGCCGTTGGGGCCAGATGACCACCAACCTTGTGGAGTCGATGAACGTAGTATTTAAAAAACCACACAATCTTCCCATCACTGCTTTAGTCCAATCAACATATTATAAAATAGGTACACTATTTCCAACCATGGCAAAACAACACATATCAATTTTAGCTTCTGGTCAGGTATACACAGAAACATGCATGACTTTTATGAAATCGGAAATACGTAAATCCAATAGTCATAGAGTCTATAGTTTTGATCAAAGCTACCATACTTTCATGGTCCACGAGACAATAGTTCCAAAAGAAGGGCGACCAATTGGTCATTTAAGTATAAATCTTCCTAACAAGTGGTGCGATTGTGGAAAATATCAAGCTAAACATATGCTTTGTTCACATGTGATAGCATCATGTTCTAGCATTAAATATGATTATTTGAGCCTTATACCTGATGTGTACAAGGTGGAAACAGTACTAAAAGTCTACAGTGAAGCGTTCCAACCAATACCAAACGAAAGATATTGGCCACAATATGAAGGTGTTAAGGTGTATCACAATCCACTAATACAGAGAGTCAAGAAAGGTCGCTCAAAGACCAAATGCATTAGAACAGAAATGGACACTACAGATAGAGTCCCAAGAAAGTGCGGATTATGTCGGATATCTGGTCATACTAAGAAACATTGTTCAAACGCTGCTGACACATCTACTCAAAATTGATGTATTTTTTCCTTTTGATTTAATGTAATTTTATTTTAATGTATTAATATAATTTTCTTATTATTAATATTCTTATTATTGTTATTATTATTATTATTATTATTATTATTATTATTATTATTATTATTATTATTATTTTTCTTTTAATTTAATATATTTTTATTTTATTTTATTAATAGAATTTTCTTTTTATTATTATTATTAAAATTATTATTATTATTATTATTATTATTATTAATCTTTTTATTATTATAATTATTAAAAGTTATATAATATTATTAAATTTATTATTTTTATTATTTATAATAATATTTTGAATTTTTAAATATTTTAATTATTTTTAAATTATTTAATAATAATAAATATAATTTATCTAATAACAAATACAACAAGTAAAAAAAAAGTTAAAAGGCTTAGAAGGTCGCATCTCCAGGATGCGACCATCAGTTAATGTGAATTTTTTTCTTCGTCAACACGTCGCATTCCTAGATGAACAACTGGGACAAAAAAGTAGACATTTTGGTATTATTTTTTGAAAGTGAGATATTTTAGCATTATAATTTAAAAATCAGTATATTTCCATCAAAATCCCGTAAAACAACTCCATTTTTTCGCATTACGGCATGAGTCTCCCGTTTAAAGTTTTAGACTTAATTGCAGTTTTGGTTCGCCAGTTTTGGTCCTCAAACAGAATTTTGATCCAAAACTTGATAATTTTTTTTTTGCATTTATTTAACTCACATCATGCCTCAATATCTCATTTGAAAAATTGTACCTAAAATTTATGATAGTATGCCTTTAAAAATAAAATTTTATCAAATTTTGGACTAAAATTATGTTTTGGGACCAAAATTTGGGAGAAACAAACTGGGAGGACTACTTTCGCGATTCAACTAAAATAGAGGGATCAAAACTGCAATTAAGCCAAAATTTTAATATAATCTATTTATTTATTTATGAAAATGCGAAAATGGTGAATGTCCGTGATTTTTTTTCTTCATGTTTTAAAAGGAGAAAAACAAAACAGTTTTCAAAATAATAATTTACAGAACAGGAAGATAAATTTTTTATCCTTTTTAAATTCTTGAAAATAGAATCAACCGATAATTTTATATAATATTTCAAATTGTTTAAAACTATAAATTTTTAAAATAAAAAAATTAATTTTATAAATCCATAAAAAAAAATTACTGTAATACTTAAAATGAATGTACCGCAATTAAATTAATACTTGGAAGCGACAGTAATTTTAATTTCTAACGTGATTTTATCTTATTATAATTTAGAACAAACATCAAATAGTGTGAACCTCTTTACTTTCAACTACCAAAATAATAATTTTATTGCTATAAATGTTTTCATGTTCATTTCTATACTTTTACATATTTTCTAGGAAGAATTTTTTATTTTATTTTATTTTTTTTTTTATGAAGAGAAAACTAGAGTGTATATATAAAAAAATAAAAAAATAAAGAGAAAACTCATTTATTATTTCTCATCTAATCCAATAGTAGTGTCACCGGTGACTGAACTTCTTAATCGACGACGGAAGAAGAGAATCGTAACACTGAACCAAATTCGATACGCGAAACCCTAAAAATGGCGTTCGAGATACCACTGGATCAGATAAAGCAGTTACAGATCCTGCTTCGCAAAGAGGCCAACCTCTCCTGGTACCAACCGGAGAAAGACGAAAATCTCCCCCTCCCGAAGCTAACTTCCGTCGCAGAAACCGTCTCCAAACTCGATCCCTCAGCACCTTACCTTCGCTGTAAGAATTGCAATGGCAGACTCCTCCGTGGCGTCCAGTCCTTCATCTGCGTCTTTTGCGGCACAAATCCTCACAAAGACCTTCCTCCCGAACCTATCAAATTCAAGAACACTCTCGGGTATCATTGGTTGCTCGAATCCCTTCAACTTGATGGATCGGTATTATTAATATCACCATTACATTACCTTCTTATATTTTTTTTTATTTTTTTTTATTTGATCATTTCAAATTGAAATTGATTCCCTTAGTGCTGGAAATTTGGAATGTGATGTGTTATTTTTATTTATTTTTCGCTATTTTTCCTTTTCTTTGTGATGCAAAAAATATGTGGTTATGTTCAGATGCACTTACTTTCCAACTACATTTTCAGATTTTATTTACTTTGTATGTGAGTGACTGGGATGACATTTGATTATGAATTTTCCTTTTTAATTGTAATAGTGAGAAGATGGAAGCTAACTATCGAGAATGTATTTACAGAAACACTGAACATAATGTTTTTTTTCTTTTCGAATTTTGATAATTTGGTTTTTCAGGTTGTGTGTGTGGGTTGGTGTATTATTATGTTAACATTGAACGAATTTCTTTGCAGGAGATGGTGGTACCAATGGTGGAAGAACATGCATCAAATAGAGCGAGGAGTGAGTTAAAAGATGAGATTCCGTTATCTGAACTACTAGATTTGGAAATTCGATGGCCTTCTGAGGCTGAGAGAATACTGTCGAGTAATTCAGATTCGGCAGCACTTATGGGGGAAAGTTCATTGGATTTGGCTGGTGTTGATCTTGATTGTTTTTTCGATCGTAGGGAATCTGATTCCAATGTGTCTGAGGAGAATTCGGCCGCTGCAAAAAACGTAGGTGCTGCAGAAAACAATTTCCAAGCTAATGAGAATCTTAGTTTGTTTCAGAATGTCCAAGCTTCGGAGGCATCAGGATGGTCTGTAGAAGATCAGAGTGGTGATTCTTTTTCGGGTTGGGAGGCCAACTTCAAGTCTGCTAGTTCTGGTCCTGTTCACGTTGAGTCGAAGTCGGTTGATCATTCTAAAGTTGAATTGGATACAGTATCTATATATGGTAAAGGTTCTGTTGGTGTAAAGAAGAATGATGATTTCAATCCTTCAGCATCCAGTGAAGATGATTGGTTTCAGGGTGATAGATTCAGAACTTCTGACTCAAAGATAGATGGCCAGTCTGGGAAGTCAGAAACGACCATGGATTTTCATAATACAAAAGCAGCAGAAATTGACAATGGTTCCTCAAATAGAAATTTGGACTGGATGCAAGATGATCAATGGCAAAGGAGTGACACCAAGATACCTGATACTGTGGCTACTGATGAAGAAGATGATTCATGGAATGATTTTACTGGCTCAGTTAGACCAGAAGATCCTTCTGGTATTATTTCCAGCTCAAAGATAACTGCCCAGACTGGAAATTTGGAATTTTCTGCAGATCTGTCTGATACGAAAACAGCAGAGGGTGCTAATAGTTCTTCTAACAGGGACTTTGACTGGATGGAAGATGACCAACGACAAGATAATAATAACAAGACAACCGATAATGTCAGGACTGATGAAGCTGCTGATTCATTTGATGCATGGAATGATTTCACTGGCTCAGCCACTACACAATATTCTTCCCACAGTGTTTCCAATTCCGAGATAACTGACCAGACTGGGAAATTTGAAAAGAATGAAGATCTTAATAATACAAATATTGCAGAAAGTGCTGTTGGTTCATCTAGTAATTTTGACTGGATGCAAAATGACCCATGGCAGGGGAGCAACAGCAAGGCAACTGGTATTATGACTACTAATGAAGTTACTGATTCATTTGATGCATGGAATGATTTTACTAGTTCAGCCATTTCACAAAATCCTTCCAGTAGCATTTCACACTCTGAGATAAAAGACCAGGCTGGTATATCTGAAATTCCTGTTGATCTTCATGATACCAAAACAGAGGGTGCTAATGCTTCTACAGTTAAAAGTTTTGACTGGATGCAAGATGAGCAATGGCAAGTTAGCAGTAACAAAACAACCGATATTATGAATTCTAATGATATTACCGATTCATTTGATGTTTGGAGTGGCTTTAGTAGCTTGAACACTAGACTAGAAGATCCTTTCAGCAATATTCCTTTACAAGCTGTGAATCAAAATCATTCTGAAAAGACCTTTGAAATGGATTTATTCGGATCATCAAACAACTCACATGATATGGACTTCAGTGGATTTTCACAGCATGATATTTTAGGACAGTTTGATAATCAACTTAGTTCTTCTGCAGCAACTGATACACAACCTGCAGCTGCTTCTTCAAACAGGTGCCTTTATATTATCATAGTTGCATTATTTTGTTCAAGAAAAATATGCATAATTGAATTCAACATTTCAAACCAGTTTTTGAGTGTCAGGTTGATTCCATTTACGACACCTTTAGGAGTTTTGAGTTCAACATATCAGTCTACATTTAGTGGTAGTTGTGATGTTGTACAATCAAGGTAAGGGGGTGTCTATAAATTTTTAGTCCTGTGAGAAAAACGACACATCTAGGTGATAGGTATAGGCTAATAATTTGTTGATTGTGCCAAGGATATCTATTTGAAATAAGGGTTCTAGATCAATGTACAAGTTGACAGGGACTCTAACTGATGTCATAATTCACATTTCGCAGCTTTGCATATTTTGACTCGAAAAAGACTTTCCTCTTACAAGTGAGTGGGAGAAAGCCTAAAGGATGTGGGAAGGAACAAACTAGAGGGTCTTTCTCTTTAGATTTTGTCATCTATTAGAACATGAAACTTAAAACATATTTTATTTTCCTCGTTCCTTGTATTTATATTGCTACCTTTGGAAGCACTTAAGAACTTGGAAGTTCTTCATCCTATAAGTGGTGATATTTATGCTTTGCATTTCATCATTGATTCTCTGTTTATTTGATGTAGTTTTCGAATATTTTGCAGGCTAAATTTTATTTTGATTCACATTTTGTACTTTCATAATAGAAACTTATGCTATCTTGTTGCATGTTTAGGGTGGCTGATGTAGATACCATGAGACAAACCCCAAGAGATGTTTCCACTGCAGAAGTAGGGTCAAAAGATGACTTAGAGATGTTGATGTCACAGATGCATGATCTCTCCTTTATGCTTGAGAGCAATATTTCATTTCCTCCAAAATGAGATGGACCTACCTTATTTTTGTCATAATTCAGGTTCAGTCGTTCTACATCTCAATATTAAGATTAATTTTGTAATCTGTGGCACAGTTCTTATCCTTTCTCTGTATCTTTTTTCTTTAATGTAAAGGCCGGGGATATGGTTTTAATTCCACTCTTTGCTATTTTCTTTCCTTTTTGGGTGGAATTCCTAAATTCGTTTTTGATTGTAAATCAAGTATGTTGGTGTTGTGTTGTTTTATGGAACGCAACTACTGTACATTAGCATCTGGGGAGATGATTATGACTTTGGTACCAGTGAGTACAATAATATTGTAATAGTGTCATAAAACCTGGTTAGGACCGCCAAGTTAGATCAGTCCAACCGGAAACTGGTCATATGGCCAGCCCGAGTTGTTTTTTGAGGTTTTTTTTATGCACTCTGTGCTTACGCTTCTTTTGAAACATATTCTTTTTTGCTGCATTAGTCTTTTCTCTTCAGACTGCTGTTCAAATCTTCAGCTTTACCTAAAGAAAATGGTCAGATCAATCATAGTTAAAGGAGGAGTTTCACTGTTGATCTGAAACCTGCTATATTCTCATCATTTGTGTGGTGCTTTATCTCTTGAAGAAGTTTGCTGGAAGATTTGTAAAGATTATTAATTTTGACAGATTTAGTTTTCTTAATTTTCAGCAGCAAGTAACGAGTAGAATGCATATTAAATATCGTATCTAGACTCCTGGTTCATGGTCTGTTCAGTTCTTGGGTTTAAAATGAGATAAGTCATGAAGGAGATAGCTTAAAGCCTTAAAAAGGGAAATTATTTGTTATCCTTAGATTTGCTAATGTCTCCCAGTTCTGGTCCACGCAGCCACAGTATCTGCATTGTCACCACAATTTTCTCTGAAATATGTTACTTGATGTATTTTCAAAAAGTTTATCTAGGTTTGCTATGTTACTTGATGTATTTTCAAAAACTTCTCTCCAAACAGGTTGCTTTTCTGGTGGTTTGTGTCTAACCTGTCATTTACTCATTTCTGTTTCTTACTTTGATGTGGTCTGGGAAGGCCATAACACATTATGGTTTGACTGTGGGAATGATTTTCTATTTAGTGGCAACATTTCTGTTTTCTTTACTATAATAATTTATTTTATCTTGAAATACCTATAATTTGGGTCGTTGTTACTTTTTTGACTTGGTTATCATGGTGAGAGTATAACATCTCTGAGATTTTTTAACCCTTCTTCCATTTACATTCCATGTGTACATGATGAAATAGTTGGCTAACCAATCAAGTAAGTTTGAGATAAACTCGATATGTTATAAGTTATACAGAAGGATATGATGTTATAATGATGCATCAATGTGCAACTGAAAAATGGTAGTAATTCAATGTTGATTTCAATGGTAGTATTTCTGAACTCTGGAATTCTTTCGTTAGAGTTGGTGTTCAATATTATCTATAATTAAGGATGACTGGCAGAAGAAACTAGAGGAAAGGAAAAACTTACACAATTAAACCAGTCAACATTCATTCATTTAGTTCAAGATTACCACCGCAGCCTTGTTTGATTTAAATATGAAATTGCTTCTTTGTGATGAAATTGCATCTTTTCACAAAGCCTCTCCCTCCCTCTAGGATTAGAAGTTCCCCACGAATTTGCAAAAACGTCTCCGTGTCACTTCTTACTGCTCTGGAATCAATTATGCGGGGATTGAGTGTTTTATTACCATTCTTAATTTTGTTTATAATTATGTTACTGTCATAGGGTAGAAGACAATTCCAATTTTAAATACAATTTCAAAAGTAAAATCAATTCTACGGAAAAAAAACACCAATAACATTAACTCTATATTTTTAGATTTACTTTTGCATCTATCAAAATTAAATCAAAATATGTAAATTATTTCAGATAAACTATCATTTTGATTGCATGACAATGTTGCTTTAATACTTGATTCAGTCAATTTGATTGAGTAAATGACTAAAGTAATAATCTTATCTACATTCGAGGATCAAAATAATAGTTAATTAATTTATATCATTTTTTTAATTTAAAATATATTGTAAATTATGTATTCAAAAATTTGAAGAATATAAGTTTTTATCCTTTTAAAATAAAATAATTTTTTAATTACTTCTCCCCTTAGCGTGGTATTAATATTCTTCTTTAGAACTTACTTAGTCCATGAGACAAGTTGACAAGAAGGAAGGTTTTTGTTCTCCATCGTACGCGCGTAAAGACGCAAACGACCATAAAATCACCGTTGACTATTGACCTATACAACTCAAACAAGGTAAGCCCAAACTTATTCCATGTAAATTGGAATTTAAATATGTAAACAAAAAAGTTTTAAACTAATTTTTTTCATATCTATGTGAGTAACTTAGGTAATAAAAATATAATTAATCCAAAAAATATATTTTTTTAGCTTATAAAAAATAATAAAAACTTAGGTGATAAAAATATTTTTTAAAAGATAAATTTTGTAATTAATTTCTAGTCACTTGCTTATAAATTGTCTAGGAGGGATTGGATATTATTACTTTTCCATTTATTAACATATCAAGAAACAACCACTTATTTCCCAAAGAGGTTCAACCACAATATTCTCTTGTTATTTTAATTTCCTTCCCCACGTTGTATACACTCATTCCCATTATCACCAATACAAATACAAATATATATAAAACACCATATACATTAACATCATCAATTAGTTGTATATAGCCACAACACAATAGTAATGGAGCATTTCAAAAAATCAAAGGTCGTGAAGCTACGCAGCCACCTCGGCAAGTACCTAGTCGCCTCCGACGAAAACAACGAGAACCTTCGTCAAAGCCGAAACGGCACCACCAAAAATTCAATATGGTCGGTCGAACTAGTCGAAACAAAGAGCCATTGCATCCGGTTGAGGAACTGCTACGGCCGTTACTTAACTGCAACGGCCGCACCATTTCTCCTCGGCATGACCGGAAACAAAGTCATTCAAGCTGATTTCGACGCGGGTTTGAGTTGGAAATATGAGTGGGAACCTATAAAAGAAGGGTCTAACGTGAAATTGAGGAGTTGGTGTGGAAAGTATTTGAGAGGTAATGGTGGAACACCACCTTGGAGAAATTCTATTACGCATGATGATACTAGTTCTGCTACACATAATTGGATTCTATGGGGTGTGGAGGTTGTGGATTTATTATTGGTTAATCAGAATATTATTGAATCCTTCAATCAAAGAAATTTTGGTTCTTATTCTTCATTTGATTCTTATCATGAGGTTGATCATTCTCAATCAAATTCAATGGTGCAGGTGCGTGTTTAAGTTGGTATTGTACTTTTCTTGATTTTACTTTGTCAAATTGATTTTTTCATCCTTCTATGACTTTTTTTATTGATCAATACTAATTGATTAACAGTGATAATGATATGACTTAATTGATTTGGAGATTATTGATTACTTTGATCTCTAGACTAGTTACATTAATTAAACAATGTCAAATACTAATGTATCAGAGATGACTTACATAAAAAAAAAAGCTATTGAGATGATTGTTGTTAAGAAGTTGGGATATATATATATTCATTCATATGATTGGTTTTTTTTGTCATAGTACTAATCATTAATAATATTTGATTTTTGTCATAATTATTTATAAAATCATTCATTTAATTGATTATAATTTGATTCTGTAAATTTTTTTATATTGATAATGTATAAAACTTAAACTTTTTTTTTAGGTTTAGAAACATCGATCAAATAAATTACAATAAAATTTAAGTTAAAATATGTTTTTTTATCTTTATAAATATAACAGTTTAGTTTTAATCAATTTAAAATCTTTTGTTTGAAGTTCATCAATATGTAATATCAGAAAAAATTTATATTTGATAATTAACGTCAAATGGACGTTACATAAACGTTAATTGACAAACAGAAACATGGACCAAACATTTAAATATGTTTTTGGTCCCTCTAAATATAACAATTTTTTGTTTTAGTTTCTGAAAAATATTTGTCTAGATTTCATCCTTGCAATGTCCAAAAACTTTATTTTTTGTCGTTAAAGTCAAATAGACGTTACAAAAACGTGAGCCGACAAATAAAAACATGGACCAATCGTAGCACTCTTATGGAAAGATTAATTTAAATATTAAAAAAATTTATATATTTATCTATATTTTTTATTTAAATATTATTTTGGTTAAATAAATAAGAATAATTACTTAAATTTGTTTAGAATACTTATTTTATTAAAAATAAGTATAAAAATTTAAATAATTATTCTAAACAAATTTACCCGAAAAATATTTAAATAACAAATAAAAATAATTTATATATATTTATTTTTAATAAAATAAGTATACAAACTCTAATAGAAATACAAATTTAAATAACAATTCTAAACAAATTTAACTGAAATAATATTTAAATAGCAGATAAAAATAATTTATATACTTATTTATAATAAAATAAGTGTACAAACTCCGATGAGAATACAAATTTAAATAATTATTCTAAACAAATTTGATCGAAATAATATTTAAATAACAAATAAAAATAAGTATACAAATTATTCTAATATTTAAATTAATATTTTTATTAGAGTGCTACAGTTGATTTATGTTTTCCTCTATTTGTCGGCTCATGTTTTTGTCATGTTCATTAGACGTTAAAGACCTAAAATAATTTTTTTAGATATTATAGAGATAAAATCCAAACAAATATTCGAAGACTAAAGATATTTTGTAAAACAATGAATTTTTTTTTTTAAAAAAAAAACTATGAAACGATCTATTGTAAAATAAAACAAATCTATGAAACAATTAATGAATGACTAAAGTCCATAATGACAATTTTCATAAATTTGAAATAAATAAAATATTGTATTATTGATTACCTTTTACAAATAAAATTAGTACTTGTATTAATATTATAACATTTTCAAATGTTTTTTTTGTTTGTTTAAAAAGAGATATTAAATATCACTACGATAGCATGAAGCGTCTTCTCTTTGCTTCTATGATAGCATGCACAATAGCTATCTCTCCAGTTTTTAGGTGGTACTTGAGCTTTAAGTGGACAATTTAAGAGACCGCACCTAGCTCGACCATGGTTGGATGACCGATGGTGCAGTTGTAGATCGAATTGCAGTTGATAACTAGGAATTGGGTTGTGAACATCTGTTTGGAGTTGTCTTCTATGAAGTTGATCCGTCGAAGCCTTGTAAATTAGGTCCTACGTAAGGCAACATGTTGTCTTTGTAAATTAGGTCCTACGTAAGGCAACATACCCTCTGCAAAGCTGTCATTTTCCCTAAAAACAAAGAAAGAAACACAAATAACAACAAATCTGACTATACAAAAAGAAAACAAGAACAATGCATACAAGGGACAACATATGAAGGCAAACGTCAACCTCCTTCTAGGAACAAAACGCAATGTGGTCTTGATTTCTATGAATCTTTGTATTGCAATTATGTTAGCGTCAAGATCAATGACCTCCAACTTCAAAGAAAGGACGAGACGCCAAAAATCATTTCGATATGAGGCTTTAGGAACACTCAAGTCCTTTAGTCAAGTAACTAGATCCCTCTTGTTCCTAAGAAAGTGTCTATTTGACCAGAATACGGGGAATAAAAGGACCATTATTTCCATAATATTTCCAACTTCGTTGGCGAATGAGCACAATCATTGTCGAGCACCTGCTCCCGAACTACCACCCACCCTCTCGGCTAAAGGGAGAGAAATATAATACATCTCCTTGAAACCACGTAGAGAGTCCATGAAAGTGACTAAGAAACGCTTGGGCTACTTAAAAGAGACCCACTTATGTCCGACAATGTTCTCGTTCCAAAGAAAATTAAAGATAAAGAAGAAAAGAACCACCGTCGGGATCACATCCATATAGTCGTAAGCCCATTGGAAGGCCTTCAAGTATGCTAAGAAGTTTGGGTGAATTTTGGAGGGACACAATTGAGGTGCAGAAATACATCCATTTCAAGTTCGGTAAAGGGCAATTGGAACCCCATGTCCCTAAATATGACCATGTGTAAGGGAATCAAGATCATAGGATATTCGGAGCATATGCACTTGTTATTTGTCGTGACCAGTACTTCACAATCTCCAGCCTTGACACCCACGTCAGTGAACTCGTCCACATCCTCAACCAAAAAATGGACACCACTTCAAGGGGTTCACCAGCTACCCAAGTCTAGCTCCCATATTCGAGTGAGAGAATCAAGTCGTGTAGAGAAGACACCTCATTTACCATGTCGACCTGAAAGGTAGAAGAAAAAGAATAATAAGGGAATAAATTCAACATCCAAATCATTCCTCCCACCACCGATTCAGAAGTGAAAGGAGCCAAAAATGATATCCATTGTACCAATATACGACCGACACAATAGAGCATGAGATTGTCACCGTTCACCACGACATTGAAGATAAAATTAAATCATCTAATGTATGATTTCCTTAAATAAACTACTACCATCTATGTCGAAGGTAAGAACCCCCATACCTAAAACAAACATCAACACAGTGAAATGAAAATCCATCACCATGGAAAGCCTCCCCATGTAAAAAGAAAAACAAAAAGAAAACACAAAGATCTTTGAGTGAAGCAAATTGACTTACTAGGTAATTAGGAGAATGTGGAACTCGAAATGATATGGAACCCCTAACGACTAAAGTAACACGTAATAATGTCCCTTCAATGCGATTGTCACCCTTTGTGTTGGGACTCACACTTATATATATAGTGCCTTTGGCACCAGAGAAGATACATACTTTTTCTCATCCTATACTTATGATGAGTTACGAAACAATACTATGAATTTTTTTAGCCTAATTTTACCGTGTAGTTCAAGTCTTAAGTGGAACTAAATGTGCCACGAGAAAAAAATTATCGCCTCTCTCCAATTCTATATCAAGCTCCATCATAGGACCTAGAAAAGACAATAGATAATTCCATTTTCCTAAGGTTACAAGGTGATATGAAACGAATTTCTATGGGAAATTTTTAAGCTATCTAATTACCAAGTAAATGTAGGCTTGGATATTTGATTGGGTCTCTATTGAGACATTACGTACGTGGGTCAATCAATACGTGTAGTTTAAGTTTGCACTTAGTATATGGATATCACAAGTCTATTGACATGAAATTAATTATTTGAAAATAAAACTAAATTAATTGAATGATATTATTATATTATAAAATTTATTTATATATTAGATTTTTGAATTTGATTTTTGGTTATTTAAAACTAGAGAATTGATAAAAGTTGATTGTAAACATTATACTTTTCCCGTCTTATAATAATTAAGTGATTAATTTGTAATATTTATTTATCTCAAATTATATATTATATCTATCTCATATAAAACTCTATTGAATATTTTTCTGTTCCTTTTAATAAGACTTCTTTTAGATTTTTAATTGCATCAATTGTTTCGTTATCAATATAATCATAATTATGTTATATATTTTTTCTACAATCTGTAATAAATATTCTAATAAAAACATTGACTTATTTTCTCTATTAAAGAGTAAATTAATTAAATTATACGTATTCTTAATAGCACATCAAATTTTTTTAATTTTCGTGATTTATTTAAAAA
>JBBPBR010000007.1:22516327-22547239 GCA_037974775.1 Cicer pinnatifidum | reverse complement strand
CATGTCAAATATTATATAATATTTTGATTTGATATGTCAAATATTATATTATATTTTTCTACTAATATATTTTTATTTATTATTTTAAACTTATATAACTACTCTATTAATTGCAATTAATATGAGTATTTTAATAAATAAAAGTTATTTTATTATTAAAATTAACAAAATTAATTATTTTTTAAAAAATTATGCATAATTCAAATAAAACACTTATAATGAGATATATGAAGTATGAATCTTAAATTTTTTGTTTAATCTAATCAACAAGTTAACATGTCAAATATTATATAATATTTTGATTTGATACGACTGTGAACATTATTAAACTAAACTTATCATTAGGATTTTTATGTTGTTTCGTTTTTGGACGGAGGTGATTGTGGCATCTCTATCAATTATACTCTTTTGATTCTGTTTAGTCTATTGCTTTTGTATTTTCATAAAAGATTAGCACAATCATGGTGGTGAACTGTTTTGATAGGAAGTCTATAATAAATTAATATTTGAAAAATTGAATATTGTTTTAAATTGTAATGTTGTTTGATGTCACAATTGAATTGTTCGGTTTTAATTTAATAAAAATAAAAAATGTGCACGAACTAACAACGATTAGATGGATGTATCAATCATGAAAATGTGGAATATCATGAAACCTTCAACGTCAGGGACAATTTCAATTATCATCAAAAAAACTCTAAAGTTGTGAATAAAGTTGTCATTTGATATGCAAATTTAGCACCACCGTCAGCCCAAAAAATACACCAACCGCGTTCTCTGAATTTGGCTGTCGTTTACTGGCTGCTACGCTTTTCCACCTGGCACACTGCAATATCCGCAACCTGTTTCTTCCCTTTTTTTCCAATCTCACATTAATAAAGTTGATATAATACTGAAATTTATATTAAAATATAAATATTGCTTATTCTCTTGTTTCATATAAAATTTTATTCACATGTAAAAAATATAAAATAATATTAAAAAATTAGCAACAAAAACGAAAAAGATAAAGTTTGATTCAACGAAATTATCAATATATACATTTATAGGATACATTAATATATATTTATTTATTAGTATTTATTTGTACTTTTCATTCATTAACATGTACTTTAAGAGACGTATTATTATTTTTATTTTAGTATAAGAATTTTTCTTAATCATTAAACGTGTATCTTTTTGCAAAATTTATTTCTAATTAATTACTATCATTATTACTAGTATTTAGATGTGTGTGGTTTTTTTTTTTTATGTGTTAAAAAGATATAGTAAATAATCATAGTTTTTGTTTTCTTTTTCGGCAAGCATATTTAATTTATTAAATATGTTAAATTTTCAATTATAATTAAAAAAAAGCTGACATAATAAATTTAATATTAATTCCAAGTAATTTTAGAAAAAGTAGTTGCTTTTTATTTAATTTATTTATTACCTAGTATTTAGTTCCTTCCATAAAAACAAGAACACGAAAGTCAAATGAATTCATCTCTGTTTACCAACAACACTCGAAACCAAACAAACAAATTTCAACCCCATTCTCTACTCTCTACTCTCTCTTCATTCTTCTTCAACTCAAATCTCATCCCAAATCTCAACTAACTAACAAACCCATTGACTCTGTCTCTGTGTGCAGACGACTTCCATCAACAGCTTCACTTTACCGATGGAGTTTTTCCAACGAGCAAAAGCAGTTCGTCTCCGAAGCCACCACGACAAATACCTCCACGCAGAAGACGACGAAGAATCCGTCAACCAAGAAAGAAACGGATCATTCAAAAATGCAAAATGGATCGTCGAACTCATACCCGAATACGACAATATAATCCGACTCAAAAGCTGTTACAACAAATACTTAACGGCGTCAAACCAACCGTTACTTCTAGGCGTCACGGGCCGTAAGGTTGTTCAAACTATGCCACGTAGACTCGATTCTTCTGTTGAGTGGGAACCTATAAGAGACGGTGCGCAGGTTAAGCTTAAAACGAGATACGGTAATTTTCTTAGAGCAAATGGTGGTTTACCACCTTGGAGAAATAGTGTGACACATGATATTCCTCATAGGAGTTCTACTCAGGATTGGATTCTTTGGGATGTTGATGTTCTTGAGATTCATATTGGAAATCCTACTCCTCCTCCTATTCCTCATTCTGATTCTCTTGATTTTGAATCTTCTACTCCTTCTTCTCTTTCACTCCAATCTGGTGGCTTTTCTAGACAAGAGGTATTAATAATTCACTCAAAATACTTTTATAGGATTAGGACTTTCAACATGATTTTTACTGTTGTGAAACTAGTATGCTCTGGATTTTTTACTGCTTTATGCAAACCCTAAAATTTCACTTTGGTTGTGATTACTTTTAGCTTATAGGAGCTTCTCAATTAAAATAATAAGGTTGTGAGATCTTCACTTACAAAAATAAGTCTTTATGTGTTTATAAATGTTTATAAAGAAGTTAAATGAGAGAGTTTATGACTAAATTGATTGTTTGAAATACTTATTATTATTGTGATATTGTTTTGATTGCAAATGTATTTTAAGAAGTTTATCCAACTTGACTCAAATCTAGAAAAATGAAAGTGTCAGCATTTACTGATTGTTGTTTGTGGTGATTCTTGAATGACATTGGTTTGTGATGATTTTTGTAGTCAACGGATAGTGTTGGTTCGCCGCCGAAGATGGAGGGGAGAACTATATACTATCATGTTGCTGAGGATAATGGAGATGTGGATGATGAGAATGTGCAGGGCTATTCCTTGGTCTTTAATGGCAATGACGTTGAGCAGTTGACTCGTAAGTTTGTGGAAGAGACAGGACTAGATGAAGTTATTGTGTGTAGTCGAAGTCCTTTGAATGGAAAACTTTACCCTCTTCGCTTACATCTTCCTCCAAACAATGTGACCATGCAGGTTATTTTGGTCCTTTCCTCCTCAAAAGGTGACTTTCCCTTTCCCTTGCCTAATTTTCTTCTTGTTAATGCTCAATCTACAATTTGACATTCATTGTCATGCTAAAGTTTGGTATTTAGAAAGTAGTAATTTGGTATTTCTAGATTTGTGCCTTTTATGTCACATGTGTTGTAGGCTATGGCCTATGGCAGATGTGAAGGTGGGGTAGTGTGAAAATTTGCTTATTAAGTGAAATATGTGTAGTGTTTGCTTATATATCAGGTATAAGGTTCACAGCCAAAAATTGTGTACAGTTTACAATACACAAATGGTTGATTTGTGTTGCCACTCTGTTTCGGCACGCCACCGCAACCACTATTCTTAGGATGTATTGGTCTACATGTTCACCGCCTCGTGTCCTGCACTACTCCCAATAACATGCTCTAGCACTCCGACTGTCTTTTTTTGACCTACCATCAAACAGTCAAGTGTCCGATCTCAAGGCCGATTTTTGTAGTATTTTGATCATTCGTCCTGCCACTATAACTTCAATTTCGAGCTATTTTTGTATTGGTACAGGAAAACTTCAGTTGTGGACTGTAAACGCCATTCTAAAGCACGTATTAAGTTGTAAGGATATGAAATTCAGGAAAGATAATTGGCCATACTACAATAATGCTAAGCTGATATTTCTCACATGAAAATATATTAATTCAGTTACGGTTCCTTAAGTGGGATAAAAACTAAAAAGTAAAAAAATATTGGTAACTCATATTTTTATTAATGTTCCACGGCCGAGAAATAAGGAAACTTCTAAAGAAATTATCAAAATTCTGATGATCTGGTTTGGTTGCTCAGATTGCACACAAGTCTTCAAAATTCTTTCATTCTGCTGGTTTAAATATCTTGTATATTATGCTAACATTTGCTTTCTATTCTGGTGTTTCAGTTGCCAAAGAATTTGAAAAACAAGGTTTACTGTGACAAGCTAGATCTGTGGAGTCTTGAACCTATTAAAGTGGAACACCAATGTACATTGTTACCCAATTGGGTTTCAAATTCTATTTTAGAACATTTGAATATATGTTGCAAAACTCCACCTTGCTGGGGACCGAGTCAGTTGGAGATGGTAGTCTTTGTTATTGGTTGCCTCTTTATTTTCAATGCTAGCTTTGGATTTGGGTTCCGTATTGTTTCTATAACTTGTAATCTTTTTTGTAGTTTTCTGTTTTTCATTATATTTTTAGGTATATCTCTTGTTTAGAGAACTAGAGATCTTTTATGAGAAAACTAGTCCATGTATTTTTTCAGTCAGATAAAAATATCAGAAATTAGGTAACTTTTTTTAATTAGAAATAATTTCTGCATTATTTGTGTATGTTTCATGTTTGGAATAAATTGTGATTCAAAGGAGGAAAACTGCCAATCCAAAAAAAAAGGAGGATAACTGTTGAGTCTTTGATAGAATAAAGGTAAGATACAATTAGATGAAAATAATTATTGTATTAATTGAATATGAAAACAGAAAATGATTCTTGAGCTAAAGCTCTTCACTTAAGAAAACAATTATCTCACTTCCCAATCTTTAAGGTGAAAATTGAAAATGGTAAGCCCCAACTAAATCCCCGTACATTTGTATTCATTAGGGGAATACTAACTAACTATTCAAGCTAGGGAATCACTTTTTCTGCATTTCTCATTTCTTATTTCTCACATATACTCGTAAGTGCAGCCTTACCTTCTATGTGTTAACTAACAAATCCCTTTCATCACCCCCACTTTCAACATTAGCTTTGCCCTCAAGGCGCAAATTAGGGAATTGACTCTTCAACAACAATTCATCTTCCAAGGTAGCATCGTCGACATCCATCCCTTCCCATTGAATCAACCATTCTCTCTTATGCTACCCGCCATCAAACTTATCCCTCCATGACAAAACCTTAGTAGGAATAATGTCCCCCTTTTCAGACTCCAAATTGATAGGTAACCAAGTAGTAGTAGTATAATTGTCCACAACCTTCTTCAATTGAGACACGTGAAAAGTATGATGTATTTTAGATGTTTCTGGTAGCTATAACTTGTAAGCAACATGCACTATCTTCTTAATGACTTGATACAGACCAAAAAAAATATGGGAGCCAGTTTTTTAGGGATCCGTTACACAACCGAATGTTGTTGATGAGGACGTAATTTGAGGAAAATCCAATCACCAACCTCAAATTGCACTTCCCCTGTCCCTTAACTCTTAGGCTACAACTTCTACTTTGGCTTCACCCTCCAAAAAATGCACCAATACTGGAGGCCTCCTGCCATAAACCACATCAAAATCAACACACAACAACTTAACAATCCATTCTTGCTGATTTTTTGTGGTAATACGTTACTATAACAAGTGTTTTAGGCTCTTTTGATCAAAATAAACCACAAAACCGCTTTTAATAGCTACTTTTAATTTCTCAAAAGCTTCGACAGCTGCTGCATTCCATCTAAAATCATCCTTCTTTGTCAACTATGTCAAGGGTTTAGCAATTTTCCCATAGTTAGCTATAAACTTTCTATAATAACAAGTTAACCCCAAATAACCTCTCACTCCCTTGACATTCTTAGGGACTGACCATTGTAACACACTGTTAACCTTGGTATGATCCAAAACAACCCCTGCATTGGAAATGACATGGCCTAAATATTCCACTTGGTTTTGACCAAAAGCATATTTCTTCCCATTAGCCATAAATTGATGTTGTTTCAAAAAATTTAGAACCATATCTAAGTGCTGCAAATGAGCAACCCAACTAGTGATGTACATTAGTATGTCATTAAAAAAAAAAAGACTAATACAAACTTCCTTAAAAAGGCTTTAAAATATCATTCATCACCAATTGAAAGGTTGTAGGGACATTGGTAAGGCCAAATGACATCACCATAAACTCACAGTGACCCTCATAAGTATGAAATGCAATTTTATGAATATCCTCTTCCTTCATAAGAATTTGATGATAACCAGATTTAAGATCAAGCTTAGAGAAATAACGAGAGCCATGTAGCTCGTCTAACAATTCATCTACAGCAGAGATATTGTACTTATCTTAAATTTGTAACCTTGTTGAGTGCACGATAATCTACACACATGTGCTAAGATTGATCATTCTTCTTGACCAAAATAATTGGACTAGAGAAAGCACTAGTTTTGTTTCTGATTTTTTTCTTTTCAATTTCATTCTTGAGTAAATGAGGATATCTGTAAGGCCTCACACTTACAAGACCAACACCTTGTAGAATTTCAATGGAATGGCTAGTGTTTCTTGGAGGAGGAAGACCCTGAATTTCTTTAAAAACAATAGCAAACTGATCTAACAACCCTTCCAACTCCTTAGTTTGTTGACTAGAGACACAAAGAACTTGTGAACCTATCACCTCCATTAAGGTAGGCCATTTGCAGCCTGTTATCATTTGAGAATAAGTGATAATGCTTTGGAAAATAGCCATATTTTCATCTAAATTTCACCATCTCGCCCTTATGGTTAAACACCACAGACATTTCTTTTCAATCCATGGTCACCTTCCCCAAAGTTTCCAACAAAACAACTCCCAAAATTAGATCCACACCTCCTAACTCCAACACATAAGCATCAAAAATAATATGCATAGTTCCCACGTCCATTTGAATTCCCTAACATTTATCCATAGTTAGAACATGATGACAATCTCCTAACTTAACACCCAAGGGATTAGAAGGTACCATAGACAGTGGAGATATAAAATTATGCGTGGCTCCACTATCAATAAGAACCAAAATAGATTCCCCTTGCAAACATCCCTCCACTTTCATTGTGCAAACCTGGTTTGGAGTGGTAGATCCACCAAAAACTTCCATCACTTTACATTCTAACTCTGTCTATTCATTCTCTTCTTTCAACTCAACCTCTAACACCACAATCTCTCATTCATCATTGACCACTTCATCATCCCCTAAGATAATCAATCGCAACTGCTTTGTTGCACATCGATGGAGAGGATCTCATCGTTCATTGCAACGAAAATAGAGTCCCTTCGCGCGATGCCCCTTAGCCTCTGGACTTGGTAAATGGCGAACACCTCGTGAGTGATGACGCGAAATGTCAACAAAATTTGGACGAGAAGATGTTGTAGAATTGGGAGGGCGCGTTGACTCGGTTTGAAATCCAGAACCTGAACCAATATGCATCTTACCCACATTGTTGTTAGTCATGGTAGGGTTTGCAGATCAGTTCCCTTCCCTTTCACGATAGGCCTAATTAGCTTTTGGAAATCAGGCCCAAGAACATTGACCTAATTTTTAGCGTGATTCGGATCCCTGCCCCGAAACAACTGCAAATTCACTCTCAATATCACGAGCCAATTACATCGCTAAGTAAAGGTTACGAGGCTTGAAGGTACGCACACGAGAACAAATCTGACCAATTGATAGAACACATGTAAGATATAATTAGATAAAGATAATTATTGTATTAATGGATATGAAAACATAAAATGATTTCCGAGTTAATGCTCAGTTAGAGAAAACAATTCTCTCATTGCCCAACTTCTAAAGTGAAAACTAAGAATGATAACCCCAACTAATTCCCCATACATTCCTATTTATTAGGGGAATACTAACTAATTGTGACAGCTAGGCAATGACATTTTTCCTTCATTCCCTTTTCTTATTCTTTCTCACTTATACTCGTCATTGCTTAGGCCTTACCTCCTTAATGTTAAGTAACCGATCCCCTTCATCACTCGTGCGGTGCAACCCATTCTTACCATCCTTATAGCCTTTCCAGTTTGCAACATGGCAGTTCATTCAATGGTGCAAAAAACATTATGCTTGTGCATCTTAAATTCTCAATAATCGCACGTCTTAAATTCTAAATCAAGTTTTAAATTCTAAATCAAGTTTTCAATGATAGATGAAGATGTTATGTTTTTTCTTGGTCAAAAGATGTGTTTGTGCACAAACGTTGTTTATCTAAATTAAATGTACTTGATTGACATATCATTAAATCTATAATTATAAAAAATTATGGATGTATTCTTTTATGAATATAATAATCATTGCGTAGTTACAATGATAAATACTCCTTCCATCTATTATTAAATTTCAATCAATATCATACACACTTTTCAACCCATATATTTTTCATCTACAGTAATGAGATAGATCTTCCTAGTATCATGCATATTCATATGCAAGAACAACTCCCATCTTTAAAATGATGAAATCAAATATGATCTCTTATAATTATCTTCACATTTTAAATTCCATATATCAATTTAGTAACCTTATGGCAATCATTACACACTCTAAGATTCTTAAATACTCTAATTGGCATACCAAGTTTTGATTTCAAAAGCCTGAAAGCTATGGCCAATCTCTCACTATGCCACCTAATAGTATTCAATTTTCCTTCACTAATCTCATCAATCAAAGGTTCTCCTGAATAATCAGGTCAATACCTTATTTATTCTTGCTTCTCCTCAATCTCATTCATAGACTTACATGTATGTTTACTTTCTGGATGAGTGGTGTCACCAACAAAAAATTCATGAGCAACACCATTTATCTATATTAAACTACAATCAGGTTCTTTACTTACACCCTTATCATTCATTAACTTTCTAACCAATCCTACATCATTCTACCTACTAGCTGAAGCAATAAACCTTTGACAAAAGAACATAAGCACCATCACCACCATTTCTTCACTTAGTTCAACCCTTGCATGTTGCTTACAACAAGCATGCAAAAGACTCCTCCAAATTACACCATATGATTTGATTGGCATTTCTAAAACCACATTCAAAGCTTTTTCTATATGTCCAACTCTAGCATAAAGATCAACAAGACACCCATATTGCTCCAATTTTGGTTCAACATTGTACTCCTTAGTCATCATTTCACAATACATTAACCCTTCATTAACCAAGCCTCTATGATTACATGCACTCAACAAACCAACAAAATTGATAGATTTAGGCACTGCTTTCACCATATGCACGTGATATTCCAATGTTGCTTCAACTTTTCCATGCATTGCAAAACTCAAGATTATTGAAACATGAATTCACATCTCTATAAATCACCTATTGAGCAATTTCCAAAGAACAACATTTACAATACATATCAACCAAACAAGAGTTGACCAAAACATCATAAGTCACGTTCCTATCACACCTTTTCAAAACATAGGCGTGAACCCACATACATAAAGAAAGAGAATGTTGATAATGTTAGAATTGTTTAACAAGTCACTACGCCAAAAACAACATTTTACAGCGCTTTTTTTAAGCCTTCTACAGCGCTTTTTCAAAAAAAAAAACGCTGTAGATTCGAGCGCTGTAAAAGCTACAACAGCGCTTTCAAAAAAGCGCTCTTAAAGGCACCCTTTATAACGCGCGCTTATTATGCACCTTTTACAGCGCTTGTTACAACAAGCGCTGTAAAAGGCATACCCATATTTCATATATTTGGGGTACCTTTTACAGCGCTTTTTTGTAAAAAGCGCTGTAAAAGGCATACCCATATTTCATATATTTGGGGTACCTTTTACAGCGCTTTTTTTTTAAAAAGCGTTGTAAAAGGCATACCCATAATACATATTTGGGGTACCTTTTACAGCGCTTTTTATAACAAGCGCTGTAAAAGGCATACCCATAATACATATTTGGGGTACCTTTTACAGCGCTTTTTGTAACAAGCGCTGTAAAAGGCATACCCATAATACATATTTGGGGTACCTTTTACAGCGCTTTTTATAAAAAGCGCTGTTAAAGGTGTTATTTATTTTTTTTTTTTAACCCTGTATATATTTTAAAAGCGTTTTTTAGCTTTTTATGGCACTTTTTTTATAAAGCGTTGTCTTTTATCTTTTTATCCAAAATTAGTTTGAACCAGTTCACACAACACAACACATCCAGAATCACTAATTTTAGAACATATTCATGTGCATGTTAAAACAGAAACAGAATCAGTAACACAACCAGAACCATAACGAGAACAATGATACACAGTAATTTACAACATATTTGGTATGAATTGTGTATTTGCAAGTTTATATATTATCCTATGATACATATATATTATCCTGTAACACAGTAATTTACAACATATTTGGTATGAATATGCATTGAATTTAATTTACAACATATTCATATGCAAGTTTATATACTGTCCTATGATCATATACATATAATAACTATGCACCATATAATATTCAGTCCCTTGCAGCATGCTATTTCCCAGAAAATCAAATAATTTTTATTTCAAGCACATACTCACACCATTCCTCCTTTAATTCCATCAGATCTTGCTCAGAATATGAAGGACTGAAATTTTCAAAGTACTGCAATATAAAAATTGAACATATTATATTAAGTTAGTATCAAATATATAGATAATTTATATATGAAAATCATATAATCAAAATACCGTACCGTTTCTGGGATATGGTCTCCTAAAATACATGTAACATTAAAATAGTTAAGTTCATTATCATTTTTAAAATACAATATTAAAAAGTATTCAAGTGATAAATACAATATTGAAAAATATTAAAGTCATAATATACTTACACAAAGTTCTATTACTTTTTGAACATTTTGGTTATCAACCACTCCATCTTTATTTACCCTAGCTTCCTTCCACAAGATGTGACGACCCAACGGTTGATTGGTTTGGGTCTCTTGTCGCTATTCGATAAAACAAAATATTAGTTAGAAACTATAGTTTATAATACAAATTCATTCATTATATAAAAGTGATGTTTAATTACTTACAAGCCCTTGATCAAGGCGTGCATATCCCATACGTGATTTTCTGTATGGGTGCGTCGGGTTTCTTGCCCTTTCGCGATTTGCCTTACTAATGTTCTATATAAAAAATAGCAATTATGTAAAAATTTAAAATACGATGCGAATATAAATAATAAAACACACAAATGCTAATAAATTAATCACTTACGACAAACGTGGGGTCAGTACGTTTGGAAACAAACGCTTTCCATTCCTCATTTGATATATAATGTCGATATATCTTTGGAGGTTCAGCTGTTGTGTTTCCTTCTTTATCTTTAAGATAGAAGTTTGAGAGATGCGATCTAAATCCACGATGGATTTTGCCAGCAACTCTCAATACATAATTCTTTCGTCCCTCATCAAGGACAAAAGATGTCTGCAATGAAAAAAATTATAAGTAAAGTATTTCAATGAAAATATTTATAAATGACAAAAGATTGGATCAAAAAATTTACTTGAATATCATTCCAGATGATATCTTTGGCATCCTTCAATGCCTTATCTCTCCAGTCGTCAATTGTTATTGGAATATTTTGACGAACAACAGCCCCAATGTAGCTCACAAACATTGCGCTGTGGGGGTCAACTGGCTGACCACTTTCATTCCATCCAACCTAATAAACTCATATAGTAAGTACATGCTATTAAAAAAACCTAAAAAAATACACAGCAAACAGAGTATAGTATAGTATTACCTCAAACTTGGTTCCATTGCTCCTAGCTTTAATGACTTTTTGCATGATAGTTGCACCACGTTTGACTTCATTTTCATAAGTCCTACTGGTGCCAACTTCTTCATTTTGACATTCTAAATCTCTGTTTGTATCCATTTAACTACAACAAGTTCAACATGCAGTTTAGTATAACATCAACAAGCTCAACATGCATCATGCATTATTTTAAACAAGCTCAACATGTATCAGTATATATATTTTAAACAAGCTCAACATGCATTTTAATGATTACAAAAAATAAATAACATCAATACCTGAATAATGGTTCGAAGAAGGATGAAATGCAAAGAAAAGAGCGAACGGAGAAATTTCACAGCAATAAATGTCACAGAAAAACGGTTTTGAAGAAATACGTAATGAGGGTTACGTATTTCAATGAAAATATAAGGTTCGAAATGATCTTGGATGGAAATAAGGTTCGAAATGAAGGAGATGATCGTGGAAATACAGTTCGTAATGAACAAGATTATAGGGTTTGCAAAAGAAGAGAAGAACGATGAAGGTTGAGATGATAGTGTAGATTACGTAATGAAGAGAAAACTGAAGAGGTTACTGTTATATATATAACCCTTTTACAGCGCTTTTTTATAACTCTTTTACAGCGCTTTTCCAAAGAGCGCTATCAAAGGCTAAGCCTTTTACAGCGCTTGTTATAAAAGCGCTGTAAAAGGCGTATTTATTTAAATTTTTAAAAGACTCTTTTACAGCGCTTTTACAAACAAGCGCTGTAAAAGACCTCATTGTTTTAGTATGTTATATAATGTTTTTTTAATAGCCTTTTACAGCGCTTGTTCAAAGAAGCGCTGTAAAAGGCCTTATTTAAATTTTGAAAAGACTCTTTTACAGCGCTTATCCCAACAAGCGCTGTAAAAGGCCTTATTATGTTATTTTTGTGTTTTGTTATGTTATTTTTTAAACAAGCTCTTCAAAACCCACATAGTCCCACCAAAATATATTCCTCTTCACCAAACTCCACCTCAAAGTCCTTTTATGCATCTTCTTCGCAAACATCAAAGCTTACTCTTTCAATCTCCACCTCAACACCCTTTTTATCTCTTTACATTCCCTTTCATTCTTAAATCGTAACTTGATCTTTAGGTTCATTTCCATGTTGCGAAAAATGGGTTTGTTAACAATGTGTCTGATGTTTTTGTTAACAATGGATCTGATGTTTTTGTTAACAATGTGTTTTTGGGGATTCTCATGAGGCGTAAAAGGTGTTTGAAGAAAATCCTGTTAGAGAAAGTCATGTTAGTTATCTGATGAATATTATTTTTAAAGTCTTTTACAGCGCTTTTTAAAAAAAGCGCTGTAAAAGACATGCACTTTTTTTACATGCATAGTTCTTAAGAATTGTAATTGTCCAAATTTACATAAACATGCAATAATCACTGGTTATGCTTGCCTTCTTAGACAACAATAAAACAAGAATAGAACCAGAATAATTCAGATTATATAATACCACAATAATTCAATAAAACCAGAATAGAACCAGAATAGAACAATAATTCAGATTACAATAGGTTTACCACAAATTTCAATTATCAAACTATTACGTTGACTCTCAAAATAGAAACCTTTTCCATTATTACTTGACCATGTCACGTGCCTAGTATTTTTTCAAACCAATACGACTCAATTCTCTTTCTGTGATTGAAGAAGATAAACTATTTTTAACTTTACAAAACTCTACTCAAATCACTACGCCAAAAACAGCATTTTACAACGCTTTTTTTAAGCTTTCTATAGCGCTTTTTCAAAAAAAAAAGCGCTGTAGATTCGAGCGCTGTAAAAGCTACAACAGCGCTTTCAAAAAAGCGCTCTTAAAGGCACCCTTTATAACGCGCGCTTATTATGCACCTTTTACAGCGCTTGTTGTAACAAGCGCTGTAAAAGGCATACCCATATTTCATATATTTGGGGTACCTTTTACAGCGCTTTTTTGTAAAAAGCGCTGTAAAAGGCATACCCATAATACATATTTGGGGTACCTTTTACAGCGCTTTTTGTAACAAGCGTTGTAAAAGGCATACCCATAATACATATTTGGGGTACCTTTTACAGCGCTTTTTGTAACAAGCGCTGTAAAAGGCATACCCATAATACATATTTGGGGTACCTTTTACAGCGCTTTTTGTAACAAGCGCTGTAAAAGGCATACCCATAATACATATTTGGGGTACCTTTTACAGCGCTTTTTAGAAAAAGCGCTGTTAAAGGTTTTATTTTTTTTATTTTTTTTTTACCCTGTATATATTTTAAAAGCGTTTTTTAGCTTTTTATGGCACTTTTTTTATAAAGCGCTGTCTTTTATCTTTTTATCCAAAATTAGTTTGAACCAGTTCACACAACATAACACATCCAGAATCACTAATTTTAGAACATATTCATGTGCATGTTAAAACAGAAACAGAATCAGTAACACAACCAGAACCAGAACCATAACAGGAGCCCATAATCAGTTTAAAACATAATCAGTTTACACAATATGATACATATATATTATCCTGTAACACAGTAATTTACAACATATTTGGTATGAATATACATTGAATCTAATTTACAACATATTCATATGCAAGTTTATATACTGTCCTATGATCATATACATATAATAACTATGCACCATATAATATTCAGTCCCTTGCAGCATGCTATTTCCCAGAAAATCAAATAATTTTCATTTCAAGCACATACTCACACCATTCGTCCTTTAATTCCATCAGATCTTGCTCATAATATGAAGGACTGGAATTTTTAAAGTACTGCAATATAAAAATTGAACATATTATATTAAGTTAGTATCAAATATATAGATAATTTATATATGAAAATCATATAATCAAAATACCGTACCGTTTCTGGGATAATAGTTTTATTCTTGTCAACAATCTCCTTCATGAATCTCAATACGTAGTACCCACAGTCGATGTTGTTTGTTTGACGAGGGCACTTTATTGGGATCCATGTAGTATTATTAGACTTTTGCTTCGACACTACCGCACCTCTTTGAGCTCGAAAAACTTTTAATGCACTATAAAATGAATAAATGTGATTATTTTAGCATGAACAAACACTTATTTATATATATGTGTAACAAAAATAAATGAATATTACTTACGTATCGAACAAAGTCTTGATTTCGGAGTGATTGTTGTAATCGCCATGCAAGGGATCCAAATAGTATACAACTTCAGAGACGGCATTGATTGCAAATAGCACCCAATGTGCCCTACAACAACAAAAAATTGGTTACACAATTTGGTCTATACACAACTAATAAATTAAATTCTCATCAATTAAAAAAGATAAAATTACGTACCCTGAATTATATGGTGCTAAGAACAATTTATCCTTTGAAATATTTCCTAAAAACATATTTACAATGTATTTCTTAACATTGTCTTCATCCAGTTTCCACATGGACGTTTTATGCGGAGAGAAGAATGAGTATTTATTCGATAATTTCCTAGGGCACACGACCTTCTCATGCAAAAACCTTCAATGAAAATTTTAAACTAGATTAGTTACCAATACATTTAATTAATTACCAATAAATGCAATTAAAAGTATTTTTTACCTTATATACAAGCTCATTACAGTTGCACTGAGCTCCTTATGTTCGAGAAGCTCGTATACGTGCTCCTTGTCGAATAATTCCTCATACTCCTCTCCGAATATTTCTTTATTCATATGTATCATGCGGCAATCGTCGCTGCTGCATAGGTTATTTTTTACTTGAATGTCAAGACACGCCCCGTATTTACCAAGGCGTGGCTGACTTATTTTAGGAGGAGCAGCAGCAGCGACTGATTTGCCACGATCCAATTTTTTTATTGCTGCAAATTTGGCAGCTTTATTGGCAGCTCTATTAACCTCCAATTTTTGAGGTTTGCTGCTTTTTTTTGGATGTACGGGTGGTTTATTTATTTGGACCTACAAAAATGAGGTTAAATGTTAGTTTATTGAATCTGAAAAAATTGACAAAGCTTATGCAATAAATGTGACAAACCTTATCGGGAGACGTCACTGATTTGTTTCTGGGAGGGCTCTTAATGAGGGCAACAAGGTTAGTGGGCCATGCCACGTTACTACCGATAACTTCGCCCAATGACTGCATATCTCCGTCGTTGTCCGGTATCGGCAACGGTGCAGTTGGTTCGAAAGCAACAGTAGGCGATACCTTGACATGGCCCTTTGGGATCGGAGTATTGTGCAATACTTCTCCCAAAGTATTGTACAATTTTGCTTTTCCCACCTTCCGATGAGTGGGCGAGGACAAGTATAGAAAACATGAAGTGACACCCTAAATCAATAGTTAAAACATAAGTACAGTTAATATATAATATTGTTTAATGCATAAGTAATTACATAAGCAAGTAAGTAATTAATTACCTCGGGAATAATTTTCAAACCGACGTTGCAACTCCCGCTTTCACTCTCCATTTGTAGTTCACCTTGGAGCTGAACCGGAAGTTGCTTGTCTTTGTTTGTATTCACCAATTGTGCCACTTGCTCAGATAGGATTCTGAGCTTCTCTAATACTTCCTCGTTGGAAGGTTTTTGGCGCTTCTCTTGAGGAAAAAAGCTTCTGGGAGTTACGCCAAATCCCTTCCCCCTAACTCGGCCGGAATATTCAGGAACATTAAAAACTTTGCCCAAAATATCCCGGCAACTATCCTTGTTGCCCTCTTCACATTCAGAACTTTGAGAGATGGTCTACTAAAATACATGTAACATTAAAATAGTTAAGTTCATTATCATTTTTAAAATACAATATTAAAAAGTATTCAAGTGATAAATACAATATTGAAAAATATTAAAGTCATAATATACTTACACAAAGTTCTATTACTTTTTGAACATTTTGGTTATCAACCACTCCATCTTTATTTACCCTAGCTTCCTTCCACAAGATGTGACGACCCAACGGTTGATTAGTTTGGGTCTCTTGTCGCTATTCGATAAAACAAAATATTAGTTAGAAACTATAGTTTATAATACAAATTCATTCATTATATAAAAGTGATGTTTAATTACTTACAAGCCCTTGATCAAGGCGTGCATATCCCATACGTGATTTTCTGTATGGGTGCGTCGGGTTTCTTGCCCTTTCGCGATTTGCCTTACTAATTTTCTATATAAAAAAATAGCAATTATGTAAAAATTTAAAATACGATGCGAATATAAATAATAAAACACACAAATGCTAATAAATTAATCACTTACGACAAACGCGGGGTCAGTACGTTTGGAAACAAACGCTTTCCATTCCTCATTTGATATATAATGTCGATATATCTTTGGAGGTTCAGCTGTTGTGTTTCCTTCTTTATCTTTAAGATAGAAGTTTGAGAGATGCGATCTAAATCCACGATGGATTTTGCCAGCAACTCTCAATACATAATTCTTTCGTCCTTCATCAAGGACAAAAGATGCCTGCAATGAAAAAAATTATAAGTAAAGTATTTCAATGAAAATATTTATAAATGACAAAAGATTGGATCAAAAAATTTACTTGAATATCATTCCAGATGATATCTTTGGCATCCTTCAATGCCTTATCTCTCCAGTCGTCAATTGTTATTGGAATATTTTGACGAACAACAGCCCCAATGTAGCTCACAAATATTGCGCTGTGGGGGTCAACTGGCTGACCACTTTCATTCCATCCAACCTAATAAACTCATATAGTAAGTACATGCTATTAAAAAAACCTAAAAAAATACACAACAAATAGAGTATAGTATAGTATTACCTCAAACTTGGTCCCATTGCTCCTAGCTTTAATGACTTTTTGCATGATAGTTGCACCACGTTTGACTTCATTTTCATAAGTCCTACTGGTGCCAACTTCTTCATTTTGACATTCTAAATCTCTGTTTGTATCCATTTAACTACAACAAGTTCAACATGCAGTTTAGTATAACTTCAACAAGCTCAACATGCATCATGCATTATTTTAAACAAGCTCAACATGTATCAGTATATATATTTTAAACAAGCTCAACATGCATTTTAATGATTACAAAAAATAAATAACATCAATACCTGAATAATGGTTCGAAGAAGGATGAAATGCAAAGAAAAGAGCGAACGGAGAAATTTCACAGCAATAAATGTCACAGAAAAACGGTTTTGAAGAAATACGTAATGAGGGTTACGTATTTCAATGAAAATATAAGGTTCGAAATGATCTTGGATGGAAATAAGGTTCGAAATGAAGGAGATGATCGTGGAAATACAGTTCGTAATGAACGAGATTATAGGGTTTGCAAAAGAAGAGAAGAACGATGAAGGTTGAGATGATAGTGTAGATTACGTAATGAAGAGGAAACTGAAGAGGTTACTGTTATATATATAACCCTTTTACAGCGCTTTTTTATAACCCTTTTACAGCGCTTTTATAACAAGCGCTGTAAAAGGCTAAGCCTTTTACAGCGCTTGTTATAAAAGCGCTGTAAAAGGCGTATTTATTTAAATTTTTAAAAGACTCTTTTACAGCGCTTTTACAAACAAGCGCTGTAAAAGACCTCATTGTTTTAGTATGTTATATAATGTTTTTTTAATAGCCTTTTACAGCGCTTGTTCAAAGAAGCGCTGTAAAAGGCCTTATTTAAATTTTTAAAAGACTCTTTTACAGCACTTATCCCAACAAGCGCTGTAAAAGGCCTTATTATGTTATTTTTGTGTTTTGTTATGTTATTTTTTAAACAAGCTCTTCAAAACCCACATAGTCCCACCAAAATATATTCCTCTTCACCAAACTTCACCTCAAAGTCCTTTTATGCATCTTCTTCGCAAACATCAAAGCTTACTCTTTCAATCTCCACCTCAACACCCTTTTTATCTCTTTACATTCCCTTTCATTCTTAAATCGTAACTTGATCTTCAGGTTCATTGCCATGTTGCGAAAAATGGGTTTGTTAACAATGTGTCTGATGTTTTTGTTAACAATGGATCTGATGTTTTTGTTAACAATGTGTTTTTGGGGATTCCCATGATGCGTAAAAGGTGTTTGAAGAAAATCCTGTTAGAGAAAGTCATGTTAGTTATCTGATGAATATTATTTTTAAAGTCTTTTACAGCGCTTTTTAAAAAAAGCGTTGTAAAAGGCCCTTTTAAAAATTAAACAATGAGACATTTTACAACGCTCTTATTACCAAGCGCTGTAAAATGTCTCATTGTTTAATTTTTAAAAGGGACTTTTACAGCGCTTTTGTTAAAAAGCGCTGTAAAAGACATGCACTTTTTTTACATGCATAGTTCTTAAGAATTGTAATTGTCCAAATTTACATAAACATGCAATAATCACTGGTTATGCTTGCCTTCTTAGACAACAATAAAACAAGAATAGAACCAGAATAATTCAGATTATATAATACCACAATAATTCAATAAAACCAGAATAGAACCAGAATAGAACAATAATTCAGATTACAATAATTCAGATTACAAATAAAACCAGAATAGAACAATAATTCAGATTACAAATAAAACCAGAATAGAACAATAATTCAGATTACAACAATAATTCAGATTACATGCATGGCTTGTATAAAACAATTAAACATGTACATTAAGATGTCCTTCTTCTTTTCCTGGTGGGATTCACATTTGTTTGTCCATTTACAATACGAAACGATGGATTAATCCAAATTCCCTCATCATGATCATCTCTAAGATATAAACCATCATCAGTTGAATTAATTTCATGTGGTTGTTGTGATGTTGCAAATAAAAGATCATTACCAACATCTTCATCATTGTTGTTATCATCACTTATTTTATTGGTCGATAGGACAACAGACCATTTATCATCAGAAGGATCGGTGACATAAAACACTTGTTGAGCTTGCGACGCTAAAATAAAAGGCTCTTCTTTGTATCCCACCCTATTAAAATCAACAAGCAAGAATCCTGACTCATCAATTCGAACGCCATTATTATTATCGACCCACTTGCAACCAAATATGGGAACACAAAACATTGTGTAGTCTAACTCCCATATGCGCTCGATAACCCCATAATATGATAGATTTGCATATATTGGGTTTTTGTCTTTTGCACTTGTGACATGCATCGCTTCAGCTACGAGAGTGACTCCACTATTTTGCATAATGGTCTGATCATCTTGTTCTTTGGTATAAAATGTGTAGCCGTTAATAACATAACCAGTGTAAGAAAAGACATGTAAGCTTGGACAATTTGCTAGCCACCTCAATCTCTGTGAAATTGATCCGGGGTCTATGTCAAATTTTGACTTTATGTGATTTTTTAACCATGGTATAAAACTTCGATTGTGCTCTCGAGTTATCCAATTTTGATTCCTATTCATGTTCAAACGAGATAACTGATCCATGTGTATTGTAACATACGGTTGAACCTCATCATCATTGTGCAGAACATACAATTGTGCCTGCTCCAATTCTGTCCTTGATATAGTCAGTAGTCTCCTTCCAATTATCCCTTCTCCTGATAGTCTTCCCGAATGACGAGACATGGGAAGCCCTATGGATTCAACATTGGACAGATATTCAGTACAAAATTCAGCAGCCTCTTCAACAATGTATCGTTCAGCAATACAACCTTCTGGTCGACTTCTACTTTTTACTTACCCTTTTAATATTTTCATATATCGTTCTATCGGATACATCCATCTCATATAAGCTGGCCCACAAAGTTGTGTCTCCTTAACCAGATGAACAGTAAGGTGAACCATTATATCAAAAAACGATGGTGGGAAATACATTTCAAGCTCACACAAAGTAACAACAATTTCCCTCTGCAATGTCGGTAATTTCTGAGGGTCGATCACTTTACTACAAATTTCCCTAAAGAAGAAACATAATCTAGTTAATGCTAGTCGAACTTTTTCAAGTAAAATGGAACGTATACCTATTGGTAGCAAATGCTCCATTAGAATATGACAATCATGGGTCTTCAAACCTTTTAACTTGAGGTCTTTCATACAAACCAAATTTCTAATGTTCGAAGAGTATCCTTCTGGAACTTTAACTTCATGTAGAAATTTACATAAAACAATTTTTTCCTTTCTAGATAGAGTTTGAGCGGCTGGAGGTAGATATGTGCGATTTCCTTTCTTTACTGGAGCCAATTCATTTCTTATTCCCATATCGACCAAGTCCAATCTTGCGTTGATGTCGTCTTTAGACTTTCCTGGAACATTGAGTAACGTACCAATAACACTATCAAATACATTTTTTTCAATATGCATCACATCGAGGAAATGTCTTATATACAATGACTTCCAATATGATAATTCAAAGAAAATTGACTTTTTCTTCCACCCAGTTTTGACCAGCTCTCCCGCAAAAGGTTTGCCAAATTTATTGGTCAAACCTTGTACTTTTTCAAGTATTTGATATCCAGTCGGTGGTAAAGGAGCTTTACCTTCCTCTGATTTTCCATTAAATGCATTTCTCCACCAACGATACTGATGACTATAAGGTAAAAATCTACGATGTCCAAGAAACACATTCTTCTTACAATGTTTCAACCGCATCCAATTTGTACTCTCTTCACATACAGGACATGCACACTGACCTTTAATGCTATATCCTGATAAATTACCAAATGCTGGAAAATCATTAATTGTGCCGAACAACATAGCCCTCAAATTGAAATATTCTTTCTTATACCCATCATAAACTTCCACACCTATCTCCCACATACGTTTTAAATCTTCTATTAGAGGAGTCAAGTATACGTCTAAATCATTCCCCGGTTGTTTGGGTCCAAAAATTAACAGAGACAACATCATAAACTTACGCTTCATACATAACCATGGAGGTAGGTTATATATTACCAAAATCACAGGCCATGTGCTGTGTGAGATGCTTTGAAGACCATGTGGATTCATTCCATCAGTAGAAAGTACAAGTCTTAGATTTCTTGACTCTATCCCGAATTCAGGATACTCGTGATCAATTTTTGCCCATTGTGGGGAATCTGCAGGGTGTCGAAACATTCCATCTCTAATTCTTTCATCTGCATGCCATGTCAAGTGTTCTGAATCTTCTTCACTGCGATACATGCGCCTAAATCTTGGTATTATAGGAAAATACCACACGACTTTTGCTGGAGTAGATTCTTTCTTCTTATATCGAGAGACATTGCATTTCGGACACGCCTTAAGTAGTTCATATTCATTTCGAAATAAAATGCAATCGTTAGGACACGCATGAATCCTTTCGTAACTCATGCCAATAGAACACAAAATCCTTTTAGCCTCGTAGGTTCGACTGGGAAGTTCATTATCATCTGGCAACATATCTTTTATGAGTGTTAATAATTCTGTAAAGCTTTTATCAGACCATCCATTACTCGCTTTTAGGTTGTACAACTTTAATATCGCCGACAGTCTTGTGAATTTAGTACAACCATTATATAATTCTTTCTCTGCATCACTCAATAAACTTTCAAACATTTTAGGACAATCTCGAAGATCTTCTTCAACTGCTTTTGCGATCTCATCAACTCAGTCCGACTCATATGTATATGTATCGAAGTCAGTTGAAGCATATGTCGAACTATTCTCAAAATTAATGTTTCCTTTTTTTTTTCTCACCATGTCTTATCCAACATGTTTTGCTTTGATCAATTCCATTACATACTAGATGTCCTTCTAATTCATCTTCTCTAACACGTTTTCCAAAACAACATTTTAAACAAGGACAAACTACTCTATTTGGATCTTTTGCATTCTTCACTGCAAACTCAACAAACTCCTTCACTCCAATTTCATACTCTTTTGACAATCGATTGGCTGACATCCATTTCCTATCCATATTATACCACCTATATAAATGCAGTTACAAAACTAATAAGCTTTCAAAACATATCAACAAGTTTCAAAAAGAAACCAATATCAATCAATTATTTCAAAAACAGAACAGATCATGTGGTATGAGTTTTTGACTAGTAGAAGAGATTTAACACAGATCATGTGGTATGAATTTTTAATTTGATAAAAAAATCTAGTTAAAAAAAAAATACCTGAGACAACACGTAATAGGTAGATGGCGGCACAACACGTAATGGATATGAGGGTATGAGGGTTCCCAGAGTAGAGGTGATGAAAGGTGTAGAGGATATGAGGGTTCCCAACGTATATAATTATTTGAAATTTATGTCTTTTACAGCGCTTGTCAATAAAAGCGCTGTAATAGGTAGTTAAATTCAATGAAAGCGCTTGTATTTTAAAGCGCTTGTGAAAAAAGCGCTGTAAAAGGTGGTCCAATTATTTTAAAGCGCATGCCTTTTACAGCGCTTGTGAAAAAAGCGCTTTAAAAGCATACGCGAAAGCGCTTCATTTTACAGCGCTTTTTTAAAAAGCGCTGTAAAAGCCTTATAACATTATGCGCAAACGTTATATGACCTACAACAGCGCTTGTTTTACAGCGCTTGTGAATATAAGCGCTGTAAAAGGCTCCGTTATTTTTCAAATACATTTACAACAGCGCTTGTGTTTAGCAAGCGCTGTAAAAGGGGCGCTGTTAAATATCATTTTTGGCGTAGTGAGTTGATAATGTTTGTGAAGTTGTTATTGTTGGTGGTTGCAAAGCTTAAAGTCATTATGAATGTGTATTGTATGTTTGTGTGAGATTTCTTTTGAAGAATATATTCATGAAAAGATACTCACTTGAATTAATCCCAATACATATTCATCTTCACATTTGTTGAAGACTAAAAATGAGGTTGATTTACCTTGTGACAAGATCAGAGGAGATAAGGTTCAAGGAATGAAAAAGTATATATTATCATATTCTTAAGATGGCGACCTGATTGATATCAATGCGATGAATTAAATTTGGAGAGATATATTTATTTTCTCTTATTTGTATTGAACTTTGTGAACATATCAGACACCTGCAATGCTATACCCTAGTGCACCACTACAAGTTTTCCTTTTGACACTTGATCTCTTAAAAAATAATACTTTGTCCCTATGTGTTTACTTTTGCCATGTGAAACAAAATTCTTTGCCAAATTATCGGCTGAAATCTTGTCATTCTTCAGCTGAAGTGGTCTCTTGAAATCAAACTTCAACTCATTTAGCAATGAGCTCAACCAACCTGCTTGACAAGCAGTTTGTGATGCTGCCACATATTCAGCTTCACAAGATGAGAGTGACACTGTACTTTGTTTCTTGGAACATCATGATATAGGAACATTCAAGAATCTAAACTAGTAACCTAATGTACTCTTTCTCTCTATCTAATCCCCACTCCAATCAAAATATGAGTATGCTTCAAGTTCATCATCTTATTTTCCTCTTGCTTTTGGGAATAGCAAGCCTGAACTTTGAGTTCCTTTTAGATATCTCGTGATTCTCTTGGCTTCTATCATATAAGGTACCTTAGGATCATTCATAAACCTACTCCCCAAGCCAACTCTAAAGATAATATATGGTCTACTATTACAAATATACCTTAGAGACCCTACAACTTGCTTGAATAGAGTAACATCATCATATTTCTCCTTTTCAACTTTTGTCAACTTCAAGTTCCCCTCAACTGGTGTTTAAGCAGGCTTACAATCCTGCATATGAAAACTTTTAAGAACTTCACCAATATACTTCCTTTGGTGTAGCATTAGACCCTATTCCTTTGTAAGCAAGCTCAAAACTAAGCAAATAGCTTAACCTTCCAAGATATATCATCTCAAATTTAGTCATAAGCCTCCTCTTAAAATTATTGATTTCTGATGTAGCACTACCATTCACTAGGAGATCATCCACATACAAGAAAATGAGAATTATATCATTAGTATTTTTCCATTTGATATAAACTCCATATTGCACCACACACCTAGTTAATCCTTCATGCACAAGAAATGAATCAATTCTATTATTCCAAGTTGTGGGAGCTTGTTTCAAACCATACAAGGCTCTCTTTAGCTTATACACTCATGTTCTTGCTCCTTAATCTCAAATCCAGGTGGCTACAACAATATACTTTTTCTTATAAAGGACCATTCAAGAAAGTTGATTTTACATCAAACTACATTGAAGGCCAATTTCTAGCACTTGAAATTGCTATGACAAACCTTATAATCTATCCTTCCTACTAGAGCATATACTTCATGAAAATCAACTCCTTATCTTTGTAGAAAACCTTTTGCCACAAGTTTTGCCTTGTGTTTTGTCATTGTGCAATCAGGTTC
Source organism: Cicer pinnatifidum (assembly GCA_037974775.1). Classification (NCBI taxonomy): domain Eukaryota; kingdom Viridiplantae; phylum Streptophyta; class Magnoliopsida; order Fabales; family Fabaceae; genus Cicer; species Cicer pinnatifidum. Next base: position 22,522,619 of record JBBPBR010000007.1, on the reverse strand, counting down.
CAATTTGAGCTTAAATACCCAATTGAGATCAATTAGGTGTTTGGCTTATGGTAATGGAACCAGCCCCCTTGTATGACTCTCTCTATAGCACTACGTTCTTCTAGCTTGATTCCACTCCTTTTGCTCAATTGGGTTGGATTAACAGGTGGTTCATCATTCAACGGAACTCTCACAATTTTTGTTGGTTCCTCCAAGCTGATTTTTCATCAATCACTATAATCCTACTCACTATCACCTTCTTTTGGATTGAATCAAAATCTTATAAGCTCAAGTACGATAATAGCCTATCAGTATCAAGGCTTCGTTCTTGTTATCGAACTTTCTCTTCTTTTGATCTAGTATATGTCCCTATGAGTAAGCCTCCATTGGTCCACACAAATATGAATGTACAACATCTAAGGCTTGGTGCTCTTATATTAACATCTACACCAATTATAGTCAATTAACTCATACATTTTTTACTAAAATATTTAGAGAAAGTAAATATTCAAAAACTAAGAAGATTTAAAAAAAACCCTAATTGTGAATTACATTTTAACGTGAATATGACAAGAAATCCAAATATACTAAGAATTTTCAACATTCACCTATTTCCTAAAAACATTACAAAAGATATTAAGCTTTACAAAGTTAATAACAAATAATCTAAAATAATAAACATGATAAGTGATATTTCTAATCATATTTGTGTGCGCAATATGAAAAATCTTATATACATCATACAAGACATAAATTATGCACATTCACAAACAATGTTCATTTCATAAAATTACCATTTTACAACATTTTGTTTTTTGGTGCTTTAGATTAATTACGATGTATAAAAAAAATTCATCATTAGTGTGGTTAGGATTATAGCTCTTTAATCTCTACTGGAAGCGTCCCTAAGTATGACATACACCCATATTGTGTTCGAATATTGACTAACCTTTACATTTAGACTCTTTGGTTGGCACTTGTGCCTCATAATTGGCATTTTTAGGCCTACATAATTGACACTTAATTAGTGTATTTAAATAATTCTCATCACTAACATTTTTGTATCCATCATTTACGTAATATTATCTTAGAATCTCAAATAAGATACCTCATTATAATTCGGTAACTAATTTCATTCTTCAGTTCCTCAATATAACATGATTGTGTAATAAATAAACTTATGTCTACATACCAAGATAAAACCTTTGCAATGAGGCAAGACATATGCAAAATCCCCAACATATGTAAACACAATCCTAAAAGATCTAAATGACAAATTAAGACTTTACAAATAACAATATAACAAGCTAATATATCTTAGTGATTATTTGCTTTGTTTTTCTGTTCATTAATAAAAGATTGTTTAAATATATTTTTGGTATTTGTAAATATGTTTGGTTTTGATTTTAGTCTCTGTAAATTTTTTTGTTCGCTTTATATTCTTGCAAATTCTAACAAGTTTTAAAAAGTTTTTTATTAATCTTTTTTAATAAAAAAATTGTGATATGACTAATTTTAGATAAAGTGACACATGGTTACGGTGTAATTGTTGTTGACTAGACAATATTTAATACTTAAAATTAAAATTCATTTATTAACTCATTTAATCATTTTAATAAAAACTTAAAACTAATTAATTAATTAATTAACCAAGTAAATAATAAAAACTCAATAATCTTCATCTTCAACCCCAAATTTATTAATAAAAATTCAACAACTTTCATCTTCAGCCTTAATTTCTTCATCTTCAAATCACAAGTTCTCATATCTGATCCAAACCCTAAAAATTCTAATATCTAATTTTTCTTACACCACACCCTAAATTCTTAGAATCAGTAATCAAATTGTCTCTTCAAATTAACTTGCACCAATTTGAAAATAAAAAGTTTAGATAAGCTGTTGATGACCAAATGTTTATTTTATAAATTGTTTTTCCTACACAAAATTTAGGGAAAGATATATTGATGAGGAAGCATATAGGGGCGGTGGCATTCAACAACATCACTAGGTTGATATTTCGAAAAGATTTGTGAATTCATAAGGTGTAATGGATTAGCAGGTAATATAATTTAAGGCTGTAGAATCAAATGGATAAAAGTTAGGAGCATCTCTGGCTATGGCACAACATTATAATGATTAGGGTTTGATTCAGATATGAGAATTTGTGATTTGATGAAGAAATTAGAATTGAAGATGAAGATTGTTGAATTTTTATTAAAAAATTTGGGGTTGAAGATAAAGATTATTGAGTTTTTATTATTTAATTCATTTATTAATTAATAAATTAGTTTTAATTTTTTAATTAAATAATTAAATATTAATGTTAAATATTAAATATTGTCTAGTCAACAACAATTAAATATTGAATATTGCCTAGTCAACAACATAGAATTAAAATGTTAAATATCAACAATTAAGTTTTTAGTTTTTAATTAAATGAATTTTAATGTTAAATATTGTGTAGTCAACAACAATTACACGTCATCATGTGTCACTTCATCCAAAATTAGTCACGTCACTATTTTATTTACTAAAAAATATTCATAAAGAATTTTTTTAAAACTGATTAGAATTTGCAAAAATATACATAAAAAAAATAAAAAAAAGTTACATGGACTAAAATCAAAATGAAAAAAACATATTTAAACCATAAGATATTAATTGTCCTCCATTACAAGTCATTATTTGACTACATAACACCCCCTCTAAATTTTTATACAATTAGACATGAATTAAAAACACATATTTTTATTCAACTTTCATTAGACATATGACAAACACATTATGCGCATAAAATCACATATCACAAAATCACCCATAATATATTTCCAACTCTTACTATTCCACAAGAAAAATGAAAAATGGTATTATTATGCATCATAACTTCATTTATATCATTCTTTGTAGTTTCTAAAATAAAAATGAAATTACTTACAAACACATCACAACATCTCAAAAAGTAAGAAATTAATGCAAGAAGGAAAATATTTGTCTTTATGTGAGAAATATGTTCACCAATAACATGCAACCAATTTTATTATCCTATTAATCAAACCACATAATTGATTGATAAAATTAGGGATTGTAACATTCACTTATTATAGTCTTGCTCAGTAAAACTTCTCAACTAACCACATATTTCTAATATAATTAAGGTTTAAATATGTTTTTGCTCTTTGCAATTATAATTTATTTTATTTTGGTCATTACAAGTTTTATTGTTTGATTGAGATCCCTGCAGATATAATTTCATTTTAAATAGCCTTAAAATCCAATTTCTATTACAAAAACTCTAACACCGTCAATATGTTATGGTCCCACCAAGTATTTGTGAGAATGTTAACATAAATTACACCATCATGAACCCACTAACCACCTCACGCATATCACCGAGACTCAACATATTCAAGCAAAGAAATATCACAATTTGAAAATATATAGAAATAACAAATTTAAAGAATTCAAACCCAACATTCTCACACTAATAAGAGTTTATTCTAAACAAATTTCAAATTTATTGGAGATCTAATATATCAACAATCAATAGAAAAGAAACTATTATCTAATGTATTGGTGGCATGCAATTATTATGTCTCTTTTCATTGTGATTGCTTCATCTAGTATCATCTTCCCAACTACTAACACTTGGTGTATAAGCAGTCACAAAGAAAAGTAAGTCATTATTCTCAAGATATAATCAAGTAGAGTAAGGTAAATTAAATGTACATTCAACATAGCAACATTTAAATCATAACAATATCATCAAATGCATGATAACGCGAAATATATTCTAATTATCAACTACTTCACGTTGGATCCTTCTAATTCTGGATTGATACAAGTAGACCCTATTATCCCATGAACAATAGTGTCTAGTTAGGTTGATTCAATATTCTATAGAACGTAACATCGGTGCCCTGCTTTCACATAAGATATTCCTATCGGTAACTCCCTAAAGACTTTATCGATTATCGAACTTTAATTCTATCACGGCACAATCCCCCAACATGTCCTACTATATGGAAGCAATACATCACATGTAAGATATAATAATAATAATAATAATAATAATAATAATCAACCATCATTGTCTAACAACACTCACTCCATGTATGCACCTTAGTGTGCTTTGCAGCTAAGAATGCTAACAGAAATTACACCTTCATGAACCCACCAACCACCCCACGTATATCACCGAGACTCCTCCTCCTTCAACACGACAACAACACCCACATCACCCACATCATCCACATACTATCATGAACCAAAACCAACTATCTTCCTCTATCGATCATCTCACCGGAGGTAATTTTGGTTTACTGGTCTTTCATCTCAGTAGCGTGCCTTTGTGAAATGGGGAAGTCACAAATAAATGCAAGTTTATTTTGACTGCAGCCAAAATATATTTAAGCTATATTTAAGCTAGCATTGTATCAAAATCCTATGTATTGTATGGGTCCTGGAAGACATATAAAGTGCAGGTGATTCCTAAGTCATTGTTTACCATCATATTTTCTAATGATATTGATAGTTGCATTCAAGTAAATGTCAGTCACCAATATATTTCCTAAAAATCAGTCTCTTGCTAGTGCTTTACAAATGTAGGATAAGGTTGTCTTGTCTACCATAGATCCACAATGGATCCAACTCTTTCCTAGACTCTACAAAATAGAGTGCTTTGTAGCACCACCATGATAACTGCTCTTTTTCTTAATGACATTCACTTGAATAGTTTGGAATAAACTCTCTATTAAATTCTGTAATTGTACAAATTTATATTTTTTTTTAATTGTTTTGTTAAACATAATGTAGAAAAAATATTTTTGTTGAGATTTAGAGGTGATGGAATTGTAGTTGTTGCGTTAAGAAGGAGGAAAAATCTGAATGATATGCTTGGGGTGGTTGGTGGATTCATGGTGGTGTAGTTTATGTTACACATTCTCACAAATATTTGGTGAGATCAAAAGATATTGACGCTGTTAGAGTTTTTGTGACATAAGTTAGAGTAAAGGACTATTTAAAATTAAATTATATTTGCAGGGATGTGAGTCAAACAGAAAAACTTATGAGTACCAAAATAAATAAATAAATAAATTATATAATTGGAAGGACAAAAATATATTGAAACCTATAATTAAATTCATCATTATTAGGATGTCATATTAAAGGCAAGCAATGATAGAGAATACGAAAATATAATTTCATAACCAATTTTATTAACGCAATTATTTCATATGAGATGAACTTTTCTCAATTACAAAATGATTGGTTTTAAATATCATAGAACAACTATAAAGATTTAGGGCTTCACATCCTTGAATGAAGAATGGCAACACGGGGGCCTCTCACAAACAATTGGCTGACATACTAAGTTACCTTTACAACAAGGGGGTAAGCATTGTACATTGCCAACAAAAGAACATGCAATTGTTAGAAATAATACCACAAACTTCAAAAACATCTTCAACATTGTTTCCAATTTAACTATCTTGGTTAGCAAATAGTGATTGATATGTTAGAGCAATGTGTATCTATTTATATGCAATATACGAATCATCTAAGATATCATAATTAAAGATATTTAAACTTTAATAATGTGCAAAAAAAATTTGTCATATAAGTATTTTATTATCTTTTGTTTTTTTATCAAAAGTATTTTTTATCTATTGATTTTAATATCTTATTATTTTAATGGTATTTATTATGAATAGTTTTTTGACACATTATTGTTTTTGATATTAAGAAACAATTGTTCTTAACATTAAATGTTAGAATCAAGTTCTTCAAATATGATTATGACCTTCAATCAGCATTTACTACCATTGATATGTGTACACAACACACACTAACACATCTACTATATATTCTTTTAGAGATTGTCGTAACTTCTTTAGTTTTTATAAAAATAAAAATAAAAAATTGACAGTTGATGAATTAGACTAGTTAATAATACTATTAAATAATAAATATATTTAACATTTTATTTAAAATACCATAAATAATATTTGTAATATTTATTAATCCAATATAATTATTTATATTTATTAAATATAATAATATTATATACTCAAAAACATGTATATGTTATGATATCGTATATCTACTATTAAATATATTTAAAATCTTATATAAATTTTCATAAATAATATTTATAATATTTAATAATCATGTATAATTTGTTTATGTTAAAATTATGATATACTCAAAAAATACCTGATATGATATCATAATTAATACTATAAAATATTTAATATATTTAATATGTTATATAAAATACTATGAAAAAATATTTATGACATTCAATAAAAACGTA
>JBBPBR010000007.1:22481756-22512576 GCA_037974775.1 Cicer pinnatifidum | reverse complement strand
ATGGTTGCTACAATTTAATTAATAAAATATAATTAAAATACTATGATGTATTTATATACAATGAATTAAAAAATAATTAATAATTAAATCAAATTTGTAAAGGGGATATATTTTTATTGTTATTTTTTAATTATAGAGATATAAGCAAAAAATTAGTAGAATATAAAATAAAAAAATTATTAAATTATAGAGATATCACATGATACTATTGAATGATGTGGCAAAATTAGTGTCATATGGGATGTGTCAACATATTATTTTTTAAGTTTGTTTTAATATATTATATTGATATTGATATCAAAAATTTAAATCCTCGTAATCTTCTTTCCCAATATTCTTCTTCATCAATTTGTTTTTTTCCTAGTTCATGACAAAAATGGTAATTTGTTGCTTTGATCTTTCATGGTTAATAGCTTGCTGCAGTTTCAGATGTTGGCATTTCAATTGGCACGTTGTGGGTTTAGTTCGCAGCATGTTTAGTTGGCAACAGGTCGGGACGGTGTGTTTATTGTTGGGAAAGATAGCATAAGTTCAAAAGAATTAAGACACAATCACAACACAAGAATATAACGTGGAAACTCCAAAACCAGAGAAAAAACCACGGCCGCTGCCTAAACCGGCAACCAGAGAATTAACACTATGTGAAAATTGTTACAACACATAGACTTCTCTCACTCACACCCAACACCCCAGTACAACCACACGCTTACAAAGAAAATATTTAAACTAAGTCACATACAAGCTTAAAGTGCTATTGCTGACTGGTGCATTTGAAAACAAAGGACCAAAACCCAATATATAGTCTTGGCCTTCTCCTTATTCTCCCACACTAAAGGATGTGGGACTTGCAATCAACCCCAACAATCTCCACCTTGATTGTAATAGTTACAGCTTCCGCTTCCATTGTCTTACCGACAATCATACTCCACCATAAAAAGTACACTTCACTTGAAACTAAACCATCCCAAGAATTTGCTCCACATGGAACTAAACCATTCCAAGAATTTTCTCATGTCGAAACCTAACTGAAATTTATGGTGCAACTCCCATGTTGGCTTCCAGGAAGTTCTTCAGCCATCGACACATCACCACACACCTTGCATCAATGCCAACCAATGCCCGTGTGCTGTTCTGAATCCGCTAGCAATAACTTGTCCTTTTTCATGGTATAGCGGAAAAACCATAAGGACAAACTTTATCTTCTAGATGAGATCACCATCATCTCCCAAAACAAGGGAGACCTTGCCAACACTTGTCTCAGAGTCTTTTTCAGATACTGCTCCACGTGGACAATTTCTCTTCACATGCCCAGACTTTCCACACTCCCATCACACCAAATTCTTTGCATGTATCTTCTTCCCATTAGCGCCACTTCTAGTTAGCAACATTGAGCTTGATGAAGTGCTTTCATCATTTTTCATTTTCCTTTCTTTAGAAATAATTTTAGTTGCAACTCTTCAAAACTCAAACTTTCCTTCCCATACATCATAACAGGTTTAAGATGAACATAGGAAGGTGGAAGGGACAAAATGAGCCTTAACGCTTTATCTTCATCATCAATCTCAACTTTGATAGATTCCAACTCAGAGACAATATTATTCAAAGTACTAAGATGATCAGAGATTTTCGTACCCTCATCCATGCGCAGATTATGGAATTGCTCTTTCAACAACAACCGATTTGAGATGCCCTTAGCCTGATATAACCCTTCAAGCTTCTCCCAGAGTTGCTTGGCTGATAACAGATTCTGCACATTCGCAAGAACATTCTTTGCCAAACACAGACGAATTGCACTTGCAGCTCTCAAATCTAGTTCCTCCCACTTGTCGGCCTCCATGTTGGAAGTGTTTCCTTTCAACGCCTTGTGTAATCCTGATTGTATAAGCACATCCTTGACTTGTACTTTCCACAAGCCAAAGTTGATTCTTCCATCAAACTTCTCTATGTCAAAATTCATAACGCTTGAATAAGACATAGCAGTTGCACGCAGACTGTAAACTGTGCACCAGGTAAGTTCCCAGGAAAGAGAGGTGGGTCACAACAGGCACGCTTAAATACCAAGTCTTTCCTTAGCCAGAACCTCCCTAAACAGCACTTTCACAGTATCACCTTTCCCCTAACAATACCAAGGATAATTCTTTTCTGATGTGGAAGATCAGACAAAGCTGCAACCACAGAGCATACTAAGAAAAATTATCCCACCGAACCTCCGAACCTGGCTCTGATACCAGTTGTTGGGAAAGATAGCATAAGTTCAAAAGAATTAAGACACAATCACAACACAAGAATATAACGTGGAAACTCCAAAACCGGAGAAAAAACCACGGCCGCTGCCTAAACCGGCAACCAGAGAATTAACACTATGTGAAAATTGTTACATCACATAGACTTCTCTCACTCACACCCAACACCCCAGTACAACCACACTCTTACAAAGCAAATATTTAAACTAAGTCAGATACAAGCTTAAAGTGCTATTGCTGACTGGTGCATTTGAAAACAAAGGACCAAAACTCAATAAATAGCCTTGGCCTTCTCCTTATGCTCCCACACTAAAGGATGTGGGACTTGCAATCAACCCCAACATTTATTATTGTTAGTTATATAGCCTTGCTATAACTTATACTTGTTTCATGTGTTGGTTGAGGTTGAATTTTATAATGGTCTACTTGTTCATTGTTGGCTATCTAATTGTTGTTAGCTTCACTTGTATTTTTGCATCCTTGTAATTGGGTGGTGTTTTGATAAAACATCTCATTTTCTTTTGATAAAATGAAGAAATATTTGTTCTCAAATTATACATGACCAGATTGTTATTGTCGACATTTTGCATTTTCAATTTCTTCACTATTATTATTGTTATTTATTTTTCTTTAGGAATTTTTCTTCTTATGATACGTTTGATTTTTATCATTTTGTGAAACATAGATGAGTTGAAACATATAAAGATGATCTAAACCAACTGAAAAATCATATGGCTAAAAGATTGAAAATCTTACAAACCCTCAATACTTGAAATCATGGGGATCCTTCATAAAAAAATATATATATATCACGAATAACTCATGTGTTGCCCCACGATTTCATAAGTATAAAAATTGTCACTTTTTAGTCTACTTTTTGGTTATACTCTATCTCAAGTCACTTATCCACAAGATTTGAATCTGATACTAATTAGATTCATATTCATCATACACCCTCTACTTTTGAGTCATGAACATACTTCATTGACTTTTGCCACAAGTAAATCTCTAGATGTTGGGTCGTCTATGTTGAACTTTCGTCACTACCGATTATTATTTGATATCAATCTAAAAAATGACAAACCTTGTATGAATTTTTTATGACTATTGAAGAAAAACCTTAGTTAAACACAACTTTGAATACATTGACTATGTTCTCCCATATATATACAAGGGACAAGGTCAACAATGAAAATGTTATCAAGTTTCCCCATGATCGTTAATGTTATTTAATTTGATCCTAAAACATAGATCATATTGATGTTCCTCAATATTTTGAATATCAATAAATGCATTTTGTATTGTCCATTCTCACCCATCATATATTTCACTCTTACCAAACATTATTTTTCTTTCTCTTCTTTCAACGATAGACCAAGCATATTTGAAAGTAGTCCATTCATAAATAAGTTTGCTAAAATCTCATACATAATTTTAATCATGCTATAAATTCAATTGAATGTGAGAACGATATAAATAAAATTCACTATCTGGATGGACTTCGATATGTTGGGGCATGAGATTAACGTCACATTAATCCCCCTAGACAAGTGGTTTTATCTTAATCATTGTCTAAATATGTTTTGAATATATAAATCACCTGGGGAATTTTAAGTTTGTACCATGGGTATTCTAGCCGCCTACGAATCGAAAATGAAGATGTTGAAAGTATATGAGGCTTGAATGTAATCTTCAATCAACTAAATCAAGAATGGAAAAGCTAGAAAAAGAAGATGATCATTTTGTGTATATATATTAGACAAATGTCTAAAAAAAATTGAAGTCATTTTCCATCATGTCCCTCAATAATATTCAAAGTAAGTCACGATGAAGAATAGTCATTCACAAGAATAAAATTCACGATTATCCTACTCGTTATCAAATGTATAAAAAAAGTATATGAAAAATTCTCATACCAAACATTACCTCGTAACTGTAGAATACCCTCCATGAGTATCAGCCTATAATTGAGGCATCCCTTTGTTTCTTATTATATAGAATAAAGGCAGTGCAACCTACTCAAACAAAAATCTTGTTATCAAGAGTAACGATATGTGTTGACCGATTGAATTCAATTCAAGAGAAATGTTGACTGTCTCATGTCAAGGACAATTATTTCAAAAGATCTTAAAAGAAGAACATATAAACTTCAGAGCTTCAAAAGAAAGAATTAGCATTCAAGAGGATTTCACATATTTAAAAGGACTAGCAAGATAAATGAACTCTAAACTATATGAGCCCCCAATACCATAAAAAAAATACATTCAAGTGTGGCTCTGATCCATACCAATATGGATCAAGAACACTTATCACTACTAATTCAAAAAGTATTACATCTAAATAAAGATCCGCTAGGTTGAAAATCCAAAAGGACGACCTTGGCAAAAATTAGGGCCACAAAAAAAATATAGAATAAAAGAAGATCACTTGTTTGAGAATCTAAAAAAGGATTATCAAAGAATGTAGCTTACATACACACATCAAAGTCGAAGATGAACATATTCCGAAAGACTGTGAATATAGATTGGAGCAAATCATATCTTCCAAATTAGGTTAACGACATGATTGAAATTATGGCATGAGTTATTAGCACACTTATTTTATGAAAAACTACTAACAAATTGGGTCATTTACCCATATGAGATCATCTTATCTTCTTTTCTTTCTATGAATCCTTTTTTAGTACCATAGATTTTCTCATTAAATATCATTGTTTGAATCTTCCTTCACTAGTTTCTTGTGTTATAAATTTTTTTTGTCAAAATGCATTTTTATGATAATCATATGTTGGGGCACAAACTATGTGAATGTCAAGAGGTCAAAACTAGTATGATGTCTTTACATATAAGGCAGAGGCAACTAAAGATCAAGTCGATGATGTAAAAAAAAACTCTTTAAAGATCAAAAGGACAATCACCACTATTTATTTGAAGTGGTGCACAATTTTCATCCATGAATCAAGGATCATGTCTGTAAAGAGGTGAAAGATATAAATAAAAAATTGAAAAAAAAAAGCTTATTGAAAAAAATTATTAAAAAAAAATGAAAATGAAGGAAAATGTTCATTCATTAAATGCATTCATGGCATTTTATAGTTAGTGGTTAAATTTAAAGTTGAGACATTAACTTACACCCTATTATTTAAGAGATGAGACGTTGACGCACATCCTCTGATTTAAGAGCAGGGATGACTGACCCTCATCCTTTGATTTAAGAGTTGGGTTGACTGGCCTTCAGCCTCTGATTTAAGAGCTAGGTTTCCCCCACAAGAATTTTGTTGATATCTTTGTTGATGAATTATGAGTCTCATAGGAAGCTATTACCGAAAATACTAAATGAATCCCACGTCATTCAAGATACCACTTTTGACAAATTTGGAGGCATCATAGATAACATTACCACTAGCAGTCACCTAACCTTCATAGATGAAGAATTGTCCGCCGAAGAAAGAGGCCATAAAAAATTGTTGCACATATCAGTAATGTGCCTCGATCATATGATATTGAGAGTCCTTGTTAAAGCTCTCGATGAGAGTCTTAGAGAAGTTATGGGATAAATCAAACTCCTAATTCAAATAGGCCTGGTCACTTTTGAAATTACGTTTCATTTGATGGATATTGTACCCGTCTGTAGCTACTTATTGAGGAGACCATGGATCCATTCTACCAGTGTGATGCCATTAACCCTACATCAAAAGCTGAAGTATATGGTATATGACCAAACTAATAATCGTGTTAGATGAGGAAGACTCGTTGATGAGTAAATTTTCCACCACACCGTACGTTGAGACGATAGAGTAAGCTCTGGAGACCGCCTTCCAAACACTAAAAGTCATGGATACCTCTTGTGTCGAGACGACAAAAATAGAACCACATCTATCAAACACAACTATTACGGTTTGGGGAAAAATGAAGAACGACTCAAAGGATTGATAAAACTTCATGAGAATAGAGATAAATGAGGTTTAGATTACGAACCAACCAAAATTGACAAGCGAAGATTGGCCAAACAAAAAAATAAATAAAAAAATTGTTAGCTTAGATTTAAAATCGAGAGCCTAGAACCGAAATGATTCCCATATGTGAAACTCAACATAGTTTCCAAAGTGCAGGCAAAACAAACAAGATGCATATTGCAGTAGCTGGAGATAATCTTTCCATCGGTGATGCTAATTAGGTTCATCCATATGATGCAAAAGCAAAAAATCAAGAATTGGGAGACAATCAAGTTGCCTATAGTATTCAATGCAATTCTCATTTTTTAGAATAATTCATTCACATATCATTGTACTAAAATCCTGCCACATAACTTTCACCATCTTACTCATCAGGCAATAAAAGATAATGAAGAAGATTATGAATTTCCCCTAGAATTGTTAAAATCGGTAGAATAAAAACCAAGGGCATTATGCCCCATAAAAACCAAGGGGACATTGTGTTACAAGGTAATGCATTTTGGTCTAAAGAATGTTGGGGAAGCCTACCAAAGAGCTATGGTAACTCTATTCCATGACATGATACATAAAGAGATAGGAGTCTATGTAGATGACATGATTGCTAAGTCACAAACAGAAGAAAAACATGTGATTATTCTAAAGAAACTCTTTGAAAGATTCTGAAAGTTCAAGCTAACACTTAACCCATTCAAATGCACTTTAGGCGTACGGTCGGATAAATTGTTAGAATTTGTAGTTACTCAGAAAAGAATAGAGATCGACCCCGATAAAGTTCGAGCCATTTAGGAAATGTCTCCCCAAAGTACAAAGAGAGTGGTTCACCGTTTTCTTGGGAGACTAAATGATATTTCAAGATTTATATCACAACTAACTACCACTTGTGAATCAATTTTTAAAATTTTACGGGAAAAATCGAACAATGTTGTGGACGAAAGATTGTAATATAAAAACATTAAAAAGTAAAGTTATTTAGAAAATGGTTGTAATATACAAATATTTACATGAGATGTTGTCTTTTGCACTACACGGGTATCGCACCTCGATATGTACTTCAACTGGGGCAACCTCTTTTTGCCTAGTATATGGGATGGAGGTTGTGTTGTCCATTAAAGTAGAAATCCTATTCACTAAGAGTATTAATGAAAGTCAAACTAGAGGAATCGAAATGGGTACACACCTATTTCGATCAATTGAATTTAATTGAAGAAAAAAGGTTGGCGACCGGTCTTATGCCACGGACAATTATAACATAAAAGACTGAAAAGAGCGTACGAGAAAAAATACGAGGAGACTTGGTGCTAAAAAAATCTTACCAATTCAAAAGGATTATTGTCGAAAATGGACCCCTAACTATGAAGGTTCATACGTCATGAAGAAAACTTTCTCAGGCAGGGCTTTCATACTTAAATAATGAGTACCCGCTAAGTTGAAAACTTGAAAGGGACAACCTAAGCAAAAATTAGGGTACAAAAGTAATAATCAATATCTGGTAGGTTTAAAATCTGAAAAGACGACCTAGACAAAAGTTAGGGTATAAAAAAAATTAATAATAATAATAATAAAAAATATCCGCTAGATTGAAAACCTAAAAGGGCGACCTAAGAGCATCTCCAACGGGAGGTAAAATGAGTTCGTCCGCCAGCGTATAATTACTTAACTTCTAGTTTTTTGTGGGTTCACCGTTGGAGTTGTGCCAAGGTGTCATCACGGTACTGTCAGGAAGGAACGGTGCTTCATAGCAGTTAACTTTTATTAATTTATTAATAATAATAAATTTATCATTTTTTATTAATTTATAGTCGTTAACTTCTTTTTAATTTAATAAAATAATAATAATTTTGTAACCATTACCTTTTTTTTAGTTAATATACTACCGTTAACCTTTTTTTTTTCCTTTAATTACCATTGTTAGCTCATTAATAGGAATAATTTGTTACTCATAATTTTTCTTCATAATTTTATTTTAATTTAAAATTTTTATTTTAATTTTAAATTAAAATAATGTATAATAATATTAATTAGAATATTTAAATTAATATTTTAAGTTATAATAAAATTAAATATAAATTAAATATTAATGTATAAATTAAAGTTATGAGATATACTATGGTTTTTTAAAAGTTAAACCGTAGGAATGAATCCATTGAGGGTGATGTGGCATAGTAGAACCTATTTAAATGGAGTTCACCTTTGGAGTAAAAAAGGAACGAGTTCCTTCAAGATGATGTGGCACAGTGGACCCTATATAAAGAACCCATTTTGATTTCACCGTTGGAGATGCTCTAAGCAAAAATTAGGGTAAAAAAATAAATAAATATATGTTGGGTTGAAAACTTGAAAGGACAACTTGGGAGAAGAAGAAACAACAACAACAAAAACAAATAATATATATTCAAAAGGACATGGTCAACAATATGGATCAAATTATAACACGAGAATAAAAGTTGTTTACAATACAAGGCAGACAACAACATGAGATCCAACTTAGGATCACAACAGTAATTCTTCTTCAAAAATAAAAAAAAAATAAAAAGAAAGAAAAAGAAAAAAAGAGAAGAGGACCAAAGAGAGATCAAAGATATCAAGTCCAAAAAAAATGTATAAGTGTTTTTCTCATCCATGATTTGAATGGTTGTGTCCAATAAAAATATTAATAAAAACCAATATATTCATTCGTTCAATGATTCATAATATTTTATAAATTTAAAGTCGAGACAACGACCCGCATGTTGAAGCCGGGAAAATGACTCGCTCTCGAAGCCGAGAAAACGACCCGCATGTTGAAGTTGGAAAAATGACTCGCACCCGAAGCTGAGAAAACGACTCGCACCTAAAGCCGAGATTTCGAGAAAACGACCCGCATGTTGAAGTCAAGAAAACGACTCGCACCCGAAGCTGAGAAAACAACTCGCATGTTGAAGTCGGGAAAACGACTTGCACCCGAAGCCGAGAAAACGATTTGTATGTTGAAGCCGGAAAAACGACTCGCACCTAAGGCGAGAAATCGCCGCGCATGTTGATGCCAAGAAAACGACTTGCACTGAAGCCTTGAAAATGATTTGCACCCAAAGTTGAGAAAAGGATTAGTATCTTGAAATTGGGTAAAACTTACCAAAATCATATTTAGACAAAATTAGAGTTGTCATCTTTACTTATCACTTTGATTCTCAAAGTAAATTCTAAGAAAAGTGGGGCAGTTGTTGACACGTAATTTTGTCTGCTACTTTATGATTTTTAATAAATATATAAAAAAATAAAAATAATAATGATGAAAATAAAAAATAAATAGTTAGACTTTTAAATTTTAGAAAATCATGTATGTGTTTGGTTTCTATTTGACTCTGATTCATTTTTAGAAATTTTTACTATTTTCTAAAATATATAAAATAAAAACAAACCTATTTAATTGAATTGGATTGATGATAGAATAAAATCATTATAATAGTTATCATTTGAATGAAAAGAAATTGATAAGAAATAAATCATTGGTAATAAAAATCAGTATCATGGTGATCAATTGAATAGAAAAGAAACCAAAGAAATGAATAAATGGTAATAAAAATCAATATAATGGTGATCAATTGAATAGAAAAGAAACCGAAGAAATGAATCACTATAATTGTGGTCAATTAAATGAAAAGAAACCAAAAAAAAAAATAGATTAATGGTAATCAATTGACAATTATTCTTGTCTTTTGTAGCTACACCAAAAAAGTCTATAAATAGTCTACCACAAGAGGACATAAAGGGAGGACAATTCAAAACACAATTTGAAAGCAAAAAAAAATAGAGATATTAATAGGCAAAAGAGGAAAAGAGAATCTGATCTTGAAATAATTAGTATAGCAAAAAAATAATTCAGCAGCAAGGTATCACTTTCTTATTGTTTTCTCTAATTTTCTGCTTATTAGTCTTTGTATTGCATGTTTTTAAAATATATTCTTTTTTCTCTATTTTTTTTGTTTATAAAAAATAAACTCATATGTTAAGTTTTTATTTTTTTAAAAAAATTGTTTAATCATAAAATTATTTTCTTTGCAACACCAAATAATAATAAAAAAAACAATTAATTGATATTTATAGATCAAGAAAACAAATTTCACCATATTGTAATATAATAGAATATTCATATTATGTATAAATGATTTTTCTCTTAGGATTAGAATTAATGGTCGCTGCCGTCGGATGAAATTATCATCGTGCCATATCACTCACCCCCATCGTTGGTGGCCTTTGTGTCGCGACATATTCGACAGTACGAGCAAATCCTTTAATAGGTTGTTTCACCGTCGTGTCCATCTCTTTCGGTCACACACCGCCGCGTTAGTTTTTTCTAAAAAAAAATCAATATTCTTTTCTTTACTTTAAAACAAAAATAGAAGATATAATCCATTAACAAATATTATTATTATTATTATTGTTATTATTATTATTATTACGTTTTTATTTTTATTTTTTTATATGTATGTAAATAAAAATAATAATAAAATCGGTCAACACATAAATATTTTCTATTGCACTTTGGGGATACGTAGGAGCAAGGTCTTTCTCTTGTCAAATCAAATTAGTAAAAAATAAAATTTTCTTCTTTTAATAATATAAATAATTTAATTTCTTTTTTTTTAATTATTCTTTTTAGAGTAAAAATAAATAAATAAATAAATAAATAAATAAATAAATAAATAGTTTGTACATAACTAATTATAGAGTAACCGTTTTAACGGACGTTGTTGGGTGGTAATATTTTCCTACTCGTAATCGACTCCCAAATTCAAATTTTTGATTCAAAAATCATTATTTTAGATTTTATTCAATTTTTCTTTTAATAAAAATAAAATTGACAGCTATTCTCTTTTCGCGAACAAATCAGAATCGACACCAATAATTAAAAATTCAGCGAAGAAAATTAATGAAGTGTTGTTTAAGGAAGTACAATTTGAACTACCATGTTAATACTCCTTACAAAATGTGTACAGATTAAATGATTGAAAGGTGAAGGAAATTGAACTTCTTTTAACCCGTGTACAATTAATGTCAAGATTATTATAAAATCACTAAATTGTAGGTCCATATGAAGTTCTATTTTTATTTCTTTATGCATATGATATTTATAATCGAGAACATTACAATTTAAAATCATTAAAATTATAAAATAAAATTGCGAATAAATTCACATAATCGAGATAAAAGAAAAAAGTATTTACAAATATCATAAAGTCTACAAAAATAATAAAATTTATGTGTTTGAATTATTCATATCTTCAAAGCTATAATATTGATGACGTCAAAATCATTGATTAAATTTTCACTTGATCAAAGTTGATATGTTAATGTGAAAGAAAAAATACTGCAACAAGACAGAAAATCTAAACGTCACACCAAGACGATAAACAAACATAACGTCGCACAAAGGTGATGAAACCACAACAAAATCAAAAAAAAATTAAATATGTATGGAAATCACTTATTTAAATAAAAAAGAATAAAAAAATTAAGGTGATTTCGAAACAAAAATCCTTAAACCACACTTTAGTGAAAAAATAGGAATTGGTCCAGAAACATGTGGCAACTCTAATTCCAGAAACCTACGTTCGCAGGTATAAGGAGTAGTCACAAATTGAGTGATAAAAGAAGAAACAAATCATCATCATATTGAAAGGAGTACTCACAAAAAATAAACAAACATTACTGCTAGTTCATCATCATCATATATATGTAGTTGTTAATTATTTTAGTTATCATTGGTCATTAGTTAATTTTAGAAATTATTTAATTAAGGTTTTGCTTTTTAGGTCTTGTATTTAATAAGACTTTATGCTAACATTTTCTTGGTTACTTATACACTTTTTCTTAGTTTTATTTTGGTTCATTGATTTAACACAGTACTCAAAATTGCTGACAAATCAACATAACTTATGCACGGTATTTAACTACATATGGATTAATAAATATCTAAATTGAGTTAAATTAATTGCAAATGAAAGCTAAGATTCATAACAAACGTTAACCAAGACACTATAACTCAGTTAAGATTGCAAAAAGGTTAAAATTTTCCTTTTTTAGTTGGGTTTTTTTGGTGAGAAAGTTGTCTTGCCTAGCAAAAATATTTTTCAGTTATGCTCGATTCCGTCCGGTGAGCATGGTCCCTTGCCAAGTGAGTAGTGTTACATTTTTTAGCCGGTTTTTGTCATTAGGTGACCACAACCAGTATTTAAGTGAATACTATAGTTTTTAGGTCATTCTTGGACCTTGGGATCTTTGGAAAGTCGACAAAACACTTGGGTACACCAAAATATTAAAGATTCAACCTTGAGAACAAATGATTGAAGATTCAATGGGTCTGCATGTGTGTAATTATTTATTTCTTATTGTTTATATTTCCTTGAAGATAAGTTGTTAAATTCTTATCGTAAGGGATAAGTAGAACAAGATGAAAACTTTTAGTGTTTGATTTGATATTTGGTTATTTAAATGGATTCAATTAAGTTGTGTTTTTAGTCTATATTCTTAATGTTTTTTTATCATTTTATTCCCAATTAATTGTTTTACGATTCAAAGATTGAATCGAAAATGGAGTCTTTGAATGTTTGTGATTGAGAATTTGTTGTGTTTTTAGTCTATATTCTTAATGTTTTTTTATCACTTTATTCCCAATTAATTGATTTACGATTCAAAGATTGAATTGAAAATGAAATCTTTGAATGTTTTGAATGTTTTGAGATTGAGAATTTGTAACTCTAAAGTCTAGAAATATTTAAAGACACATGAAACAACTTATAATTTCTATTATTTGATGTTTCGTCTTATTTTTTTAATTTGCTAAGAGATTATAAATCAATTTAACATTAAAGGTTCAACTGCTAAGAGATTAGAATTGAAACAACCACTAAGAGATTAGGATTGAAACATTCTTGGAAATTGGTAATAAGTCATTGAATGAATTCAATAGCCAATGTCAATTTAATAGTAAAGGTTGTATTTAGAGTGAAATTTTACTAAATTTCGTTGTCACATTTTAGTGATTGCAAATACTAAAAAATCATAACTCTTTTGTCAATTTACAACTAAAGCACAATTCCATAGTATAACGTAATCTTTGTGTTTGACACTTGGTCTACACCATTTTATTATTACTTGCAACGATTCGGTACACGTGTGTAATCGCAATCATATACCTTAGTACAAAACCATAACTTTCCAAAGAAATGAACATACTCTACTAAATAAAAAGATATTTGCAGCAAGAAAGATGGATGAATTTACAAACTCCAGGACATAAATCTACAAAATAAAATAAAAGATATTGATCAAAATAAACACTGTTGTAAATTGTAATCAAGCAACGAGTAGGAGATTGCAAATGTGTTAATCTCAAATTCCCATTATTAGTGATTGTATTTTAACATGCAAAAAGCAGCTTCCCGATGTAGGTATTGCAAAGAGTATTGCGCTTGCAAGCAAAACATATCGTGTCCTCGTCTCTTATTTACAATAATGTCACAAGTAATTGTTTTTCAATTGGTTGATCTTATTCACTTATCTAAGTCATTTTTGCAATCTTTGTATTCACTTATCTAAGTCATTTGATACAATATTGTTTGATTCAAATTCTGATTCGGCTATTTTTTCAACAAGTTCGTCACACACAACAAAATCATTTTTCAACAAGTTCATCACACACAACAAAGTCATTTAAACAAGCATCTCAATTATCCCACTCTTAAACCTTATTTCTTACCAATAGCACCTCTCCATTTGATCTGAAGAGCTTTTGAAAGCTTAACAAGCTTGTCAGTCTTAGGTATAATCCCTTTCACAGCAGGGTCATTAGCAAATCTCTCTGCCCAATTCACCAAACAAGGAGCTTTTTCTTCAACCAACACTTTCCTTGCATATTCATGCTCTATCACACTCAGCCATCCCAAGAAACTCCCAAATGCAATATCAAGATATCCAATACTATCCCCACCAAAAAAGGATTTTCCTTTGCTGCATTTTTTAAAAGCACCCTCCATCCTCTCAACCACTTCTTCCATTACTTCAAAGTATGGCTTCCTTTCTTCTTCTCCTTCAACCGTAATTATGCTTTGCATGGAAGGAAACCACTGTCCAGTTTCACACAATAGTTAGTCAACAAATTAATTTTAAAATTAGTTCAAAACTTCAGATGTGTTTTTTTAGAGTATAGACCTTAGACCACCGTCAATGTTTTAAAAATGGAATCGAGGATCGAATCAATTAGACATCCGGATCATGGTTCAATTGATTTAATTGGTTCAACCACGATAGAAATTGGATGATGAGTATATAAATAAAAAGAATTAAAAAAATAAGTGCAAAAATTAAAGTGGTTGAACAAACAGCGATTGAAACAATTCAACCCTAGTTTGATCTCAACTCTTGATTCAGTTTGGTTCGACAGTGGTATAGCCAAAATTCAACTGGCAAACTAGTGAGTTTACAATTCAATTGATTGAACCGGCCGATTTGGTGCAGTTTTAATGATAAATATAAAACTTGAAATGATAGTTTGAAGAATTATGATATAATTAGTATATAATATGCTTTTATATAGTGTCCCTAAGGTAACTAACATAATTGTCTTTCATCTAATTATAACTAACTTCTAACTACCTTAATCTAATTCTAACACATATCTATTTATATTTAATTATATCTAACTGGTCATGCAAGTTGAAAATTTTTTAGTGTCCCATGACACTCACTTCAATATAAAATCAAGAATCTCAATCTTTGGTCTTCAAATGTCAAATTTAACTACCAAAACTTAACCACATAGGATGGAAGCACAAATAGAATCAGAAGTATCTAACTACCATAAGGTAAAAGAACAAAGAATGATAATTATTTTACTATCGTTGGGTAGAAGTTTGAGTTCGCTTTGACCTAAGTATCCATAATTCTTGAACATTCATTGAGTATCTTTCTAGTTGGTTTGGACCACCACACGCAAATGCATGTGCACATGTTCAACCTTATCTCCATTGCGCATGCGACGAACCACACCAAACTCCATGAATTATCTTGTGAAACTGCTAATTGTACCTCCTCCTATTTCCTCCATTTTCCCTGTACTTGTTTCCTCATAAAACCTGTCATCCCCTCAACCTCCTCTACAAAAAATCCCCCAAACACACAAACCCCTTTTACCTAAACCTGCTCGCACTTACTCGACTGCTAACATTCTTTG
The DNA here is from genome assembly GCA_037974775.1 of Cicer pinnatifidum. NCBI lineage: Eukaryota > Viridiplantae > Streptophyta > Magnoliopsida > Fabales > Fabaceae > Cicer > Cicer pinnatifidum. Next base: position 22,497,167 of record JBBPBR010000007.1, on the reverse strand, counting down.
TATGTTTAGTGACGAGGTCTTTACACCAGGTCACCAGCAAAAACACAAACGATTCCAATTAATAGTTCTTGAACTTGATGATGACACCATCGTGGACGAAACTGACCCTTCCCCTATTGTCCCCCTGTTTCTGAACCCACTAACCCCTTTGTCAAGCCACAATAATCCCTATAGACCCTAACTGGTGTTGGGATTTGATCATAAAATATCTTAAATATAAGTCAAGATAATCATTTTTAGAATAGTGTTTAGGGATATTTTGACCGATATTTTATAAATTGAACTATTAAATTAATATTGTTGATTTCACATAATTAACCATATTGCAGTATTTTTTGTTCTCCAGGATGCATTTTTTTTTTTAACAATAATCTAGAAACATAAAATTGAACTTGTAAATTAAATCAAACCAGTTCAGAATAGAGCACCTTAATTTTGAACTTCTAAACATGAAATAAAAAGGAAATAGCAAAAAGAAGCTACCTTTTGATCTAAATAAGCAACCCAGAATCGAGCAAGTGATCTATCATAAGAATCAGAGGGAAGAATAGAAGAATCAGTGGACCAAGTTTCATCTATGTATTCAACAATGATGAGAGACTCACAAATGGGTTTATCTTTGTGAATAAGAACTGGAACTTTACCATAAACAGGGTTGGATTGAATAAGAAGATCACTTTTGGGGTTAAAGGTTTCATTTTCTTCTAAGTTTTCATATTCAATGGATTTGATGTTGAGGGCAATCTTCACCCTTACCACATAAGGACTTGACCATTTGCCAATAAGCTTCACCTCACTCTTTGCCATTGAAATTGTTGAATATGACGAATAATGGAGAGTATCAAAGTTTATGAGAAATTACATTACATTGTTTATATCAAAATATTATTATTTTTTATTGGTTGACTCAAATATCTTTGGTTAAAATCATTTTGTAGTGACGTTATACCGGTAGACAAGACAAAAAATAGACAAATTAGCATCTGAATGCCACCATTGCTTGAAAACTAGTGAGCTATTATATTTTTTTCTTCTCAAAAGGAGTGCGCATTGAAATTTTTACAAATATGTCAAAAAAAATGTAATAATTAAAAGAAGAAAATAAATTATTTTTATTAAAATATCTATTTTTATTATTAGTGAATTTTTATAAGAAAAAATAATTAAAATTGCACTAAAAACTGTTAATGGCACTCATTTTAAAATTATTTTTCTGTTAAAATGACACTTACAGTTAGATGAAGAGAGTATTGATTTTTTTTATACTCCTTTTCTGACTCGTATTCATTTTTTAGATTCTTTTATAATAATTTCCTTTCTATAAAAAAGAGATTGTTTGTAATTTTGGCAAATTATTACACGTTAACAAATGTCTTTTTTATAAGCAACAAATTTATTGAGAATTAAAAGAATACTGTAACCTATACACCAGTCAAAACGAGTCTAGACCCAACATAATAACAAAAAGAATTATTTATCTTCTATGAAGTCCGACAGAATTGCTTCACAGAGTAGGCATGACAAAGGATTAATACACCTGCTAAAATAGTTTAAAGCAAACTGTTTGTTCTAAAAACCAACTAACTAAAGACCAAGATAGAAGTTTGGTGTTGTGCATAACACTGTCAAGACCATTTCTCATGAGCCATACACTTCATAACACAGCAAGCCAAACCAGCAAGTTCCACTTTTTTTGTCTTCTTGCACTTAGTAAGATAAAATGTTGAACTGTCTTAGTGGGTGTTGCATGTTAGAAGAAGCGGAAGGTAGGATTGATCACTAAGTTTTCGAGATGGAGCCACTATGTGACCTTAATGAGCTGAAAGTGTGCAAGTCCAACACAATAAAGGTGACTTTATTCCAGTCTAATGTGGGACATATAGAATTGTGCAGAATAATTAACAAGTTAATCTCGGAAGTGGCAGCAAAGGAGATTGTGGTGAAGGAGCCTTTCTCCTTACAATTGTGGGATCCATATGGCAACAATGAAAATGAGAGTAATAACTCCTTGCTTTGGTGGGATACAAGTGTCAATAATCTATATAAGAGCATGTTGCAGAAGGGTGTCAGCACCTCAATTTTAATTGAGTGTGTGGAGGGGACAAGCGAAACCTATCTGTATTAGCAAATATAACACCTACAAGAATACAGTACATGTCAACCTTCAGGACAAGGTTGTTTTGAAGAGGGGGTGTATTGTTAGGACTTAGATAAAGGAGAATACGTTTGGAGAAATAGTTAATTAGTTCAAGTTGTTATAAGTAATTAGACTATTATGTCTGGTAGTGATCATTTTCCTTTCTTATCTTAAGTGTACATGAAACCTATAAATAAATATTTCATTTCTTACGAAATTTAGAAATAAAGATTTCATTCTTTATATAAATCATTGTAGGGGCATATATGTTTTTTTTCTAAATATTAGTCTCCTTCCTCTAAATCCTTGAAATCAAATTCTTGGATTCCTGACATCGTCTTTGTTCTTTTGCATTATTGGGGCATTTTTTCATAATTTGGGAATTATATCACCATTAATGACGTCTGCCTTGTCATCATCTTCTTCTCCAAAGTTAGAACCAACTTCTGCCACCTCCATTGTATGCAACTATTAATTTTAAAGAAATTATCAACTTCCGAGATGCATTGTTAGTTGAAATGAAACAAAAAATGTATTACACTTTTGTTTTAATAGTTCTTGTGAGAAACTGCTCAGAATTTTAGAGACAGTTTACTTTGAGAAAATATTTCTTATTTTTATTTTTTTTAAATTATTGTTCATTTTATTCATTAAAGAGGTAAGAAATTTTTGAAGCGAATAATTTTCAAAATTGTTTTTATTATTTTTGGAAATACATCTTCGTTAACAAGCATTTCATTTTATCTCCATGTCAAAGGTTAACTACAAGAGTCTCATTAAAATATAATAACACATTTTAGGGAATGAAAATAAAAAATATTTTCTCAAAGTAAATGGACCCTTAATTTCTATGTTTGCTAAAAAAAAATTGCTCCGTCAAATACAGAAAGTACAATTAGCAGGGACAATATCCAAAAATTGACAATGCTACCTCACGATACGTATTGAAAAATTCATACACAAGCACTTATCAGGAACAAACAATCACCTTATGTATGTGTATGCCTTTGAAGTGTACATACTTCATGGAGAACTTCATGGAAATAATCATTTCCTTAATCCATCAATCAAAGGAAATGGATCCACTGCAGTCTACAATTTAGCAATTGTCCTGTATCTGCATTAAAATCAAAAACAAAAATTACATTTTTCTGCAGAACATTTAAAAATAACAACTTGTAAATATCTTGTTAGAACTTACAACAAGATGTAAATGTGTATATAATAAGCATTTACTAAACTGGCTGCTTGATGATAGAAACCGGTACCGAACATAAAAATATAAGTGAAATAACCAACTTTTATTGAACAATTATGGTTATTGTGGCCAGAATTTAGATTAAACTGATAATCTAGTTTATAGAATCGTAGGAGAGAAAACAAAGAAAATTAAGATAGACACTTCCTATTCAAGAAATTTGAGAGTCTTGGTCTCTCTCTTCTAAGAATTAGAGAGTTTGGTCTCTCCCAATCAATATTCAGTCCCAAAATAAAATGTCCACAGGCTTTTCCTTCCATTTCCCTATTTATTCAATAAATGTATAATAAGATAATTGTTGCCTAATAATATAATATAAACCAGTCTAATAATAAATGACATACTAATAAGAGGTCTAACACATGATATGCTGGAAAATTATCATTTAACTTTTAAATATAAAATAAAAACTTAACAGAGCAAGCTTGTTCAGTAGACCAATCAATTTCAAAGGTTTTGAAGTTCCATGTTATTGAATTTTCCACATTAATATTGGCTTAACCTAAATACCCATGACCTCTAAGAGCATGTAGTCCTGACTAATGTAAGGTAAAAGCAATAGTTTAATTGGGTCACTCACGTGTCTTATTATGCTATATTTGGCTATAAATTCACGAGCTTATCAGATTGAAGGAGAGGCTTACCATTTCTGTGGCCTTCTTTATATTTAGAAGCAACTGTGCTGCAATCACATTGCTTCGACACTGAACACACTGATTCAAGAATCAGTTTATGAAGGCCTGCATTATGTTATTAAGGCAAAATTTCTTTTCATTCTATGAACTTTATTAAACCCAGGGTCTTTAGCTTCAGCAGTACTCTGTAACCAAAATCTTACTTATCCATCATATCAATATGCTGATAAACCACCATAATTGACAAGAAAGACAATTTAACTGAAGGCATTCTTTTAATGTTAATGATCAACAAGAGAGAAATCAGACTGTTGTGAATAAAGATGTGAGGATAATCAAGACAAACACAACATTATTAGTACCAGAGGCATTTCACCAATGTTTCACAGGATTAGGTTCATCTAGATCGAACAATTCACTTCAAAAAAATAAAATAATATCATTTATTGATGGTCAAATCAATTGTTGATATTATGTTAAAATACATGATCAATCATGGAGTGTTTGTAATATTAACCATTGATTTATTTACTTTACCAACTTCTCACTTTAGAAAAGTCAAATTCAACATATACTATTACTAAAGTTAAGATATAATCCCAAACCAAATGCAACCAGAAGCTCAGAAATTCATTACAAAAGAGGAAATTTTGATGTTTAGCCTAATCAACTGGTCTACCTAAAAAATAAAAATAATAAAGATATAGGCAATAAAATATTAGAACTTTCATGAACCAGAAATATGCTTCAACACAAGTAGAAATGAGATGCGTAATTCGCAAATTGGACGGAATGAAGTTGCAAAAGAGAATGATAGAAATTGCTAGGGTTTGTCATTCTCAAAGGGGATTGGGGTTCATCAAAAGGGATTGGGGTTCATCAAACAGGAATTTGTTTTTGGACTGATATGGACAGGTTAAGTTTTTGGTATTTTAAAGATGGGCCGTTCAGTTATTGGTTTGATTTTGAGTGAAGTTTTTTTAACACCCCTACTTACAACTATACAGTGTCTACCATCATTGATTACAGTTCTCTATAACAGGAACTGGAGGATGACAAAACTGAACCAGAAAAATAGAAGAATGCAAGAGCTACTTTCATTTAAAATCTCTATTTACATCTTTCTACTGAAAAAATTGCCTATTACCTCTTTTTCTTATAATGACGGGCAAAAGGGACAAAAGCACGTCCATTTTGCAGGATCCCAACACAATAATCTCAACCAATCTTGAAGTGTCCTTTTAAATTTGATGATGTTGCTACTCTCCAATTAGTGTTTGTAAAATAATCTACTTGAGTGTTTTGCAAAATACCTACACGTCAAGTGTATTCTCTTTATGAAGACAAAAATTGGTGTTATACAAAAGTCAACTAAGTTTCTTTGACAAGACATTTCTCTATTGCTTCATCGCAAAGCTGGAGAGTGATTTCCCAGTTCCCTTCTTCATAGTTCACATCGACAAAAATATCATAAATATCTTTCTCAGCAACCAAACCATGTGTTCTCATCTCCTCAAATAGCTTCCTAGCTTCCACAAATTTCTTCCTCTTAAAGAAACCTCTTATAAGAGCATTATAGGAAGTGGCAGTGACACTATATCCTTGTTCAACCATTTCTTTGTAAAGAAACCATGCCTCTTTCATATTTCTAGCTTTACAATGCCCTTTAATCAAAATATTGTAGGTGTTGCTGTCGGGCATCACTCCTCGAGCACGCATACCTTTGTAAATCTCGGTAGTTGCACGCATGTTATTTTTAATGCAGTACTGCTTCATGAGAGAATTGAACGTCGTGGCATTTGGCGTTATACCTTTCTCTAACATCCATTTGATTAACCTTTCACCATCTTCCAACATCCCTGACAAGCAAAACCCATTCATGAGCACATTGAATGTAACGATTGTAGGTTGAAGTCCTTTATCGAGCATAAACCGCAGCAACTCGTGAGCCTTGGCCATTTCCCCCATCTTACAATATGCATCCATGAGTGTCGTGTATGTAACAGTGTCGGGATAAAACTCTGCCATGTCCATTTCTTCCATAAGTTTAACCGCTTGTTCTATATTTCCTATCTTACAAAGACCATTAACAACCGTGTTATACGTGTAGACATTCGGTTGAAGTCCCTTTCCTGACATTTCATGAAGAAGCTCATTTGCTACATCAACCTCTCCATTCTTACAAAGGCCATCAACCAATGCGGTATAAGTGACAACATTCGGAATCAGACCCGTCTGAACCATCTGGTTGTGAAGAGAAAAGGCCTCTTTCATTTCACCAGCCTTACAATACCCATCAATAAGAGCAGTATACGTAACTTCATCCGGTTCCATTCCTTTCACAAACATTTCACTAAACAGTTCGCGCGCTTCTACCATCTTTCCACTCTTACAAATCCCATGAATCACAGAAGTATATGTAACAAAATCAGGAACTATTTTCTTATACCTCATTTCATCAAACAGTTTGAATGCAGCTGGAAAATTCCCAGCCTTGCAGAAACCACTAATGAGAGTAGTATACACTACATTATCAGGAAAAACGCCGCATTTTCTCATCTCCCTCAACACTCGCTCCGCTTCAACTACTTGACCGCTCTTACAAAGAAGACCAATTATATTATTGTAAATGTATTCATTAGGTTGCAATCCCTTTCTCTTCAACTCTTCCACAAGTTTCAAAACCTTATCAAGCTCACCAATTCCACAATACCCATTAACAACAACAGCATAACTTACAACATCAGGAAAATTCCCTCTCTGTTCCATTTGTACAAGCAAGTTATGTGCTTCTTTCACTTTACCCAATTGACAAAGACAGTGAAGAACAATATTATATGAAACAGTATTCCAACAAACACCCAATTCAGGAAATTCATCGAACACCTTAACCGCGGTCTTCAAACCATGGAAATTGCAAGACAACCTAGACAGAAACAAATTACAAGAATCTACAGATACAACAACACCGTAAGTCAACAACTTATGAAAAAGCTTCTCAGCTTGTAAAACAAACCCAGTTTGAACAAGCACTTGAAAGAACAGATCAAAAACAAGAGGGTGTGAATCCCAATCCTTATAAGTATAAATCAACTTCTCAGTAAAAAGATCAAACGACTTGGAAACATCGAAACGCGGCGTAGTCCAGAACTCAAAAACGAGTCGTTTGGCTGTTTCAATGTCGTTTGAAGAAACAGCTAGGTGAACGACAATGCAGAGTGATTCCAAAGTGATGAAAGGTTTTTGCGCCCAGTTGAAGAAGTTTAGAACAAGTTTGTAGTCGTTTTTGATGTTGATGAGAACCCAAATGAGATGGTTGGATTTGAAGCGAGATAGGTAAGGTTTGAGAACACGGGTGAGGGGTTCAGAACGGCGTCGTTGGATGGTAGTGGTGACGTGGCGGATTATGTCGGAGTCAGAGATGGAAGGCGTTTTAGGGGAGTAGTCAGGAAAAGGGCGGGGTGTTGTTGAGAAGTGTGCGGCGGTGAGTGGAAGATGGTGATATTGATTGAAACGGTGTCGGAGATAGGTGATGATGGTGATTGATGCTGTTCTCTTCATGTGTTGTTTGGGAGAGGAAAACCCATTACGACGTTAAGGGATAGGGTTAGTGTTGTTGGAATATTTAGGTGGAGATGAATGAGGTTTAGTAGCAGAATGGTGGCGCGCCGAACGGCTCAAGTATTCAATCAGGGGCAGAGAATCACCAAGGACACTTGTGCAGGGAACGCTCCAAATTTTCATTGGAATTAATTTGCTAATTTTTTTTTTTAAAGACATTAATTTGCTAACTAACTATATTATAAAAAAAAAAATAAAAATAAAAATAAAAATAAAAATAAAAATAAAAATAAAAAACAACGCAATAAAAAAAATATACTATCACAGTCTATTTGGTTTAACTTAAGGGAAAGATTTTAAATTTTAGTTACGTTAATTTCTCTACTCCCATCCAAAATATTTCAAATTGAAGAGAGAATAAAAACTACTTTAAAAGAATTTTACTTCTTTCACTTCTCTTTTTTTATTAAAAATAAATCAAACATATTTCATTTAAAATATTTTCAACTCTCCATCTACCTCCAACTAAAAACACTTTTAGACTGGGAAATAGTCTATATTATATTAGGCTTTGCAAAGTTTAAATCGAATATATCAAAAAATTTCAAGGTATAAATCTGTTCTTTTATATAGAAGTTTAATCTTATTTAAACGTAGATTATGTCATAGACTCGTGTCAATCAGTTGTAGAAGTCAATTCCTCCGATAGTGTAACCGCCTCATTTAAAACCTTGCGGACAAGTAAAAAAAAATTAATGCAATAGAATTGGAATAGAGAGAAATTTCTTTAAAAACAATGCAAATATGGGAATAGTGATAATACATACAGTGTCTCGTGTGTACGAATGACAACATAATCCGCACTTGCAGGTATCCATGCGAATCCGTCTTGATTTGGACGGTCCACTCCCGCACCCGAACCTGTTCTGCAAGTAATATTGTTGTAATTTTTAAATTTTATACATATACATATTAAATATACTTAATATTTTGTAAAATATAAAAAAATTCTAATTTCATCTCTATAAAAAATATTTTTTAATTTTATTATTATTTAATAATAATGATTTTATTATATTAATTATAATAGATATGATTTTTAAATTTATATATATCTATATATATATATATATATATAAATACAGGTGTGAGCGGAAAAATACGAACCCTGTTGCTGACATAGATGGAGTCTAAATTACACACCCATTATAACACGGAACATGTGCGAATTTTTCTTAATTAGTCTGTCTCCGTTGTCATGCATACTCATGTGAGAGTTAAAATCCTCTCAATTTCTAAAAATGAAAATAATAATAAAGAACTTAACAATCGTAATTCTTTTACTTATAAAGTCAATAAAAACTTAATTTAAATAACATATTCTAAACGACAATAAAATTCTCATGAACATATGTATAGTAAGAAATTGATAGATATACTTCAGTAATTTTAAATATTGAGAATCTAAGATATCATACAACTCATATGCCTTTAGATGAGAATACTCTGCACCCGCCACAGACCATTGACCCCAATGTTGTAGGTACAAAATATTCACGGCAACAATGACGAAAAATGAAAAGGAAGTTCAAATTAATTTAAAGGGAAAGTTTATTTCATTCTTCCCCTTCCAACTCCTAAACACTCTTTACCACTTAATACTGGGAATTAACTTTAGCATAGCCAACAACAAACAAAGTCAAAGCAGAAAGAAAAAGAAAATTCATTATATTCGGCTTCTATATCATATTTCTCTACATTATAAATTTACAAACCATTGCTTTTTCTCCCCACAGCAATAGCTGTAGTATATCCCAACTTTACTTAATATACATAATAATATAAGCCATGCATCTGGCAGAATCAAAAGTGGAAAAAAGTAAATAAATAAAAGGTTATAAACAATGAATGAATATGTGGAGGTCACAAAACGTTTGTCAGTACATATTAAAATCTGCAAACATATGATTACAGAATATGTCATCTGTTGTTACAACATAGTTGTTTTCCTTTGTGTTGCAACTTATCCCACATACATGTCATTTGTCTTGGAGATTGGTAATGTGCAGTGTAGTAACCTTCAATACACCCAAATTGGCAGAATTTGAAGCTATGTACATACTCAACTGGTCTTGAATTGTTGTTGAATTGCTCTACCCACATTCCCATGCTCACATCCTCCATTTTAAATAACTACAACACATTAAAATTGATTAATGATGACACAAACTATGAAGTACTGACACAGACATCAAACACGTATACATCTATAATAATTTGAGAAAATAATCATGATTGAATGTAACTATATGTGTCGGTGTCGGATACTGATACGTGTCAATCATGTGCTTTCAATCTGAAATATCGGTGTTAAATAGAACACAAAGTTGAAACACATTTCCATGCAGGTCGCGCAAGCACGAGAAAGGAGAAATGAGAGTAGAGAATGGAAAAGACAATGGTGTAACTAGCAAAGATCATTTGCATACATACTTTTAATTTGTGCTCCTCGAAGTTGGATACAATGAACTGAGCGATGTCTGATGAGATTATATAACCTGGACCATTAGCATAGATAGGATACTCTTCCTCTTGCCATTCCTGAAAGTTAATGAACAAATTTTTTTCAGAAGGAAAATAAAAGGCATAAAACATTAATTGACTAGAACATGTGATGTTAAATTCAGCCTCAAAAGTCCAAGAAAATGACTAGCACAAATATAATTGTCTAGAATTTCAAGAATGGAACTTCAGCTCACTGAAATAAGTCATATTACTTGAAATTCCCATAGTTTTTTTTATTTGACCAATTAAGAGCAGAACTCAGAATCCAAGAGCAAGCAGAAGCATAATGTGCAGAAATTCAGCTAATGATCTAGAAATTCAAATGTCTCAATTGACTTCATCAACCTAATCACATGGGATTTGGGGAAAATATATTTAGGCTCCAAACATTCATATATTGGTAAAATACACTATAAAAATATGTGTAGTGCTGACACTTTAGATTGAAGGTGTGCTCGGTGTCTAACACATGTGAGTGTCCAACCATGATACATCTAGTTACATTCAGTTTCTTCCTTTTTTCAAATTATTATTGGTGTAAGTGTCAGTGTTGTTTGTATTTGTGTGAGTGCGTCATAGGTTAAATTACTAGTAGAAAACCATGATAAAAGGACTAGTAGACAACCATGCACTAAAAACAATTAGTAAAAGCAACTTTTAAATTGTAAAGACATATTTGCTCATAATAAAAAAGTAATATAGAAAGCTAACTACACATTTAAAGAATGATAGGTCTAAAAAGAAAAAGTAGAAATGCAAAACAAAGAAAAAGAAAATCATACCTCATATGTGACTGCCCATTTACCATGACGAAGGGGCCTATGGTGGTAATTCATATTGCCAATATACAAACTTTTTCCAATTCCTACTTTTTTTGCTTCACTGATGATAGAATCCACTCTTACAAATGTGTCATCATCGCACTTCATGATATACTTTGCAGCTATGACACGAATCTGCTAACAACCATGTTCAATAACAATAGATAATAGAGCAAAAAAACTGAAGGTAAATGGAGGAAACACATAATTAAAACACAAATGAGTATTGTCTATCATTCGCCGCTACTCACCCCATATTCGGCGATAGCTATGGTCTTCAACACAACAAGGTCATAATGATCCATGTATGGAACAATAATAATATCACCAAAATATTCTGCTTCTTTCTTAATGTCCACATTTATATCCTTCCTTCCATGCTTTTACATGAGAAATGAAAACAAACAAAAAAAGTGAATAGTTTTAACAAAAGAAAGTATTTGTCAGTTTTATCATTACTGAGGGGAAGGCATGATGCATTGGCTCTTACCAAAGCAACAAAGAATCGAGCCACGACATGCGAAGATTTGATTAACTTATGTTGCATCCAGGATTTCCTTACTGCCATTCGTTCGGCAAAATGGTTTCCTGCAGAAAGTATTCCAATGAAAAGCTCCACGTTCAGATGGTGAACAGGTGGAGCTTTCCATTGAGGAAGCAATTCAAGATGCATCTGTGGTGCAAAACTTGGATGTGATGTTGGTAACGAAGCAGCAAATATAGAGTGCACATCAACATCGCCTTTTATTGATAGACCGGTGGCGTCCTCAAGAGAAAAGCCCTGAGAATATAATAACATAAACTCTTTGGATATTTCTGCATTCAAAAAGTAAAAGATGATATGATGATAATACCTACCGTGCGATAGGGAAAAGAGGTCACATGCTTTCCATCCACACTAACATGGTAACCTTCCAAGCCAGCGGTTAAGGTGAGGACAAATAATCTTCCCTCAATAAAAGGGTATGGCCAATCTATAGCGATCTTATGTTTTCGCCCGATCATTCTAGTTAACCACCACGTTGACTTAGACTCTTCTGAATGGCTGTCATCGTCGCGAATCCACTTTTCACATTTTACTTGTCCATCAACTTTATAAAGCACAAAAGAAAAAAGGAAATTACACAGATGAGTGAGTGATGTTCCTTAAGACTAACAAGCTGAAGAGAAAAATGGAACATAAACAATGTACACATTCACAAAAGAAAAATGATAACAGGATCCAGTTTTTCTTCCTTCTATTTCACAGAAGACATGTAAACAGAAGCTCAGAAGTCAGAACAACAATTGCAGCCACCATATCATGATTCTAAGGTTTCCACAATCACATTAGTTACAACTGCAATTTGGCCACAACAGAAACTTACTGCAATTTCTATAATTGCGAAACAACATTTTCTACAATCACATCACAAGTTATGTGGCCACGATTGCAGTGGCTTTCTGCACTTTTTGTAACTGCAAAGCAACCTCAATTTCAAACCAAGACACCACCAACAACAACAACAACAAATGACATGTTTAAACTGGCTTATTTGAATTTATTTACTGCCATAAATACTTGTGAAACTGTTTGCGAGAGTTCATAGAAACAGAAAAAGTTTATAACATATCCATAAGCTCTCTAGAATAGCTAATGCAAACAGCTTATAACTTATATGAAAACATATATGAAAACATGTGGACTTTATTTTATCTTTTGATATAGAAATAGCTTATACATAAGCACTTAAAATGATCAAAGCTTATAGCGTAAGTGCTTAATTAAACTTTAAATGAGAAATTTTGAAATCAATTACCAGAATCTTCATCAGCCCTGGACTTCCACCCCTCACACCTGAGAGCAGAACCCCATTGCATCCTATAACAAGTATTCTGCTCAATCACAGGCTTCCCACTATAATCACCTTTCAACCTAGGATTAAAATGAAGTATCTTAGGTGGTTCCTCCTTATCAACAATCTTCAACCCTTGAAGCTCCATCATAAACTGTAACACCATCACTTTTTCCTCTTCATCCTTAACCACAGTTATCTTAGGATCATTCTCCCAATGAGCCAAACGTGGTGTCCCAACAACAGTAACATGAGACCACAATGTTAACCCACAAGGAAGCACCATGATCCCTTTCTGGTTCATTAATTCAGACCCAGATATCGATATCGAATTCTGACACGAATCAGAGACATTCTCAGCCACATTATCAGTTTCAAGTTCCAAAATCTGAATTTCTTTCCAGAATCTCTTCCCTTCAACCCAAGCATCTCTAGCAGCCCTTTGAATCTCAGAAAATTTGTCATGGGTCAAACTAGAATCATTCAAACCTTTATTGAAACTAAAGGTGGAAACTTTATGCAAATCATGCAACACCCCAAATGATTCTTGTGAGGGAAAGTTTAAGGCTTTTCTATGATGGGTGTTTTGAGGTTCATTCTTTATCAATGAGGAAACTGAAACAGACCCAAAAGTTTTGATTTCAAAAGTTGTGAAGAGCAAATAGAGAAACATAAGAGCCATGAAAATGTGAAGAAGTTTAGGCCTATTTGGAAATAGTAACAATAATGGGTTTAGCTTCACTTTCTTCATTGTTTCCAAAGATCACAACTTTTTATTTCTTGTATGAACTCAACAACTAGTACTATATAAAAATGAAAGGATTTAATTTAATTTTACCTACCCAGAAGAATCAGAATCAGAATCAATGAGTAGTTTTGTTTTTCCTTTGAGAGTATTGTTCAATGAACCAGCTTTGGAAGCTTAGCCCTATAGAAGAATTTGAATATGATGATTAGGGACCAGCTTGCACATTGTAGAAACTAAAGTACAAAGGTAAAGATGACAGAGAAAGTTTGTGTTCTTATGGAAAGTTTTTGTTTTTCTTACAAACGAATTTGAATTTTTTATCATTTATTAAAAATACGCTTCACAACAACTAATAAGATATTCATATATTCTTTTTTTTAATACAAGAAGATACTCATTATAAAAACAATATATTCATATATATTAAAAAAAAAATAAATGTTTTAAATATTAGTAATGGCTGTGATAGTAGAAAAAATTTCAAGGTAATTTAAAATTGTTCTTATGGATTTGGATTTGATATACATATACAAATATATAAATGTTAATATTTATAATTAAGATTATTAATATTTTATTAAATAGAGATCCATTTCATTCATAACTCTTTCATGTCAGCAAACAAACCGACATATATATTAATAAATATACAACAAACAATAATCAAACTTTTTCTAATAAGTATGATGGGTTATATAAACGCTTATAATCTTTTAATTATTTAGTATTTTTCTTAACATAATATAATCTAATAAAGTATGATAGTGATGTGTCAAAAAATTCTTTGAAGCTGGTGGCACACCTCAAGATCATCGTAAGACAGGTGGTCATATGAATGGCACACCTCATACTCTTCAGCCTACAGCTCCATCTTGGGTCGGTGCTAACTTGTTTATTGTCTCTTAAGTAACATACTTTGGCTTTTCATCATTAATCATTAATTAATTAAACATATTGTATATAATTTAATGGCGTTTGTTGAGTGTGCTATGGAAAGTGTTTGTCAACGGTCGTTTTGATTTTTTTATTTTTTTGGTTAAAAGAATTTAAGGTGAAGTGAAGGGATGGCATGCCATTCAAATGCAAGAAGAAAAATATTGAGGCTCGTAGTATATTTTCTATAAAAGGATATTTAAATGAACCTACCTTAAGAAACTAGTGAAAGTTCAAATATATAATAATAATATTTATGGGATATATAGGATACATTTAAATGGACAGTTATAGAAATGGTCAATCATTGTCTAGTTTTTTTGGAACCATTGGATTAGTCAAGCTCACAAAGATTACTATAGATCTTATGCACTTGATTATACACACTCTCTCTCCACTAGATAAACTTTAATGTATTTAATTAACGGTCATTTTGATAGTCGATGTGCCTTTAGATTTTGCACATTTCAAGTCACTTTATGCGAACTATTCCATCCATCTTGAAGTTTGGGTTTTTGACAAATATATTAAAAATAATAAATTTAAGTTGGTTTAATCTATTTTATTTTTCATTTATTAAATAAAAATACAATTCATTTAATGTAGCTTTTTAAATTGTTAAAGATGCAAAAGAAAAAACATCATCAGTTGATCTTGATTTTCTAAAATAATTAAAGTTATAGAATAAAAATAAAATGTTTAAAATATCAAAGATGGAGGATCTAGAAGAGTTGTCGATGACATGTGAGATGACCTGATTCTAATATAAAATATAATTTGAATGTTATTGATAACTTTGATAAGTTTTTGTAATTTTTTAAATTTTTTATTAATTTTAATTAATATTATATTATTATTAATTAATAATTAATATTTTTTTTATTCTATCAATTAATATAATAAAATGAAGAAAAAAAA
>JBBPBR010000007.1:22463238-22474148 GCA_037974775.1 Cicer pinnatifidum | reverse complement strand
ATGAAGTTATAACTAAATATTATAGTAAATTATTATATAGATTTTATGTTAGCTTTTTTATTATGTTAGTTTCTATGGTAGGCTCTGTATGTAGATGAAGTTTTAATAAATGAAAATGTTACTCTTTTTTTTATCTTATGTTATATAGTAGGCTAAATAAGGCTAAGGTTGATATAGATTTTTATTGGGGGACACCCCTCTACAAATTTTAATACAATATTTTATTCAACTTTAATTGTGAGCCTTTTCTTGGATTTGTATAGATAGAAGATAAACAAATTTAAAAAAATGACATGATTTCTAGGTTCACTGGTCAAAACAGGAGTAAGTTACAAATATCATAATATAAACCTTATTTTATCTTAATGCATAGATGTATGAAATCTCTATTTCTATATCGAAGATGAAAATAATTTAACATTATTTGTTCCCTTTTCTTTTAAATCTTCAAATATAAAAATAATTTGTTCAAATATTTATTTTATAGGTTGCCTTTTTTGAATTGGTGAAATTCAATTAAGTAATTATAAATATGCTTATAAAAACTAAAAACCTAATCCTAAATATGTTTGTAAATAAGCGAAAATCTAGAACCATCCACTTCTTTAAACCACCATACTTTTATTTCTTTTTCTCCTTCTTTCCAAATCTGAAATCGAGAACTAATCTTGAAATCAACCCATCAACCAAAAAAAGAAATGCTTTCAAATCTCAAGTCAAAACTCATCTTGAAATTAAAACCCAAAGCTCATCATTGGACCATTCTCACAAGTTTTTTTTTCTTTTATTTTTTAAAATACTGCAGCATTTCGTATCATCTCTTACACTCATAATTTTTTAGTCACAAAACTAATTGGATCATATACTAAAGCGAAAGACAAAAATAAAATAAAATTATGTGACATACCAATGTATATTTTTTTTTCTTTTTTGAATGTACTTTTGTTTCTTTATTTTGTACAAAATCAATTTTTAATCCCTATATTTTTTATATCAGATTTTTTATCCACTGATTTATAATTTGTGAAATTTTGTTGATCCTCTTCCATTCTTTAAGATGTTGCATGCTCACTAACAACGTGAGAGTAATATAATACAACTGAATTGAATAATATTATATTTATGTCATTATTCACTATTTGTTTTATTACTTTTTATTCAACAAAGTTTCAAGAGTGTCTTTATTAATAACAACACAAGAAAAAATTATGAAGGAAAAAAGAAGAACGTTGAAAAATATTTTATTTTATTCAATTTAGTTGTGTCACATCATTATCATTTTTATTATTGATTATGTCACATCATAAAAATGGAGGGAGACTAACAAGATTCCATAAATTGTAAAATAATAGATCAAAAACTCAGTTTTAAAAATAAGGAGACTAAAAATAAGTTTTGAACAAAATAGAGGGATAAAAAATGCATTTAAGTTTATTTTTTTTTAACTTATGAAATATGTTCAACACAAAATGTAATTCTGAATCCATAGTTCATGAGGTAGCAATTGATTAACACCTTGTGTGTGAAAATGTCTTCCTTCATGTAGCTTGTGTTTGAAAATCTTCTTATGCTTTTCATTGTTGATAGAGTGAATAATAAACTATCAGGATGGAATTCTAATTCTTTCGGAGTTGCATTATGTACCTTCCTAACTATGTGATGCAATCTATTGGTATTCCTATTTCAATGTATGATATGGTTGAAAGACTTTATAAAAACTTTATTTGGGGCTCTACTGCGCAAAGTAAGAAATTGTTTCTTGGTCTACAATTTGCACTCCAAAAGAAAAAGGTGGTCTTTGTTTTTGTAGTATGAGAATAGTTAACGCTAGTTATATGATGAAGTTGGGGTGAAATATGATTATCCAAAACGCCCTTTGGGTTCGGATCATACGCTCAAAATATAATTGTGATAACTTGATTATGTTTTACATTCAGTGTGGTTCCAAAACTTCTCATATTTGGAGAGGAATTACCAAATACTGGCCTAAAGTGGAAAATAACATTTCTTGGGTTATTAGAAATTGCCACTCTCTTAGATTTTGGCTTGATGATTGGTCCCTAGAGTTGGTAAATTATGTGATCATGCAATAGTCATCCCCTCCATATGCTAAAAACCTGAATGTTAGTGATTATGTTGTTGAGAATAGTTAGAACTGGTCCATAATCAATCAAGCTCTTCCCAATAAAATCAACAAAAAATTTACATGTCTTAGGCCTCCTCTACCAGGTCAAGATGATTTCTCTATATGAAATTTTCTAATGACGATGATTTTACTATTAAATTGGCATACTAAGTTTTGTCAACAGAGGACTCTACTCTTTTTGAGTCCCCTAATTTCAACCTAGTGTGGAAATAGAATAGACCTCCTTGAATTCGTACTTTTCTTTGGAAGATTTCAAATAGAAAACTTCTAACCAATGTCGAAGGATACCATATGTTGGATACTGAGATTTGCATCAGATCTCCCAAGCTTATGAAACAATTATGCATGTTCTTAAAGATTGTGATGTGGCACATAGTTTTTGGAAAAAATTTATTACTATAGAAGATGGGCAATGAAGTTTCTTGTTTAACTTCAGACTTCCTTAATGGATTGACTTTATTCTTACGTAACTAATGTTGGCTTGATTAAAGGCCATTGGTCTTTGGTGTTTGGAATGATGATAAACTAGATTATGGCCCGCATGCTGCGCGGATGTTAATTAATTAATTTTATAAGTAATATTTTGTGTATTATAAATATAGTTATCTTATAATATTATTTTATTGATTTGTAATAATTGAATATGATTAGGAAAATTAAAATGAGGAAAAATCATGTTTATCACAATCATCTAATTGAATTTTTTAAATATGTTGTAAAATTTGTATCATAACTTATTATATAGGATTATTGTTTGACTCATCTTTGATTGTTAATTTATTTTTCAACATATAATGATATTTGTATTTATTTGACGAAATAAAATGTAAAATACAAACTCAAAAATAAGATATAAAAATTTATAAATATGATTGACTATTTAATATTGTAGCGTAATCTAAATTTATTTGTTTTATTAGTATGATGTTTTAATTGCGAGCATGAGAAGTTGTTGTAAAAAAATTATTGAATATATTTCATCAAGAGCTTGTAAAAAAAAATAACTTGTTGTGGCATCGGGAGTCTATTTTAAATATATATAATAGATAATAGATTTTAATAATTGGAAGTAACTTTTTTAATAATTTTTCATATATTCATATTTTATGATTATTTTTAATAAATTTGTGTATTTTCTGTCAAATAGAATATATATTTTTATTTTATAAAATGTTACTAAAAAAATGAATTGATATCAATGAGTAATTTAATTTTTAACGTATAAAATCATTATTCACCATAAGTGGAATAATATAATTGTTCATAAAAGGAAGATTAGATAAAGAATATTTATGTCGATAATTATGATTGATTAGGTGGTTTTTTTTATTAAATTTAATGACTAATAATATAAATTATTACCATTGATAAATTACTAATAATATTATAAAATAATACTATAAAATAGTTTATAAATTTATTATAAAATAACTTATAAAATAATTTGATAATAATATAAATTATTATCAAATTGTAAAATAATTTATAAATTATAAATTTATTATAAATAATTGTAAAATAATTTTATAAGTTTTATAAAGAATATTTTATGTATTATAAATATAGTTAACTTATAATATTACTTTATTGATTTGTAATAATTGAATATGATTAGGAAAATTAAAATGAGGAAAAATCAGGTTTATCACAATCATCTAATTTAATTTTTAAAATATTTTATAAGATTCGAATGATAACTTATTATATAGGATAATTGTTTGACTGATTGTATTTTGATTGTCAATTTATTTTTCAACATATAATGGTGAAAATTAAAATAAAAAATAGCATTCAATTATAAATATATAATTTAATTGATAAAATTTAGTGTTAACTTATTTTTTCATAACACATGTATATAATAAATTTTTGTTCATTATATTTTTTAATATATTTATATATATTATAATTTTAAATAAATTTGTGTATTTTCTGTCAAATAGAATATATATATTATTATTGTATAAAATGTTATTAAAAAAATTGATTGACATAAATCATTATTCACCATAAATGGAATAATATAATTGTCCATCAAAGAAGGATATTTATGTCGATATTTATGAGTGATTAGGTGGTTTTTTTTCCATTGAATTTAATGACTAATAATATAAATTATTACTATTGGTAAATAACTAATAATATTATAAAATAATTTATAAATTTATTATAAAATAATTTGATAATAATATAAATTATAAATTATTATCAAATTGTAAAATAATTTATAAATTTATTGTAAATAATTATAAAATAATTTTCAAATAATATTATCATATAGATTTTTTAGCAAATGTAGAGTTGATTAATGCAGAAAAAAAACCGTATTGAGTAGTAATGTAGATTTAATGTGAAAGATTTAAGCAAATTTAATGAATAATAATATGACGTTATAAAATAATAATGTAGAATTAATTTAAAAATTTTGAGTAAAAGTTAAGAAATAATATTTAAATAGGGGATATAATATAAAATAGTGAATGATGTATATAATTTAGAGAAAAACAATTTAGAAACTGAGTAGAAGCTCTATGGAGACGTACACGTAAGCTTACGTGGCAAATGTTTGCATACGTGGAGAAAATAGTGTGAGGTGGCAGTGGAGTCTTCTGTTTTAAATATATAATAGATATGTTGTGGATGAATAGGAACTAATTAGTTTTCTAAGAAACACCACTTGACCCTGAGCAATTTTTGCAATCTTTTAATAGATAATTTTCTTCCATTCATCGACATCTTTATCTTTGTCATCCTTCATTCATAGACGATCCTAAGAGGGAGATTAATGTTAAATGGTATTCTCCTGATGTTAATTCATTCAAGTTTAATATTGATGGTTTTCATCATGACACAACAAGTCTATCTGCTGTGGAAGGCTTATTAAAGATCATATAGGAGTTTATATTTGTAGTTTCTTTTGCAATCTCGGTTGAGCTGCCTCTATTTTACTGAGATTTCGGAGACAATTCATGGTCTTATAATGACTTACAATTTGGGTTTGACTACTATTTTGGTGGAAATTTATTCTCTTATCATAGTCAATATGATTCAATCAAGGGAAACATGTAATCTCTATCTTAACCCTCTTTTTCAAGAAGTCGTCTTTCTTGTGGATTGCGAGGAATTGAATTGTGTGGTTAATTACGTCTATGGTGAGGCTAATCGATGTTTAGATAAGCTGCTAACTTTAATCTCAATGGAGATTTTAGTTTTGTAGACTTGCCTACTCTCCCTATCAGTATATTACTTCTCCTTGATGATGATTGTAGATGAATGTATTTCTCTTGTTTTGTCCCTTAAATTTTCTTTATACTTTTCGCTTTTATAAAAAAAAAAAGGATTCAAGCAAAAAATTTAGGGATTTTGAAGAAGATAATGAAATTGCTAAATTTTATTTTGGATTTGAAGAACCCTACAAACTTAATATGGTTTGTTTTTATTTTTAATATAAATTATTTAAAAAATAAAATTATTAATAATAATCTCACATGCACTTGCCACATAAGCTTTTGTAAAGAGACACATCACCATTTTTAAAGGATAAATTTGTAAATTTAAAAAAATATAAAGAACCTAAATAGAAAAGAAAAAAAAATAAATAATAATTTTGTGCACATATTTAAAAGATAAAGAATTTAAATGAGAAAATAAAATAGACCAAAGTGTTACATGTAAATAAGGTAAATAATTTGCAATGTAATTAATTGATGCAAAATATTTTTTTAACTTATTGATCGGACGAAGATTCTACAAAGGGAGAAAGAGAAAGAGAAAGGAGATGATGACTGATGAATTGTCCCAAGAGAATGAGAGAGATTTGAGAAGATACAAATTTTAAGAGTTTGAATATGTTTGTTATTTTCTAATTTCAATAAGAATATTTTAATCATTTTTTCATATTTACTTTTTTGCTTTGGGATGACCGTGGTACCTTGTCATGTTGATGGTCCGTCCGTGCCAAAATATATATATATATATATATATATATATATATATATATATATATATATATATATATATATATATATATATATTATATATGACTTTTTTAATTTACTTTTATGTAAAATAATATAAATATAAAAATGATTTATAGATTTTTTTAGGTTAAGACAAATTTCTTTCAAACAACATAAACTGGCGCCTAATAGTTTTAAACGACAGTTAGAAGTTGCAATTTCAGGTTTGCAGCATTCAAGAATACACATAAACTAAGTTTTTGACCTACTAACTCTAGATAACTCAGCTAAATAAACACACCATTTAATTGACTCATAAGACGTTTTACAGTCTTGAACTACTGAATCAATGGAAGCACAACAACCACAAAATTAGTCCTTGGTACTCCACAAAGACAAATTAGAATACCAAAATGTAATGTCTATGGAAGTGAATATGTTTACCACAATAAAATTAACGGTTGTGATTGACGTTAGTGTAAAAACTTTTTACAGTCACTTTGTATTTAAATTAAATCTTAACAAAATATATGAAAAGTTGGAGAACATGAAAAAAAATAAAAATTTATGGAGCATGAACTGCATGCTATAAACTCTTTTAAAATTTGTCTTTCAACCATTTAACAAGTAGTAGCAACATATTCCTTATCAATAAAAACCTCCAAAGATCCAACAACATATCAATCAGATTTTTCATGCTCGATTGCGGCATCTTTCACCACTTCCACCATACAACTCCCAATGCAACCCTGTCAGATCCAAGGAACATATCATGTGTGGTTTTCTTTTTGCAAAGATTTTGGAATGATATTCTATGTTAAATAACAATAATATGCATAAAAATAATCACCACAAAATAAACAATTTAAAAGGTTAAAATTGTGCAGCATTAAAGGAGTAACTAAGGCTCACAAATTTAAGATAGATCTTGCAATTTTCAAAATATGGACAAAGATTAATCCTTAAAGTACATCAAAATTTGCAAAGTGAAAGAAACAACATTAAAAGAACCTGAAAAATCAACAAACTTCCAAATTTCAAGACCATGAGACTCCATCACCAAAAGATAAACCTTGAAGTTAACAAACTTCAACACTTGCAGGGTAAAAACTCTTTCATCTACTCATTTAGTTCATTGGTAGAAGATGGGCCAGTCTTTTTGAATTAAGTGATTCAAATATTTGCTTTTCAGTTCACTGCACAAAAGTAATTTAAAGGAAAAAGTAGTAGAAAAGAAAAAGCTAGACCTTGGAGCATCCTTTAATTATTATGTCTAATGGTTTATTTTATCTAAATGAAAACAAACAAACATTCTTAATTCTTAATTACTATTTGAGATGCAAGAAAGCAACTCTTAAGAATCACCTCCATTAGGTAGACCAACATGGATTATCAGTTTCTAAAGTTTGTTGCAATGTTGATAATGACAGCATTTGGAGACACAAGTTTAACCATAGAAGCCTGCAGTCCTAATGACATTAAAGCTTTAATGAGTTTCAAGAATGGAATCCAAATCGACACATCCGGCCGTCTCGAAAAATGGGTTGGTCTCAACTGCTGCAAATGGGAAGGCATTGTCTGTAACAATTTAACCTTTAGAGTGAAAGAGATTAATCTACCAGGATTCATTTCCAAAGATGAAGATTTATTTCAAACACAAATGACAGGGTTGATTTCACCTTCAATAGTACTTCTTACATCACTTGAAGTCATTGACCTTGGTGGTTTAGTTGGTCTTAGTGGAATAATTCCAATAACCATTGGTCTGCATTTAACAAATCTTCAAAAGCTTTACCTTTATGGAAATAATTTAACTGGTTCAATACCAGAAAACATTGGTGACTTGCAAAATCTCCAAGAACTTGCTCTTCAAGAAAATAAGCTATCTGGGTCTATTCCTTTGAGCATTGGAAGACTAAAAAATCTCAAAAGGTTGTTGCTTTATTCAAATCAATTTTCAGGTATAATACCATACTCACTTGGAAATTTGAGAAATTTGGTTGAGTTGGATTTTCATGACAATGCTTTAACCGGTAATATACCGAATAAAATCGGTAAATTGCAGGCTCTGGAAAATCTTGATCTTTCAAACAATTTGTTAAGTGGGAATTTACCTTATTCGCTAACTAATTTAACTGTCATTTCGGTTTTGTACCTAGACACTAATTATCTCGAGGGAACTATTCTGTTTCCCTCGAGACCAGGTGAAATGTCTAGTTTAGCCTTCTTAAGACTTCATAATAATCACCTTGTTGGAAAAATACCTTCCAATTTTGGCTATTTAGTATCTCTTCAAAGAGTTTCTTTATCAAACAACAAACTTGAAGGTACATTACCATCTAGTATAGGAAATTTGATGTCATTAACTGAGTTTTATATCAGTGAGAATTTTTTCTCTGGCTTCATACCAAAATCAATAGGCCAAATTTCTCAGCTCATAATGTTGAACATCTCTAGAAATTTTATTGAAGGGCCATTGCCTCAAGAGATTTCTTCCCTTCAAAATCTTCAAACACTAGATCTTTCTTTCAACCATTTGAATCTCTCTTATATCCCAAAATGGATAGCAAATATGTCGTCGCTTTCGCGCATTTACTTTGCAGGTTGTGGAATCCATGGTCAAATTCCAGACTTTTTACAAAAAACCATTAGTCCAATCCAGGAACTAGATTTGTCAATGAACCTTCTCAATGGAATGATTCCATCATGGATTGGAAACCTCAATCAACTTTACATGTTAAATCTCTCAAAAAATTATATTCATTCACACATTCCTCATTCTTTTAGAAATTTGCATGATTTGGCTATTCTTGATCTTCATTCAAACAAACTAACAGGATCCATATCTCTGATTTTCGACATCGAACAACAAGGTATATTTGGAGGATCACTAAGATTTGTTGATCTTTCTGGTAACAAATTCTCAAGTGGAATTGAGAAAATTGGTGTAGGAGAACAATGTGATATTCAGTTTCTGAATTTGTCTCATAACAATCTAAAAGGTGTGCTACCAAATGGTATTGGGAGAATGAGTTCTATTTACAGTTTGGATTTGAGTTTCAATGAGTTAGGATCTAACTTACCAAAGGTGATGGAAAATTTAAGTTCATTAGAGACATTGAAGCTGCAGGAAAATGACTTCACTGGGAAGATACCTATTGGATTTCTCAAGTTAAGGAAATTGAAGGAATTGAACTTATCTTACAATCTTCTTGAAGGGGAAATTCCAAAGGGTAAGCCTTTGATTGACTTTCCTAAGAGTTGTTATTCTGGAAATAAAGGTTTATGTGGAAAACCTCTTAGTCCTTGTAAACTATGAGAATGATCAAATTTACTGATACATATAACCAAATGGAATACTGACACTTCAAAATGAATGTACATGTGCTATCCGACATGTAGTTACATTCAATTACTATGAAACATTTCAATGTCGTGTCCATCTATGATGTCTCTACCAGTTTAAAAACTATGAAACATTTGGCTTTTGCTTGGTGAAAAACCATCAAACTGTTCATTCACTTATTTCACCAGCATTTGCAACAACAAAAAACGACTTATTTCACTAGTAAAAGGATTGATCCTTTATTTTCATTAATTCTTCATGTTTGCTTCTAGAAATATTGGATTTTCTGTATGCAAGTTTTGGATCCTGGATTTGTAGTTTATTGATTATTGAGTATCTCATATTCCACACGAAAAAATATGACTCGATTGATGACACGATTTTAAGGAAGGTCGCAATATTTTTTTAGAACAAGTGACACGATAGATATAAATTCAATATAAAATATATATTGTTTTATATTTTTATTGAATATGTTTCATTTAAATCATTATCTAAATAATAAAAATAAATATAACCATTTACATTTATTTTTAAGAGACGATATGTAGTTGATGGAGTTTTAAATATTTTTTAAAAAATTTACAGTTATTCATAATCCATATAGAATTTGTCTTTAATTTATATATACATGTAATTTACCAATTTTTTGGTATTAGATTAATGAACGCACTATAACTAGTAGTGAGGGTGTGATGTGGCACCTCCTTAACTTTTTTGATTTACACTTAATACTCAGTATTTTGTTATAATGATCACCCTCAAACTTAACTACTGCACCGATTGGCCAATGTCTGCAGCAATGTCAGCAGCAAAATTATGTCAATTTGAGAAGCCTCTAATTATTGGCCTCAGCTCATATATTAGAGGGGTTAAAAAATTTTATAATTTAAAAAATCCCTTAAAATTTTGTGGGTCTATAAGGCCCACGTTTTCAAAAAAAAAAAATTTTAATAATTTTTTTTAATTTTTTTACCGATAAAAATATTTCGACTTTTTTAGATAAAAACTTATTTACAATTTTTTTGATTCAGGAAAGAAAATCAATTTTTTTATTTATTTTTTCACAATTTTTTGAGAAATTTCTTTTTTTAATTTTTTCGAAAAAAATAAATTTTAAAAATTTTTTAAGAAAAAATCTCAAAATTATTAAAATATTAAGAGCCTATAAATCCCATGAAATAATGGACCGAGATTAAAAAAAATATTTTAATAGAAGCTTAATATTAATGGTTTAATAAAAAAATTTTAAAAAGACCTAATAGTTGGGGGGTTTTTTAACGGCTCTACTCGTAATGTATAACAAATTGAGATTCAATGAGTCATAGTATTTTATACGTTATTATTATATTATGTTCTGTTTTGTATTAAATTGTTTCAAATAATATTACCAATGTTGTTTAGCCACTCATCTTTATAGTGGCTATATATAATTATTTATTTACTTCAAACATAAAAA
>JBBPBR010000007.1:22442376-22461443 GCA_037974775.1 Cicer pinnatifidum | reverse complement strand
TTTTAATGATAAAAATAGTTGATTAAGATTATCACACTTTTGGAAAGAAATATTGTTTAAATCAATTTTTATTAAAGAATCTCTCATTACCTTTGAGCGCCGCCCACTTTTTTTCTTTCTCTTCTTTCAATCTTTTAGCACTTTTTTCTTCTTCATCTATTGTAGTTTGTAGATGAGTTGTTTATGGTTATTGTTTGACCTCAAATCACCTTTAACTCATTTTTTTTTCATGCGTATTTAATTTTTTTATTCTTTTTTAAGTGTAAAATATTGACAACAGTAAAAGAATAAAATGAAATAGACTAAATTACTTAATTGATTTCTTAATTAATTTTTGTTATATGTTGATACTTTTAAGTGTGATTTCGTTAATTACTTTAGTCTATGTAAGTCAACTTGAATAAAAAAATATTAGTTAATTTGAATTCGGGACTAGGATTTGTAAGTCATCACCACCATTCTCTTCTTCTTTGAACCCATAAAAAAAAACAAAAATACAACAACAACAAATTCATATTTTTGACAATCAAACTCAAATTCAAAACTCCAACAACCGAGATTAATGAAAAAACAACAAACTAAAACTTACAAAAAAAAAATATATTTTAACAAATCCATAAATTTATGAAAAATCCATAAACTCTAAATCCATGAACTCTAAATCCGAAAGCAATTTAAATTCACAAAACAAAAAACACTTTTAACAATATTTAAAAAATATCTGTTTCAAATTTATAAAAAATAACATATGAAAAAATGAGTTTGTACTTCTTAATTGAACTTTATATTTCTACAAAATATTTCATATCCAATAAAGAAGAAGTATTAAGATTGCTAGAAACAACATAAAAGACAATAGTTTCATTTGATTTTATAGATTAAAATTTAATAGTTTTGTATGGTTTTATAGTTTTGTGAAGAAGTAGGAGGAGGAGGATGAGAGTAGGAGAGAAATGTATCAAAATCCTAATTTTAACATAGGTGATTCAATTAACTTAGTCACAATTTCAAATTAACATATAGATTCAAGTAAACTTTTTTCATTAAAACAAATGATCAAAGTCTATAATTAAAGAACTAAAAATTAATGAAGATTAAAAGAAGACAAAGGAAAAAAGAAGAAAGTAATTTAGCTGATAAAATAATAGTAGACCCTATTATAAAAATTCCATATGCTTTTAATAAAAAAAAAAGTCCATATGCTTTGAGTCAAACGAAGTGAAACATTTTCTCTTTCCCAACTTCGCCTACAAGAAATTTGAAACAACGATGGAGTAAAGCTCCATAAGAATGGAAAGAGAAGAAGAAAATGATAACACAGACAGATTAAGTAGTCTACCAGATTCTCTCTTATGCCATATACTATCCTTCCTCCCAACAAAAACCTCTGTTTCTACAATAAGCCTTGTGTCTCACAGATATCTTCATCTCTGGAAGAATCTCCAGCTTTTTGACTTCTACAACGATTACTGCCCAGGCGTCGATGGAGAGTCCGAACATTTCAAACATTTCGCACTTTTCGTTAACGCCGTCCTCGCTCTACGCCACTCCCGTCACATTCGAAAGATGCATCTCTCATGCGGCGACTCCATACTCGAAGATTTTAACCTCATCTCCGTCAACACGTGGATCGATGCTGCCGCTGGGTCCCACCTTGAGGAACTTCATCTCGCTCTCTTTTCATCGCAGGGTCTCGGCTTCTATCTTCCTATCAGTATTCTCTCTTGCACTAACCTCCTCTCCCTCAGGTAACCTTTTTTCTTTCCTACTTCCTATTTTTCTATTTTTTTTTTTACTTTTTTTTTTTAATGGGAAATACTAATAAGTGACTTTGGAAGTTATCATGCTTTCAATTTTTCATACAAAACTTCTAATTTTGGTTTCTTTAATAAGTTCCTAAAGGCATTTAGGAAACGCACTTGATAGCAAAACCCTTTTTATTACTTATAATGTGCAAATTTGTTCTTATTTAAATTAAAATGTGATATACATGATAAGGACATTTAGGGCAAATTCTTAACAATCAGGTGAAATTCTAACTAGACGAGTTTTTCACAGTTCAAAAGTGTTTTGATTTGACAAGTTTTGAGGAACACCTATGTTTTTCTTTATTTTTATCGAACTGACATTTGTCAGAGTATTTCTTCCATAAAGACAAAAGGATCTTGTCGTCGTTATGAGTTTTTGATGACAAGCATCCGCCTAACATTTAGCATCCCGTAAAAAAATTCAGTCCAAAATGTTGAAAGCTACTTTAAACCCGTTTATGTTTCTACAAAACTTTAGTTCTGTCCAAAATGTTGCACTTTTGTCCGGAAGTAGATATCCAGAGGGTCAAAAAATGTGTTTTTTTCCATATGGATACTTCTAAAGTGTATATGGGGTGTGGGGAAAGAAGCTTCCAAAAAAGTTAAACGATGATAGCATTGTTGTTATGGCCCAAATATGGAAAACACTAAGCCCAGAATCCATGATATAACTTACATAGATGATAAGTCACACCACTTTCTAGACATTCTATCTTGTTATGATGAGAAATTGCAGATTGTAATATATGTTATGTTTATGTTAGCAAGAATCAAATGTGTCATTCGATTATTCCTAGAGCACTATTTGTACACATGGGAGAAAGGGAATATATATGAAAAGAATATTGAAGAAAGTTAGTTTGTTATCCTAACATAGCTATATCTCTCTTTTGCTGCATAATTTCTTTACATTTTCCTATACCTTACATGAACATTTATGGAAATGCACTTAGTCTCTGCGGTCAAATCTTTTTGGAATTGGAACGATCTTCGATGATTCTTTTACGATCATTGAAGACACTGCAACTAGACATTAGTTATGTAAATGCAAATTCTGTGGATATCCTTCTCTCTGGCTGCCCAATCTTAGAAACTCTGGATCTTTCCTTCTCTCCTGAATCTTTGGCGAAGCTTCGTGTTCCATCTTCCTTGAAGAGTTTGAAAGTTATTGTTGAGAATGACATTGGGGCTTGTCTTGAGATAGATGCACCCGGTCTCAAGTACCTTAGTCTCACCAAAATCACATTTGGTGATGTTGCCGCAATTGGCAACTTGCACAATGTGGAAGAAGCATGTCTTGATGTTTTTTCTACTCCTGAAAATGAATATGTTGACCCTTTATTCACTCTCCTCCAAGCTCTCTCTGGGATTAAACATCTAGTGTTGTGTTGTTCAACAGCAAAGGTGAGTGAAATTCTCATTATCTATATGTTTTTATTATATACTTAGTAATTTTGTTCTAATATTACATTATCACTCACTGTTGTTGTGTACGTGCCAGAAGAGACTAATAGGTGCTCAACCTATTATAAATTTTTCGAAAATACGTTTTCCGGAATTTTGCCATCTACTACATCTAGAGCTCATTCTACCTGCTTTTGATCCTTTTTTGTACGACGTGCTTCAGAAATGTCCTATGCTTCAAACTTTCATAATTCAAAATGACCAGGTTTGTGAGTTTAACTAAAGTTTTGTTGTGTGCGTATGTTGTTTATTGGCATCTTAGGTGAGTTGTGCCTTGTTGCCTGCAGGATAAATCACCACATGAATATGGTTTGGCGGTGAAGCTTGAAAGTGTTCCTAAGTGTCTTGTATCTTGCTTGACTTTTATTCACTTTAAAGGATATGTAGGATATTGGGAAGAGCAAGAGTTCATTAAGTATGTTTTGCAAAATGGACTTGTTTTAAAGACGATGCTTATTTCTGGTGTTTTGTTGGACCAAATGATGAAGTGGGAGAAGTACCGTTTTCTCAAAAGATTTTCTGATCTGCCAAAGGGTTCTGCTGTTTGCCAAGTTAAATTTGACTGAGATGTATCTCTTCAAGGTGAGAACTCTCGCTATCTTTATTCTATGTGGCTTATTGAATCAAATATGATGTTTAGTCTGCACAATTAGTTGTCCTTATGTGTTACACACATGTGAAATTTGGTGGAATTGCTTTAATTCATGCACCCAAAGTATCTAACTTTTCTTTGATCTATTTATTTTCTCATAATACAACTTAATTTGGATTGGCGTTTCTTTGCTAAACCTAATTATTCTAATTTTTCCCTTGTAACCATGTTTGTTTTAGATTTTTAAGTTTTGCAAGAGGGGTTGAGATTTGTAAGATTGAAGAAAATGATGACATTTACTTTTGAAGAGAAAACTTTTACATTTCTTGCCACTTATTGTAAATTAACTTAATGATTTTCCATTGTGTGGTCAGATCTTGTTATTATTAGTAATTATTATTAATACTACTAAATCTTTGTTTGGGGCACTAGTGTTCACTTCTCCTGTTATCGAAAAACTCAGAAAATACGCCACTTATCTGTTGCATTTGACTTAATTTACTTATTACAATATAACCATCTTATGGGAAAGGAGTAAATTTTTTATGTTTGTTGATCAGTTAAGAATTTTTAATGTATTTGTGATAAAACTTATGATTTAAATTAAATCAAATTCTAAGGGGACACCTTCATAGTTGGTCCACCATGGGCTGTGCTTAAAAATCACTCGAAACTTTAACGACGATAGACAAAACTCTTCGGAAGTATAAGTTAACAGTTCTCCCTGTCTTTACACACAAGACGACAATTTGATTGCTGTTGGTTCGACGAGTGAAATGTTGAGAGACACATTCATTTTTCTCTGGTTTTGATTGAACTGACTTCGATTGAGTAACTTTCTCAACCATCAAGAGGAAGAGGATCGTTCCTATGAAGTTGGTCCACCGTAGCATTCGCTTTAAATTAGCTGGCTCAAGCATGTTTTATTTTCCCAGAAATGCATTTTATTTGGGAAGTTATATTATAATGTCCTTGTCATTTGACCAAATCTTACTGATAGATAATGGTTAAGAAGAAAGAAAATAATGAAAACATCGACTGATCTTTATTGATGAATTGAAAGAATTATTACATCTGTTTATTCGAGGGGACCTGACTCTCCCACACCAGACTGATACAATTTCTTAGTTACTTCTTACTCTTCCCCCACACTCTCCCTATAGCTGGGTCTTATCATTTAGTTGTCACTAAGACAAGTCACCAAGAGGTTGTTATCTTATGTGGCTTTTCTATTCCTTCTAACATAGAATTTATTAATAGGGGGTCATTGCATTTCACTTGCATTGCATATAGATACCCGAATGCATGTTATAGAAGCATTTTTTTTTTTGCACAAGTATTTATTTAATTTATTAATGAATGTAATTTACATTTGTTTAGGATTTTAGTGAAAATTGCTTAGAATGTGCATAATCTCTTGTAGAAATCTTAGTGTGACAGGTTGATGGAAATATGACATTTGACCTTTTCCCCTCTTTTCCCCTCCTCCCTCTCTTGTTAATGTATTGCATGCTTTGAGTTTGAAGGTCTTATCAATTACTTAATGTTTTCTCCTTCAATGTATATTTCTGTTTAAAGGATTTTTGTGCTTAGAATTTCATTGTCGCCTATGTTATGCAGCTCTGTAGCTTTTGTTGTATTGTAAGAGTGATCGACCAATTCTCACAAATTTTGAGTATGAAGTTCACTCAACTAGATGTTGTGTTCCATTTCAAAATCGTCTGAGCCATACTAATATAGCTTTCCTTAAATTAATATGGAAATTGTTGGCCTTTTTTTCTCAACGTCAGTTTGCCACACAATATACATGTATCATCTCAACCCCTTATTTTCCATCTTAGCTACCTTATTTTCAACCCAAATGTCTTATACCGTTTCACATATTACTTGTTACATTTTATGTTATAACTATGCCACCTTTCAATTATTAGATGCTAGTTATCACTGTTTCACTTCAGTTAGTAACTTTTGTTATATGCTGCTAATTGCTATACTGCCATTCTCAACTTGCTTCTTTAGTTTATGTTATTAGATTAGATTACTCAACAAATTTAAGTTGTTATATAATGCTAAATGGCATGACTTGTGAAACCCAAATATGACTATTTTGTTGATGACGAGTATCGATTGAAATTACGTGAATTACTAATGTTAAGTTTATTTTACAGGGTTTAGCAGTGTAACTTTGGCATTTTGCACATTGTAGTTATTCAGTCTTGTTGGTTACATACTTGTGGAATTTGAAACTTTATGGGCTTTATGTTTTGGCAGTGCTCTTATGTATTTGGCAAGTAACAGTTTTGTTGCAACAACCAGCGTATCTTATGGTTCTTTTGCGTAGGACAGAGAAAATTCATCGAAAATTGTTTATGAGCTTTCCAAATACTCGCTTATAGTTGCTATAACTGAGAGAAGTTGTGGATTCCTAGTTAAGTTATACTGCATATTTTGAATCTTTGACACATGAATTTGATTTATGAGAAAAGAAATGCTGAAGGGAGGTTTATTATCAAAGTACATTGCTGCTATATGATAGTGAGAATGTCAATAATATTAACCTTGAATGAATTATATAGACATGTTGGTAAAAGGATTGTTAGGACATGTTTTGTAAGGGTTCAATATACGGTGGTTTGTTAGGCCATTGAAATGTTGTTTTAATCTCATACTAAATAACTTCATTGTGGTTTCAAACTGAAAGTATGTTTTTTTTTTTTAAATTTTACTGACAAAAATTGATGTTTGGTCTTTGTAGAAATCCAATTACAAATATTTGAAGGATTGATATCATACAAAGTATATTTAGGCAGAAGCTAGGGATATTTCTTCCTCCTTTCAGGAACTCTTAATTGATTTACTTTTATATATTCTAAAAACCTTAAAATTAATAATAAAATCAATAGTTTGATTTGACTATTATTCTATGTAATACATGTCTAGAATTGCAATGACTACCATGAACAAAGCTTTATATTCTCGTGATAAAAATATGCAACAAAATTTATGTTTGCTCCTTGAAGTTGGTTTGCAGAGGCAACAAATATGGTCGGTCAAATGGATTGATTAAAAGGAATTTTAGAACACAATTCAACATGGTGGATGGATATACAAAAGGTAGATAATGGAATGTGGGGTTTAAAACAAAATTGGTTAGGAGAGAAATTGGAGGCAAGGTTGTTAAAATCGCTGAGTTATTTTATGGAGTATTATTTTACAAGTTTAGGTATTAATTTTGAGTTGATTTAGAGATACATTTGAATTTTGATAAATTTGAAATGAAACTGAGTTTACTTAGTTGAACTCAGGTTCACATGAAATTTCTAATAATTTTTTTTTAATATATTTTTTTTGTTATTTTGTAATGGATTCGATAAACTCGGGTAAACTCGAGTAAACTCATAAAATTTATAACAAAGTTTTTCTTATCTTTTTTCACGAGTTTTCACATAAGTTCCTTTTCTTCTTTGGTAGTTTGATATTGTTCATGTTAGTTTTTCTTCTTATAATTTATAATTATTAATACATTTATAGTATTACATATGTATATAAGTCATGTAATATTATTTTTAATATATTTTAATAGGAGGTAATTAGTATGGGAAAATCCTTAATGTGAGGAATATAAATATAGGAATATATATTATATAATTTTTCCTTAGATAAAGCAAAAATTCGTGAGATATTGAAAAAGATAATGAGAGGTGGATTTAGAAGTGAAAATGGAGGAGGAATTTGTTTCAAAGACAAAAAGAAATGGTCAATGAGTTGAATACTTGAATGCAGCATATGATGGTGTGGGGATAAATTGGTTTGGTCAAATTAATGGAGTGTATTCAGTTAAAGAGGTATACAACGTTCTCATGGCTCAATAGTGTGGCATACATTAGTTCTATTGAAAGTATGGAGATTGTTCCAAATTAAGATATCTTCCAAAGAGAAGTTAGTAAAAATAGGTGTCTTTCCACACATGATCAAATTTATTGTGGATTCTAATGTGGGAGGGAATATTCTTTGAATGTCGATTAAGTGTTGAAGTTTGGCATGGTATCTATTTCAACTTCCATACATAAATATGAGATGGGAGAACTTTATACATTTCATAAACATGGTGGTAGGAGGAAGAATGAAGGTTGACAAGGTAAACGTAGTTTTGTTTTCTTTGCATTTAGAGATTTCAAAAATAAATTAGCTACTGCTGAAGATCTAACAAAGAGACTGGTTCATTTGCATTAGAGATTTATCAAAGTGAGCACCAACACCTCAAATGTGGTGAGTCTATTGATAGAGACATGCATATAAAATAAAAATACAAGGGACATCCAATTGTCAGGACTAGAAGTAGCATTAATCAACTTCGATTCAGTAAGATATAAAAAATAGACAGTGAAAGTTTGCACCTTAAGGAGACATAGGTCCTTTTGGTATATTTTTTGTTCTTCTGAGAGAATGGTTCGTTATGTCCATCGAAATATCAGAAAAAAATATGCCACACATGTTTTTGTTGGAGGAATGATAGAATGCGGCAGAGTATATATAAAGTTCGGTAAACTATTCATCTGGTTAGTGTCATCTTTTTTCTACTCCTATTTTTCGTCGTGATTGAATTTTCAATCTTCGTTTTATGGTGGTGTTTTCGTTTCGGTAAACTAAGAAGTCACTTTTACTTCTACAACAACCCTCACCTTTGTTGTCTATCTGCATTTGATCATATTACAAAATTGTTTATCTAATACATTGAAAGCAAAATAGTGTGGGTGAATAAGTAAATTGGTCTCTAAAATTTTAAGTGTAGAATCTAAATTTTGTAAATAGGTATATACATCCATGGAACAACAAAATATTAATCAAAATAGTATTTTTTTTTAACTTTTGTCGTTTTATATTTTGACGTGACAATATAATTGTATATGTGGCTTATCATATCATTATAGGGGTCTGGTCCAAAGTGCCTTTGTGAGGAAAACAAGGAATGTGAGAGAAATAGTGAATGCCTATAAAGAAAGAAATATTATATTTCTTTCAAGAGAAAAAATTGAGAGAAACAGTGAATGTGTGTAAAGAAAGAAACATTATATTTCTTTCAAGAGAGAAAGTTTAGAAGAATGGAAGAAGGTAGTTGCTTTAATTTGTGCAACTTGTATGCCCAAGTTTGATGGTTAGTATGACCATTAGGCGATGCTGATGGAAAATTTTCTCCTCTCCAAAGAGTATTGGGGTCTCGTTGAAAATGGGATATTGGTGGTGGCAAATGGGACAGAGCCTACAGAGGTACAAAGCAATCTGATCGAAGAGCAATAGTTGAAGAATTTAAAGGTAAAAAAGAACCTCTTCCAAGCAATAAGTCATGATGTCCTTGAAACAATCTTCAATACGGATATAGCCAAAATTGTTACTGAGCGTTTTAAGTGTAACTGATTAAGACACTAGCTATCAATATGAGTGTCCTAATTGGGAACAAAAGACCAACTATGCTGAATTTGAAGGGAAGAAGAAGATGAGCTATTATTGATGTCCTATGTTGAACTCAAACAAGCCGATAAAGAAGAAATGTGGTTTCTTGACTCCGGTTGCAACAATCATATGACTGGAAACAAGGAGTGGTTTATAGATCTTGATGAAAACTTTAGGCAAATAGTAAAAATTGAAAATGACACCAAAATTGTTGTTGGAAAAGAAAATATTCGTATGCAAGTGAATGGATTTACTGAAGTAATTTATGATGTTTACTACATTCCTAAGTTGAAGAACAATTTATTGAGCA
Source organism: Cicer pinnatifidum (assembly GCA_037974775.1). Classification (NCBI taxonomy): domain Eukaryota; kingdom Viridiplantae; phylum Streptophyta; class Magnoliopsida; order Fabales; family Fabaceae; genus Cicer; species Cicer pinnatifidum. The sequence goes on along the minus strand of JBBPBR010000007.1, from coordinate 22,451,818 downwards.
CAGGGAAACTTCAAGATAAATGCTTAGCTATTTTGATTCAACACGGGAAATGTAGGATATATCATCTTACAAAAGAATAATTATGCAAATAGACATGAATGGAAATATAATGTTTTCTTTTGCTTGCTAGCAGCCATGATGCCAAAAGAGCCTAAATGTTTCCAAACTGTGTCAGAAAATGAATCTTATCTTTGGCATTGTCATTCTCGTCATTTAAGCTATAATGATGTAGTAGAGGAATAATTGGTGTGGGCACAATAAGAGATAAGAGAGAATGTGAGTCGTACGTGAAGTTGATATGTTGCAAGTCATTGAACAAAAGCTTTATGATGCAAGATATTAACTACCAAGGTTGTTCCTATGGGGAAAAGGTCTTCTTGATATTCTCAATGTTTGGTTCTGAGTCTTTTGAAGATTGGAAGGTGATGAATGGTGTGGTGGAAGGGTTTGAAGACGAAGGAGTCAACCTAGAACATTTGGATGATCTACTAAATAATTTCAATATGGAGTGGGTTACGATTAGAGCTGTCAATTTGACAAGATTGTGGGAGTTTCGAGAAGTTATGGGTCAGGTGTTAGAGGGTTTGAACAGGAGAAAGTTGGGCAACACACAAAGGGGATGAAGCTCATTGAGGATTGTTTGTTCAATATAAAGGTGAGGCGAGGGGTATAATGGGGAGTCATATGAGCAATCTGTGGGTGTGGAAGGATAAACAAGTTTACTTCATCAAATAAGTTATCATTGACAAGTCTTGTGAATAATGATGAATTTGAGGTTAGGAGTGCATGATCGATTGACATGTCCAATGTTGTAGTTATATCGATATTCATGACTTGAAGGGCTCTAAGGTGGCTACTAATCCTCATTGCATAAAAAGTCGTAGAAGTTTTCCCCCTAAAATGAAGCAGATTGCTTGTTTATCTCATGATGAGCGGAAATTGTCATTGGAGGCTATGAAAAAGAAGAAATGAAAGGTGATAAAAGCAGCTATGTCATCATCTTAAACCCATGTAAGTTAACTTTCTTCTAATATTTGTGGGGATTAGAGGTATTAGGTGAATTTGCAAGATAGTCGAAAAATAATATCGGTGAAGTTCAAGGGTGAGGGAAAAAATCTGTTAGAAAATTTCATTCACAGAGGAAATGGATAAAATTGTTTGTGTGTGTGTGTGTGAGAGACAGCGAGAAGCAAAGACAGGGTTTCTAAGGGGAGGGCGTGTGTTGGGAGAAGATAGATGGAATAAAGATTTTATGTTATAACATTATAGATTTTGGGGGTTGTCTAAGAAGAAAGATGTTCAAAATTTAATTTGTATAAAGAAGTTGGATGTGGTGTGTATCAAAGAAACTAAGTTGGAGAAAGTGGATCAAAAGCTTTGTGAGATGTTTTGGGATTTAAACGATGTCTATTTTTCTTTCAAACGTGTGGGATGCTAAAACATTTTTACAACTATTTAAGGTTATGTCAGGTCTCAATTAAAAATCCAGTAGAGTTTGTTCGTTGGGGTGGTTGGGGTGAATATGATCTCAATCTTGGTTGACGTAGACAAAAAAATATGGTCAAGTCAAATGGAATGATTAATATGAATATTAGAACACAACTCAATACAATTGATGGATATACAAAAAGGTGGATAATTTAAACAAAATTGGTTATGAGGAAAATCACACAAGATAGTTGGAAGAGGAAAATAACATTCGTATAAGAGGATTATTAATGTAAATAAATGTATTTTTTGAAAAAAATAGAATATTTAAATATATCATAGACTAAATAAAAAAAACATGCTATAGTATTTTAACAACTACTCTTATTTTGCATCACATTGCAAATAAATTAATAATCCAAAATATTACCCGGTAATAATTCAAAATATTGTTCATGGAAGCTGACAAAGTAATTAGTTAGCTTTCCATAATTTAATTTACAATATTGCTTCCCACACCCCTCACATTGCTTCCCACACCCTTAATTTTTTTTTGAAACCCAAAATGCTCAAAATGCCCTTCCCTCTTTAATCAATTAAAACAGTTTTCAAACACCTTCTTTAACCTTCTATTCACTAACTTCCATATTCAAAGTTCTTCATTGTTGTTACTGTTCATCATCGTGTTCATCATCCTCATCTTCATCATTTTGATGCATTTCATGTTGAATAAAGTTCAATCACTTTAAACATTTCATCATTTTCATCATCCTCGTCATTCACGTGAATCTAAACAAGCAGGTGAGTAGTTTGAAGCTGTATTTTTTTTCCAGATCTGAGTTTCGTACGTGAACTGAATTCACGTAGCTAATAGGATGATGAATTTTTATAGTGTACGTGAACTGGGTTAACGTAGGCATACGTGAAATAGGATTGCGTAGGCATACGTGAACTCAATTCACGTATCATACAAGTGAATTGAATTCACGTGAACATACGTGAACTAAGTTCACGTAAAATGAAGAAAAATGAACATTTTATGCGTACGTGAACTGAGTTCACGTAGGTGACTTAATCTGAATTCACGTGAGTGATACGTGAACTGAGTTCACGTAGGCACTCTCAGTTCACGTAGGCCTTATATGTTCACGTACACATGCCATTTTTGAAACATGCCATTTTTTGATTTTTTTTTAGCGTTTAGGGATGGTTATATTATATTAATGTAATTTATTGGATGCAGTTAAATGGATGAAGTAGGAGACAACAATGATGAAATGTATGAAGGTTTGGAACATGATGTGTTTGAAGAAATGTATGATGATTTGGATCGTGATTTTGAAGAAATGTGTGATGATGTGGAACCTAATATTGACGCTATGAATGACGGAGTTGAACCTGTTATGATTGATTTGACTGATATGTTTACAACCAGCATGATGTTTGATACACGAGATGAATTATTGAAATGGGCTAGAAAGGTTGGAAGGGAAAATGGAATTGTTGTTGTGATTTTTAGATCTGAAAATGCGACTGCACATATGTAATAACATATTCATAAATCAGTAAATCAACAAACCACAAATAGATGAAATCAATCAAACAACGAAAGCAACTGCAAATACCTGTAACAATGTCAGATATCCGGATACCGTCCTAGTCTGATGCATGCTCGCTTCTCGAAGATTATCGTACAGGTAAGCAAGCGCATCAGCACCCCATGCATATCCCCCACATGAGTCGAGGTCTCTAAAGCATTCTAGGTAGACAACACTCACTGCAAAAGCACTTTTGTCGTTGAACAACGTGCAACCCACCAGAAATAAAAGAAATTCCCTCGCAGCCATCTGCCAATGCTGATCAACACAACGCTGATGATATATGTCGAGCAACCAGCTATACCGAACAGTGGTTGTGTGCGTCATGTTAAATTCAGCGTATGCATCATCCAGACTAACCCCAGCTAGCTCACCCAATAACTCCGCAGCTTCATCTTTACTAAATATACTCACGCTAAAAAACGCACCGGTGACGGGTATATGCAGCAGCGAAGACACATCGTCTAAAGTAATTGTCATCTCCCCAATTGGAAGATGAAAGCTGTTAGTGTCGCGATGCCATCTCTCGACAAAGGCAGAAATTAGACCTTTGTCGATCATCTCGTAGCTGCATTTTAGCAATGGATATAAACCGGAACTTCTGACAAGTTCCTCAACCTCTTCATTTTCAATGACAGCTTCTTTTAATTTTTTTCCATTGCTAAAAACCCTTAACTCTCCGCGATCCTGAAATAAATTACCAATATAAATGTAAGTTGAAACACAAAATTAAATTTCATTAAAATAAATATTTAATTTCATTAAAATATTTACTTACAACGCCATCCCATAGTCGTGTCGCAACATGATCCCCATATGTCCTTAAGACAGATCTGTCAATCGGACCCCCGGAATATCCGTTAGCTGCTTTAGTTTGGCCCTCATCAGGGTGGGCCTCATCACGGTGTGTCTCATCAGCATGAGCATCATTAGCATGTTGGGCCTCATTCGCTTTCCCCTGTTATGCTTGCGTTTGTTCTGCTTGTTGCCTCTGCAATATTTGTTGGTGCCGCATTTCAAGCCGAGCACGGTGAGCCAGTGCAGAAGCGGTTGGTCTAACACGTCGACTTTCGGGCCCTTCTATAACATTACCGTCTCCATCAGTAAACATTGTTCGCACCATTTCTGCATAATAAACAATAAGATTCGGAAAACATAATAAACATGAACAATAATTTATTCATCTATACTAAATATGTGCAATGGTAATAACTAATTGATCAACTTCATAAAATCTGTAAGATTAACTGATTAAGTATTCTAATTAGCCATGTTTAACTATTCGATTATCGAGTTATATAGAGTAATCAAATTAGTTTAAAACTATTCAATTTTATTATGAAGGATAGCTACAAGATCAATGTTGATGTTCTTGCAATTGCCAATTGAAATTTTAAAACTTCCCTACGTGAACTCATGTTCACGTACGTGAACATCACACTCATCCTGCCTACGTTAACTTAGTTCACGTACGTGAACTGAATAACCAGTCTACGTGAACTGAGTTCACGTACGTGAACTTTATGTAACTAATTCCTGCCTACGTGAATTCAGTTCACGTACGTGAACTCCATGGGCAGTCTACGTGAACTAAGTTCACGTACGTGAAATCCAATCCCATAAATCCTTCCTACGTGAACTCAGTTCACGTCCACATACGTGAATTGAGTTCACGTATGGCATCTCAGTTCACGTACATCATCAACTTCACCATACGTGAACTGAATTCACGTTAATCCTTTCAACCCAACACAGAAAACGCAGAAACCAGAAAATGGAATAAACCCATAAAACCCATTAAACCCAGAAAACAATGATAAACCCAGAATGTGTTCAATAAGCTTAAAAATGAGAATGATAAATCCAGAAAACCTTAAAAACGAAAATGGTGTTGCTCAAAAACCAAAAATGAAAATGATGAATGTGTTGAAGATGACTTACTCAAGATGATGTTGAATGTTTTGAAGGTTAGGGTTAGTGAAGATGAAGGAGTGAATAGAAGGTTGAAGAAGGTTGAAGGTTGAAGGTTAGGGTTAGTGAAGATGAAGGAGTGAATAGAAGGTTGAAGAAGATGTTTGAAAACTGTTTTAGTGGATTATAGAGGGAAGGGCATTTTGTGTTTCAAAAAAAAATTAGGGGTGTGGGAAGCAATGTGAGGGGTGTGGGAAGCAATATTGTTTAATTTAAATAGATCAAATCAAAATATCTATTATTTTGTTTTTAATGGATAAGTTAGTTTCCTATTTATTTTGTACTTAACAATACACTCTCTGTTACGTTTCTTTCTCTTCACTCTATTGCGTTTCTTTCTATGCCATTTTTTCAAAATAGAATAACAATATTACCCACAAACGTACTACATCTTTATAGTTTTTTTGTTTGTTTATTATATCTAATAAAAAAATATGTGTAGAAGGTCTCATTCCTGCAAGGCTGCAACCAACTACGCCCAATTATTTTACTTCAGATAATCACATCTTTCAATATATAACTTCTAAAAGTGCACAAAATAAGACATTTTGATATATTAGTTTCAAAAGTAGTATTTTAGAAGAAAAAATTTAAAAGTGAGATATGTATGAAAAAAATTCCGTTATTGGTATGCATCTATCATTAGAATTGATGCTTGATAGATATGCCACATCTTGTATATGATTGTATTGTTTTTATTCATTAATCATACTCAAGATGTTAACCATTTATCTGTTGGAAATTTTCAAAGACAAAATTTATGCAACAGATAAATGATGACATTTGACTAATTTATCTCAATTAAAGGAATTGATATGTTGAGTATTAAGAGTTAGTTTTATAACCACAAAGTACTTAGTTCAAATCTGGAGGAAACATTTATAAAAATGACTAATTGCCACTTTGATTAATAAAAAATTTCCTGAAACATCACTGATTCACTATGACCATTTGTGTACAAATTAGCCAACTTAAAAAATATACAAACTTCTAGAGACTTGCAACTCGCTGAAATGCAAAATAAATATTTGTATCTTTTGCTCCCATGGTAATCTTTTTAATGAACCTCCATGCATCTGACCAAACATGATTCTGCCAGCTTCAGAAATTATGGCATTCCAAACACGCACTGCCAAACATAAAGTTCAAAGCCTATAAAGTTCACAACCAACAAGACTTAAAAAAATTGTAAAAAAAAAAAAAAACCAAGACTTAAAATTTAAGAAACTTTAAATACATAATCTGTCTACTATAATGTGATTAATGCTTTTCCTTTTTAGTAGAAGGAAATATGGTTGCATAAAATGTTCTCAGAGTATTTATAAGACTTTTTTGTGGAATCTATATTGTAGGACTTGGCCAATTACAGAAACAAAATATAATTTAATTTCCCAACTTCATTTGTAAAATAAAATATTGTTGAATCTACTAATTTATTGCATACAATTTACATGTAAGCATGTAAAGGTCAACATCACTTTCTTCAATGCTCCAAATCTTGCAAAGTTCACAATCCTAAAAAAAGAACATTAATACTGGGGAAAGACTAGATAATTTAGTTCAGTACAGATTGGAAAACCCAATTATGCATTGTTATGACAAAATAACTACACGAAACAAAAATTGAATACTTTGGGAGTTTGGAATTATGTAATTCCACAACAATATAGTTGAAAATGTAGGCATGTTTAGTGACTGACATGCATGTAAAAATAGAAGGGACAACCAATTGTCAGGAATTCAGGACTAAAGCCAACCTTAATCAACTTTGATTCAATAAGACATAAATAATAGACATAGAGAATTTGCACCTTAAGGAGACACAACTCCATCAAATTTAAGTTGACATGTGGCAGACCCCTTTGGTATATCTGTTAATCTTTTGAGAGAAAGGTACTTGTTTCTTTTGTCCATAAATATATCAACAAAAATAAACATTGTCTTCAAAACAAGTCCGTTCCGCAAAATATATTCAGCAAATGTCAGCTCATCTTCAAATCCTTGATATCCTTCTATGTGAATATATTTCATCTGGGATTTGAGACATATAGGAACTGTCGTAGACTGCGGCTCCCATGTTCTTAAAGGTAATGGTTCCTCCTACCAGAAACAAAGGACATCATCACACTCACTCAAAAATAAAACTGTGTGCGTACAGATAGATAAATACATGCATAGTGCATACATAGACAGACCAAATATTAATTGCGTAATACTTGAGAAATCAACAAACCTTACAACTCTGAATTACGAGAACTTGAAGCATGTGGCATTTCTCAAGCACACTGACCAGAAGATTAGAGTTGAAACAAGGAAGAATGAACTTTAGATGATGTAAATAATGAAATTCTGGACAATTTAGAACAGGGGCATGAAGGGGCCACTGCTTTTCCACGATAATAACATGTGAAGGGGAAATATTAGTACAAAAATACACATACAAATACAAATTATAAACCATAATAATAAAATTTGACCTTTGAATTTGAATGACACAAGAGTAGATATATATGAAGATGGTCATTTCGGAACTTGTCGACAATAGGGTCCCCAAATTCAGTTTGATGAAGGAAAAAGACATCAAGATATGCTTCCAACGCGCTCTGCAAGTTTCCAATGATGCCTAATACGATGTCAGGGGAGTCGGTGGTAGAGTAAAAACTGGAACCAATTTCAAGGTAGGTCCAAGAGAAATTCCCGCCGGTAAATTTCAATCTTTTGGAGGGAGGTGGCACATGAGTTATGGCAGAAGAAATGGAGAAATGTTCAATATCCAGAGTTTCGAGCACAGGGCAGCTGGAGAGAAAGGCAATTACTTCTGAATCCACAATATGATAATACCAGAGTTTCAACATCTTCAGTGATGGAAAACGAATCGAAGAATTTTTAACTTTGACACAGATTGCACCTTCAACACTGCAGAGTTTTCATAACATTCTTTAATACTTTGCATATTCAAAATTCAAAGAAACCAAAACTAAGACTGTATTGTCTTGCTGCAAATTTTTTGGGATATTATTCATTTTACTATATTCCCCACTTTAGTAAATATATATATATATATATATTTTATATCATAAGAATCTCGTCAATTTCATAGGTGAAAAATTAATTTAAAACCGAGTATATCTATATTATACCTTATTGTTTTCATGTCATTCTACCTTGTTTTAAATAGTTAAATTGTAATACACTACATCCATTTATTAACATTACTTTATTTAGTTACCATAAAAATCAACTATATCCAATGATTTAAATTGAATGTGTAACCGAATTAAATCCTATCTAAAAATTTGATGAATAAAACGAAAAAAGAAAGAAAAAAAAAAACCTTAGGGAGATGAGGTTGGTGCAATCGAAGAGGGAAGAAGGGAGCTTTAAGATTTGAATTCCACAGCAGTTTGAAACATAGATAGACAGTTCTTGAAGGTAGGGTCCAATGGCGGCACGGAGCCACATGTCGATACAATCTCTGGCAAACGTGTCATTATCGGAGATACCTTGGCAGTTGAGATTGAACTTTAGAATGTCGCGGGATTTGCGGAGAGATAGAACAGAATGGACGTAAAAGGCAAAACTTCTGAAAAAATTGGGTTGTTTACAGTAACAGAATGAGTCGAAGAAGAAATTGAAGACCTGGAGATGTTTCCAGAGGTAGCGCCACCTGCGAGACACGAGGCTCATAGTTGCTACGGAGGTTCTCGTTGGAAGGAAGGAGAGTATATGACACAGTACAGAATCAGGTAAATTACTCATAATATCGTCACTATTGTTTTCTACTTTCATCAATTGTTTAGAACATAACTCCATTGTGATTTGGTTTATTCTTCACACATACATAACTTCAATGTCTATTTAAAGAGGTATAATACTAAATTAGGGTTTATCGTTAAATAAAATCTACAGTAACGTTATTTTCTAGTCACTCGTTTCTATTGTCACATTCTTCGCCAAAGAACTATGATTTTGTTAGTGACGACTCAGGATGATTATTATTTTTATATTTATTTATTTTTAATTTCTACACATTACACATTAATATAAAATAGAAGGAAATATTCTTTTTTTATTAAAAGTTAGCATTAAAAAAGGTACGCGTTATGTTTACAATTGTTTTACGTTATTTCTTATGTTTTTTAACTAACACTTGATAGAAACATTTTGGACGCGTACTAATAGGATTTATCTAACTGATAGATAGACTTCAAACATAGTGAATTTATATTTGAATTTTTAGTAAGTAAAATATTTATATTTAGTATTTCATTCGTTTTTAATAAATCTATGAAAAACATTTCACTCAAAAAATATTGATGGCTAAAGTTATTTTTAATATAATTTGTTTTTTACTTAATTTTTTTTTGACTATTTTTTATCATCATTATTATTTACACTTAAAACATAAAGAATCCATCAATTATATTTTTTTTATATATTAAATT
>JBBPBR010000007.1:22423918-22441953 GCA_037974775.1 Cicer pinnatifidum | reverse complement strand
AATTGAATATCAACTTATTTAGTTATTTACAATTACAATACCTAAAATATATTGTTAGTATAATTTCTACATATTCATTTACTTGTAAAATATTAATCTCCATTTATAGTGAATTATTAAAAGAGTAGTTTATCATAGAGTTACTATTTAAGTTAACGAAATTTCACCTTACTTATATATTGCACCAAAAGAAAATGAACAATTTTTAAATAAAAAAATAGTAATGTAAATTCTATTAAAATGTTTATTTATAGTAAATAAAATAAAAATGTTATTTTATATAAAATATTCTATATTTTGTAATAGATATATATGTATTGTGATATATTGTTTTATAATTATGTTAATTTTTTTTTTTAAAAAAATTGTTATTTCGTTGAAAATGTTTTAAAAAGTTTGTCAAAATTAAAATGTCCATCCTAATTATTCTTAGAGAGATAAACTTCAGTTTATTTTTAATCGAAAATGAGTCGTTTTAGACATTTTTCAACCCAAAATTACCCATGTGCTGCTTTTTCTCTGTTTTAATCTAAAGAAGTGGTTTCTCCACAAGTCATGTTTTCTTTCGTGTTTTTATCTTGGTGATTTTGTCGTCTTAAATCGGTGTTGTTTAATTTTCCGTAGTGAGCGATGTTCGTTTGATTTTCTATCTTGCTATAGTATTTGTTTGATTTATATTGATATATCAACTAAAATCAATTACCGATTATGTTGAGGCAAAATAACAAATCAAGTATTTTGAATATAAATAAACAAGTTAATTAATCTATAATCATGATTTTGATTGTGTTACTATTTAACTTGTATTTTTTAGTGTTTTATTCAAAGATATGTGGTCAAATACATTCATACAACAATCAACGATCACACTATGATATAAATCAAAGGAAACCATACCTTAACTAAACTGAAAATTGATTACAAGATTATTCTGGGTAATCAATATCATTCTAATTTATCAAGATTATGTTGGTTAGTTCGTTTTAAGGACATAAATAAAATGAATCATTTCCTATAGTTTAAATTTTAAGATAAACGAATATCAAAACTACTAAAAACATTACCCAAGCTCAAAAGTCTAGCTAAAAGATCAAAAAAACAAAACAACATCAAGATCAATAACCACATCAATATCCAGATTGATGAGCTATGAACAAGTACATCTAGGACATCAACGACGAAAGGACACTACTGTTGCACCTTTAATAGAAACCTCAACATGCTTTCACGACAAAGCACTGACACTAGAACATTGTTATATAAATTCTTTAGTCACGTTTTTCATTCAACACCAGATCAAAAACGTTTTGGTTAAAAAGAATAATGTTATGGATTAAATAACACTCATGTCTATTAAATATCACTATGAACACATGCTTATCTTCAGGTTTAGTAACGTTTATAACGAGTCTTTTCTAACTTTCTCCATGTATATAAAAAGAACTTCAAAGTGAAGACAATGACAAGAGTTTTCAGTGCAATCATTTCATTACTAAATCAATCATACTTGAGCAAACAAAATTCTTCAATCAAGAAAAAACATCATTTCTCTCTTACTATATTTAAAGATCTCTTTATTGAGTTATTTTTGAAAATCAATCTCAAACAAATGTTGAGCATATTTTGATCCTACAATGTTTCACCATAACATCATTTGAAACTCAAGTATATCTCTTTTGATAGTTTGAATATGTGCTACTTCAAATTCAACTAACAACTAGATCATCAATGTTATAGATCCAAAAACATAAGTATTTCAATCACTTTAATTTTGTTACTATTTATATTTATTATGTCGTTTTATATTATTAATTTTTATGTTGTGAATTTATTCGCAGATTTGTTCTTTTAATTTTTAGTGATGTTGAATTTGTAATTTGAATTTAATGTGTTCTACCAAATTGATTTAATGAATATCTTTTTTTTAATAAAAAAAAAGAAAGTTAAAAAAAAATAATATATAAATTTAAAACGATGTTATTATTAATGATTGCGTCAATAGTATATAACAATTAGAGTACATGTAATTGCAAGTTATAAGGTTAACGGTGATAGTTGCAAGATATAAGATATGTAAGGATCATTATTATGCCGTTAGTAGAACAATAATTACACATCTTAGTACCCCTAGCTTCGCATCCTACATCATAACGAGACTTAACAAGTCCTACAAAATTTACTCCTCCTCACATGTAGTCCCAACGAAATTAAGTAGTTTTCAACAATAAAGATTTTATAACGGTGCAAATTATTCATATATTCTTTCAATATTTTCATTATTTTTATGTATCGTTCTATTAAATATACCCCCCTTTAAATAAATAAGGCTACATAATCTAATTTTCTTCATTATATGAATAATTAAATGAATATTGATATCAAAAAATGAAAGAGACAAATATATCTCATAAAATATTTATAGCCTCATTTTTTCAACTCATTCAACTTCTGACCATCACATACTTTACTAGAGATAGTATTGAAGAATGAACACAATCTAGTAATAACATGTTAGACAATTTAGGTAAGAAGGCATTGTTTCAGAAATTTACTTTCGAAAAATAACAATGCCACCGATAAAATTACTGGGATGAGTCACGGACTAGGTCGCTCTCTTTAAGACATTTCGAGGCACTGCCCAAATTGTGCAAGGCAGACTATCAACCACGAAGTCCCCAGGATAAAACAGCTCAGTTACACTGTACCGGATTTCTACTGCACTGTAGAAAACCGATGTAGAATTACACCCTCTGTATGGCAGTCGAATGACTGACACTCTAATATAGCACGAAGGCTACTCAAGAAAATAGAAGAAGAAGAAGAAGAAGAAGAATAACGGGGGAGAAGTGAGAAAAGCCTCATATACGGAGAGCTTTTGGTGTGATTTTCCAAATGAAGTCCAAGAAGCACGAAGTCCATCAGCTGGCTACCAGAAACGTGCAACAGGTTACACGTGGGGAAGACCAAGCAATTAGGGTTTTGACCGGGCAATTAACATTGACTTTGACTTTGTGGATGGCAGTTTCGTAATTAACGCATAACGCAAGCCTATTCATATGTTTTAAAAAATTTAATACAAACCAAACCAAGCCAAGCCGGACGGGCGGCGGCAGCGCGCGCGTGTGGTGGTCCATTTGCTTGTGTTCTCCCTCCTTCACAAAATTGGGGTACCCCTTGGGGCCCAACCCAAGTGTGAAACTAACACATTATAAAGGCTTTAAATGAGTGTGTTCCCTCCTATGTGGGACTTCTCATTTTTCAATTCACAACCATAAAGCCATCATCAATGCCATTATTATTCCATCATTTCCAACAGAAGGCATGAAAAGCCATAAGTAGTAGTTGTTGTATTAAGACGTGACAATCATGAGACTTTAATCTTCCTAAGTTGAGATCTTTCATTGACATAACCCTTTTAGTATTTGAAAAATAGCCATGTGGCACTTCGATGCTCCATAAAGATTTACATGAACTTCTTTATATCATTTGACAAAATTTTCTATGTTGGGGCAAATATTTGCTTTTATCTTTATCTATTGGATCTAACTGATGATTTATACGTGTCAAGAAAATAAAGACAAGCCTTCCAACCATTCTTTTTCTTGTTTGGAATATTGAGAAGTGCTCCAAAAACATTCACTAAGACACTTGTTTTCATGATGCATGACATCAATACAATGTAAAAAATCAAGTTTACACTAATACCATAGATCAAAGAATATCAGCCTTTTCTTTCATATTTTTTTTTTTTTATCAATAATCTTCTTTTTCTACTTCAAATATTACCTTTGTAACATCTTAAACTCTAAACTAATATATAATAGTTTATACTAGATTTTGTTTTGTACAAATTTGCATAAGATAAATAAAATTTATTATCAAGAAAATAAATACTTTTACAAGTAATTTAAGATATCACATTTCTAAAATTTCCAAATAAAAAAAGTGCAATATCAATCAAATTGATTTAAATGTATTTTACTAATTTAATTCCAAAAACTTACTATTACTAACAAGATATTCATATAAAAAGTACATTATAATTTAATAAGAAAAATAAAACTTATAAATCTCTTTCTCGGTATCACATATCAGAGCGAAACTTCTCTCAAATTTGAACTTCAAGACTCAGTAGCCTGTAATATTTGCGATTTTGCAAACGCATAGCCTAGTCAGTCAAATACAAACAACGAAAAATGTGAGTTTCGAAATCATATTGATAATATAATATAAATAAGAAGAACATGCAAATAATCATAATACACTGTCCTCATAACACATCATGATATTTTAAAATATTCAAGGAAATAATATCATATTATAACATCAAAGTCACTCAAGTAAAATCATTATCTCATTATAATATGCATCAAATCATCTAAGAGAAACTATTATCACTTTTGAAATACATTAATCAAAACAACAAAAACCACAAGACAATGCAATGATATGCATGCACTAGTAGAAAATTGAGTTTTTACTACAACGAGTTAAGTCGTTTACGTGCCACCAGGCTTAACAAATGAGACGGATCCATATACAAGATGTATATTTAATACAAGATGCATATTTAAGTCAGATCCATATACAGGATCCATATTTAATATAATGAGTTTTTAATACATGATGTATATTTAAGTCGGATATAAACGAGTTATCAAAATGAGGCGATGACAATTTTGTAAATATATGAAACACAATTAACAGGGTTATATTGGCAACCATCTTAAGAGAGACGGTAAAATGAGGCAGTGACAATTTTATAAATTTAAAACTTGTGTAAGGCAGACTAAAGAAATATAAAAGATGTCGTGCACTTAGCGTTTGTTTTATCTTCCCGCTCCCATAACATTTGCGCTCTAAACCTCCACTTCTATTCCTAACCTCTACATCGTAAAGCACTTACAACTTGGATTCGACTTCACAACCCATTGTCGTTTTATCATCACCACTTCATCAATTCATTAAGACATGTATGATTCTTAAGTTAAATTACATATTTTACATCTTTCATTTTTTAGAATTTGTGTGTGGACATAATAGGGAGCAAAAAAAATAGTATATTATATAGAAAACATATAGATAAGGTGTAAACTTTATAAATGTAATATGTTATGTATTAAAGACAGTAGACATGGATATTTTTAGGGTGAGTTTGTTTTAAAGTGGAGGGGTCGTAACCTATATGTCACATTTGATCGGATTCTATGCACACAGATACTCTCCATCATTTTATTTAATCTAAATCAATTAGGTTTGTCTTTTTATTTTTTGGACGAATAAATTTTATCATAGTAAATAAACATAAAATAAATTTTGCTTTTTTTTAAAAAATAATTTTAAAAATAATTAATTTTTTTATATAATATGTAACAAACAAAGTTAAAATTTGGTTGAAAAACACTCTTCAACAAAATAACTAAAATAAAAAATAGAATAAAAATAGTATTTTATGTAGAAAGACGGATAAGGTGTAAACTTTACAAACATAGTATTTTATGTATTAATTTTTAAGAGATTAAAGGAACTATTATTTTTGAACTAATAGGTCTTATAATTTTTAAGAAATTAAAGGAACCATTATTCCTGAATTAATAGCTCTTATCATTGATGCACAGAAAAATTAATTAATTAATTTTGAAATAATAGAAGAAAAGGATTAACATAAGTATGTTTTATTTGTAAATTTGTAAAGTTTGCTAAATTATGAATTTCATTTATAATGAAAATTAAGTTTCATATCTTAGGTATCTATATCGTCATTGTATTGACTTAGGAAAGAGTGAAGTGTATGGATTTATTGATCCAAGTTTCATTTAAAGTGAAAATGATTCATTTAATGCTTAAATTCACATTCAAAAGAAGTTGTACGAGAAAAAAGAACTTGTTACCTAGCTCCTTACCTCATAAAGTAAGTATTTTCTATTACAATTATCGTTTATAATAGAAAAAATTGAATATAACATATATTTAATTGTGTATTGTAGTCATCATTGACAATTGCTTATTATTAATCCTAAGGAGCTTAATGTAGTCTTTATATGTTCATTGAGAAGGAAGTCAGATAAAACAAAATATGTCACATTGTTGTTTTGTAAGTATTTAATTTATTTATATTATTCATAAGTATTGTAATATGTTTTATAACACAATTTTAATAATTATTTTTATTTTGTAGAGCTTTCGAAGGTTATTATAGGTTGTTAGGTTTGAGAGTTAAACCAAAGATAATATGGAGTTTTCCTATAGTAAGTTGTTTACAAATAAATAGCTTCATTTATAATATTATAACAATTTTATGCATTTAAAAGTTTTTTTGTGATTTCAATTTTAGAGTCTGAGACAAGCATCAAATTACGAGTGTGGTTATTATATGTTAGGTTACATATGTTGAACATTGTAACAACTAGTATTGTTGATTCATAGATGCAAGTACGTAAATTTTTTACAAGTTGTTATTGATTGTGTTTTTTTAAGTTTGTATGCTAAAAATTATAAGTTGTTATTGATTGTGTTTTTTTAATGTTCGTATGATAAAAATTAGGATTCAATCGATATTGATTGATTTTTTTTATTTTGTTCATATATTTGACGATTTGGGATCATTTCATCCCGATCAAATTAAAGAAGTTCAAAAACATTGTGTGGATTTTATTTTAGAATTAATTGAAGAAAATGATGGTGCTTGAATATATGTCTATTGAATATTGTGTGATTTTGTAATTTTGTTAATGGACATCTAAATCATTTTTCGTCTTGTTAAGAGTAGTTAGAAATGAGAAATATCTTTTTTGTACTCTATATTTTGTATGAACTTCTATTATATGGTTATATAAAATTGTTGTTGAAAGTACTAAATTTTGATTTGAAATTTAATATGAAATACTTTATTTATATATGTATGGAGTAGGAGCATAAAAAAAATGAGAAAATTATTTAAACAAAAATTATTTTAACTCTATTTATTAAGTCTGTTGATCAAAAAAACCGATTTAAAAAGATGATTTGTTGAACCAAATTTATGATGTTTAAGTCGATTAAGTTGAACCGATTTAAAAGGACGAAGCTCTATTAAATCAGTTCATAAAACGAATTAAAAAACAACATGTTTATTACGTCATTTGTTGTTGACTCAGACACGGAACTGACTTAAAATGTACATTTTAACCGACTTAGAAAGGTAAAATTTTAATAGTGATGGGATTAAACTCTCTATATTCCTTCATCATTTGGTACCATTATAACTCTGAAGTACTTGTTTAGGAGACTTAATATTATCCCTTCAACTTAACCTGAGACACATATACGCGATTGTCAAGGTAAACGTGTGTTGTATGGTAGCTCCTAATATTTGGAGGGCTACATTCAAGTCACTTAAGAATTTCCAACTAAAATATCCCAAGGTCTAACAATCTTGTCGTAAGGCTCAACAACAGACCTCCACTGTTGAGACAAAATCTCAATTTAATATTTTGATGAAAACAAACAAAAAGTTAATTGAGAATGTTAATTATGATTCTAGAATGTTATGTTAATTTAACTTGTGCTTTTGAGTGAATTTAATTAAGAACATAATCAAGCAAAGCAGAAAATACAACAACAAGAACATTCTGCGTTAAAATAGAGAATGATCTCCAATTTCAAAAATGATCATCACAGCATATTGACCAATCTTTTTCTACCTCTTTAACAAAGAGTCTGCCTCGAAAATTTATTCAAATAGAATCAGTACATGGCAAGGAACAAGTAAGATTCATCCCAGATCAAAAAGGCTATTTGATCACTAAAATAAAAGGACTTATAGCCAGTCAAAAATCAGAATAGTTTGTAACTCTAAAAATCAAACTGTCAAGAAAGTTTGATCAACCTTGATATATGATAAGACATTGCAAAGAACATCCATAATGATTAAAACAGGAACTCCAGATTGATCATCAAATCTCCAGAAAGATCAAATTGACAGATCAAGATTGATAATGAATCTTCGTTTTCTGCATAACTCCAACAACAGTTTATTCTCTTCTGCAATGGCTTATAATCCTTCTTCAAACTCCTATGGCTTCATTCAAGACTCAAGATCGAGACTGTATCATCCAAGAGCAAGGGAGAAACTTCAATGACTTTTTAACTAGAATACAAAACTGATTTAAAGCTGTACCAGAAAAGTCAAAAGCAGTTTTAAATAAGTTCAAGGTTGTATTATTTTTATTATGAAATATTGGTTTCAGTCAAAATACAGAGCACTACCAACAACTCTTTTTAACCCTCATTAAATGCTTCTAAAGCCTATAAATAGAAGGCCAATATCCAGGATCAAAGCATGAAAATCAAGTGTTGTAAAATCCCACAAATCAATCACATACACATACTTGAAGTTCTAAAATTTCGCAAAGAAGAAGCAGTCCCAAAGTCTCATATCAGATTGCTTAATCATTACTGAATTCTTTATAAAGAATCAATTCTCAAACAAGAGTTGAGATATCTAAGATTCTGTCAAAAACAATCTTATTGTAAAAACTCAAACTATAAGAGTTTCTTTATAGTTTGTTTAGATTGTATTGAATCCTATCAAAGTTAGATAGGTGCTGTTGTTGCTTTCTGGGTGGAAAGTAATAGAGATTGAAACAGATCAAGGTTGATCTAGACTAGATGCTGTAAAATCAAGAAGGTTCTTTGTTATAAACACTTAGTGGAAAAACTCATAGTGTGAGGACAGGACGTAACCCAAGTTGGGTGAACCAGGATATTTCTTTGTGTGGTATTATCTATCCTATCTCTTTATTTGTTAAACTTAATTGATTAACTAAGATAAAACACAAACTTATTTTCTGTTTTAACCTAATCAAGAAACGTTCTCTGTTTTATAATAAAAACCAAGAACGTTCTCCGTTTTCTGTTTTCACAACCAAGATCAATCTTGAGTTATTTTCTTAAGTTTTTAACAGGAATTTTTAAAAGGTGCATTTACAATTTAAACCCTCCTTTCTTGTAAATTGACATTGTTACTTCATCCACGATCAAACTCTTTCAGTTGTACTTCTCCAACATAACTAAACTTGTTAAGCCCTACTTATATGATGACAAAATAATCTCCACGTCAAAAATCCCCAATATCTATTCTCTCACCTCGTTGACGTAGACTACTCCATTAAGAGCACTATCTTTAGCACAAGTTGGAATCACCACTATTTCATCAACTATAGGGTGACATCACCATACTCATCACAATTTGATAAAATCTGAATCGTCAGTCACCATCATCATCATATATTATTATGTCACACAATGCATTCAAGATTTAACATCACATCACAAAATCTCATCAAATCAATCATATAAAGGAAATTCACTTAACATCCAATATCTCAATAATATCAAATACCACACAATAATTAAAAACTAAATTAATCAACACCTTATAAATATTTCTATTTAACATTTTAATTTTACAATTCTCATATTTTCACATTAATTAATTACTCTCTCAAAGGGCAGTTGGCGTACATAGAAAACCTCAGATAAATCGTTGAAAAATATGATTTTCCCGTTCATCTCACCCATACTGTATTTGATGCTTTCACACGATTGTCTGAGTCCACAATCGAGAAGCCTTTGTTCTTCTGACTCTTCTTCCTCCAATCAATCTAACTCAATATTTTATGGGTAAACGTCAAAATAAATTATGATAACACATTCTAAAAGGTTAATTTCGAAATTAGGTCAAAGAAACTTATTCTTTAAAACATCACATTAATTATCATCGTACATATACACATAAAACTGCTTAATATCTTATTTTTTAAAATCTTTAAACAAAAATATTATGATTTTTTAGAAAAATATATAAAATAATAAAATAAATGTTATTTATATTATTCATTTAGTCAAATATGTACAAAATTATCACATTATAGAAAGTACGTACATATAAAAAAAATTAATCAACATATATTATAAAATAATTTTAACATTAAATTAATTATTTAAAATAATATATTATTAAAAGCTTTTATCAACTTATGATAAAGGTGACTACGTTTGAGAAATCTCGAATGCCAAAGGTAAACAAATTTCCTTCAATGTTTCAGTTGATGGCAAAACATGCATTCTTCACAAATAGATGGCACTATATCCAGACAAGTTGCCATATGTTAGAATGTCGTTGATGGTACAACGACATTCCTCCTTCACAAAATTGGAGTGCCGCTTGAGGCCCAGCCCAAGTCCAATATCTCCACCTTATAAATGCTACTAATGAGTGTATTCCCTCATATGTCGGACTTTTCATTTTTTCCAATTCACAACATTAGTTCTTCATTAATTGTCATCATTAATTCCATTTAATTTCCATCATTTTCAACAATTATAAATTACCATGAGAAGAGACCTTGAGCTATGAACTTAAACTACCATACGAATTAATTCCGTCATAAGGAAGACCAAGCTGAAGATTTCTCAACTCATTGCCAAAATTAAAAAACAAAAAATGGATTTTCTTCCACTACAAAGAATCGGTTGGATGATACCGTCGCGTCATCTCCATATGAATGTCATTAAGATTTGTTGTCATTTGCATTAGCGAAAAATCACTTTAATCTTAGAAGCATTGGAAAGATACAACAACGCCTTACCTGATGAACCTTTTGTTATCTCGTCATCACTACTAGAGCCACCATGCTTCAATGTAGTGTGATACGGTAGAATTGAAATACTTATCCAACTCTTCAAACTCATTCTAATACAAAGTACAATCATTCTGTTGCAGGACAAAACTTGTTAGTTGGATTTCAACAATTTATCGTATTTTCCTTCTTTAAAAGTCTCACATCCAATGTCATAGATCATGTCCTTTAGACGATAGCCTAAATATACATCGGTTTTCACATTTTCAAAAACATTTGTTGTATAAATAGTACAAATCCCTTCAACAAGAAGATGGTCCTTTATGGTATCAACTGGTTGGTCCTTATTATGATTCATACAATTAACGCAGGATAACTAAAGGCTCCATTGTTTTCAAGAAGATGTGTTTCATCATATTTTAGAAACTCTTCCACGCCATTCTCATGTTCATCACAGATGAGACTAGCTTGCATCCAACTACAATCCATATTCAAGAATTTCGCCATATATATATAAAATAAATAAATCGAATACATAAACAAAATATATATAAAATATATACACCAATTACAGATAAACTATAATTATTTATTCTAAATTAAATAACATTAATAAGAACAAAAAGGGTGTCGTAAAAAGAACATAGATAAAGAAAAACGATGATACAGAAAAGGAACCTTGCGGTGAGAATGATGATGGTACTTGTGAATGAGAACATTTCATTGGCTAATATATAAGAGAGACATCTATGAATATAACATAATGTTTATGGTTTGCTCTGATTGATTAGTGAAAAATTTAGAAAGTTAAGGGTATATATCTTAGTAAAATATGTAACTCGATCTAGGTAAAAATGAATCCGTCTTAGAATAAAGTTAAGTCAGTTTTTAAAATAACAGTTTCTACGGGAGGTCGTATAGATATTATGTGAAGAATACAAAATTAGACGTAGTATGGTGCGATATTGCACACAAATTTTTCAACTTTTTTTTATGATTTGATCTAATAATTAAAAAATAATACATAAATAACTAAAATTATTAATTAATAATTAAAATTTGTTTAAAAATTATAAATCTAGAGATTTAGTAAACTTGTCAATAACATTCGAATAATATTTATTATGATTGAGCAATTGATATCGTCCAATTCTTTACGTCTATTTGATTTATTTATAATAATATAAATAAATGTATGTATTTTATTTATATATAATATGGTAAAATAAATATATTTTTCTTTACTTTCGAAAAGAAACAAAATTTGAGTGTAACATAGATCAAATTAAAAAATCCTCTTATTTTGTTGACTATTACAAGTAAATTAACAACTCCCTCCTATATTATTTTTTGTTTCAAGTTTACTTGCAAATAAAATTATGTCAACTATTTTGCGGTTAATATTAAAATATAAATTAGATGCACAAATTATATTTACCCGATAATAATCTAAAATATTGTTGTTGAAGGCGGACCGAGTAGTTAGTTAGTTTCCATAATTAAATTTAAATAAATGAAAACAAAATATTATTATTTTGTTGTTAATATGAATACGTTAAGTCTCTATTTACTTTCACATTTTCATAATAATAAATTTATGACGGTTATTTTTTTTTATTAATTTATTCGCGTTAGCTTTTTTTAATTTATGACTATTAGTTTTTTTTTTTACCTTTAACTTGTATATGAAATATTAGGGGTGGACAATAGATGAGTTCGAGTTCAAATCTCACATTCAAATCAACCCACAGGTGACCCATGTAGATCTATTTTTGATCATTTTATAGCGGTTAAGGTTGAGTCTCGGGTTTGTCGGGTACCCGTTGAAGGGTTAATGTGTTTTTTGAGCCATTTTTTATTAAAAAAGAAATTCTACTAGATCAAACTCTAACACAAAAGATTCGATGAGAAGAGCAAACCAAAACACACACAAATTATAATATCTTTCAAACAAACAGTTGAAGAACGTTATTCATTGAGTAGTTGGAAAATAAAGAATGATCATTCAAGATAAACATTAAATAAATTTTTTTGAGATCGGAGGGTTAGGATTTGGTAAAAATTTCAAATGAAACTTAGTTTATAGGTGGCTTTTGATGCATGTTTGATTTGAGGCTAGGGTGAGACGACATTAGAGACAAAAGTTTGAGAGAAGGAGGCGGCTGAGTTTGAGAGTGAGAGTGGAAAATGTGAGAGATTAGGGTTTCAATTTATAACTAGACATTTTTTTTTTTTTAAAATAACCTAAAAATTTGATTTGGACCATGTGTACATGTTATGTCCATGTCCCGACCGTGTAGCCTCATTTAAATCCTGAATGTTGACTTTTGTATCCCTCAATTAACCCTATACCCCTTCATTTAAAAAAATTATGTTTAAAATGTCCAAAATACCCTTAATGAAACTTTAAAAATATAAAATAATTTTTTTTACCGGAAATTTCAGAATGAATGAAATTTCCGATAGTTATAAATGAATACCGGAAATATCATTTTTCGGGAGTACTACCAAGATGCCATGTATTAGGCTTACAAATTCTTTTTATTCTCATTTTATAATTACAAAATTGTTTATTTAGTAAAAATAATTAATTATAATATTTTAAAAAACCAAATATTATTTATAAATTAATTAATAAAATAAAATATATTAATAATAATAGTAATAATAATAAAGTAAAGTAAAATTATATTATTAAAATTTTATATATTTTTTAAATATTATTATTATTATTTAATTACATTAACAATAATTTATTTTTTTTTCTTTGTTTATTAGATCGGAATAAAAATAGGAGAGGGTTGTTAAGAAAATAAGTTGTTATTTTATAAAATATTTGCAATAAAAATAGCATAGAGTTGTTAAGAAAATATGTTGCTATTTTATAGGCAAAATATTAGGGACACGTCTATTATTTGTGGCATTGGATTAGTCGGGTATTTTGGACATAGAGTTGTTAGATCCAAATATGTTGTTATTATTTGGAATCCTTATTTATTATCTACCTAATCCACCAACCCATAGATACCCACCCATAAGCTAAAATATTTTATTGGGTTAGTCGGGTTCGAGTCCAGATATGTTGTACACCCCTATGAGACACAAATTCTTAAATATTTTCTTTCACAATTTTTATTACACAAGTTTTTTTTTTTAAACTTCTATTAACAATACTTTTTCACTTATTTTTTCATCTTATTGTTTCAAACAAATTTGTTGTGTGACAAATAGATCCAAATCAATATAATCTTCAACAATTTTAGTTGTATTTTATTCAAAATTCTCAGTTACCATGTTATAAAAATTTAAGTTCAATTATATTTTAAATTTAAATTATAATAATATTAATTAAAATATTTAAATTAATATTTTAAGTTGTAGTAAAATTAAAAATAAATAAAATATTAATGTATGAATTAAAGTTGTATGACTTAATATGATTTTTAAGAAATAAAGAATAAAAAATAAATGAATTACTTCACAATGTGGCACAATATAACCTATTTAAGGAACTCATGTTGAATTTCTTGGATGTTCTTAGTTATTAGTAGTTATTACAATTGTGAAACACTATTTTCATTCACTTTGCAACAATACTCAATTTATCCTATTTATTTTGCAGTTAGTCACTAGTAGTTGCTACAATTGTGGAACACTATTTCTTATTTATTTTGCACTTAATTATTTAGTTGTTCATTTTCATTTGTATTTGCTTCTCATCAAATAAAAAATAATTTTGCAACAATTCTCTTATCATGTTGATGCGACCTACTACTATGCATAGTAGAACATTTTCGTCCAACATCACTGATTCACTATGACCATTTCTGTACAGTGTCATTCATACATGTAAAAATAGAAGGGACACCCAATTGTAGGAACTCAGGACTAAAGCCAACCTTAATCAACTTTGATTCAACAAGACATAAAAAGACAGTGAGACCTTGCACTTTAAAGAGACAGAGCTGCATCAAATTTAGGTTTTTTTTTAAATAACCCTGTTTTTTTTTAAAAATTACTCAAATGCTCCCTTTTTAAATTTATATACCTAAATACCCTTTTTTTTTCATTGAGTTAAAAGTCACCGTTTGAAATGGCTCAAATGGCTACTTCCCAAAGGTTTCTTTAAAAAAAAAGAATAATTACAAGAGAAAAAAGTGCTTTCTGAAAGAGGAAAAAATTAAAAAAATTTGATTTTTTTTTTAAAAAAATCCTTTAAGAAATCGCCATTTGAAAAATGGACTTCCTTAAAAAAATTGTCATTTCAAACGAAGGATATTTAAGTATATAATTTTGAAAATTGAATATTTGGATAATTTTGTTTAGAAAAAGGGGTACTAAAAAAAATACCCTCAAATTTAAGTTGACATGTATCTGAGGCTTTTGGTGCATCGGTTAATCTTTTGAGAGAAAGGTACTTGTTGTTTTTGTCTATCGATATATCAACAAAAATAAGCATTGTCTTCAAAACAAGTCCGTTCCGCAAAATATATTCAGCAAATGTCAGCTCATCTTCAGATCCTTGATATCCTTTTATGTGAATATAGTTCAACCGGGATTTGAGACATCTAGGAACTGTTTTAGACTGCGGCTCCCATGTTCTTAAAGGTAATGGTTCCTCCTACCAGAAACAAAGGACATCATCACAATCACTCCAAAATAAAATTGTGTGCAGACAGATAGATAAATACATACATAGTGCATACATAGACATACCAAATATTAATTGAACAATACATGAGAAATCAACAAACCTTACAACTCTGAATTACGAGAACTTCAAGCATGTGGCATTTCTCAAGCACACTGACCAAAAGATTAGAGTTGAAACAAGGAAGAATGAACTTTAGATGATGTAAATTGTGAAATTCTGGACAATTTAGAACAGGGGCATGAAGTGGCCACTGCTTTTGCACGATAATAACATGTGAAGGGGGAATATTAGTACAAAAATACAAATACAAATACAAATTATAAACCATAATAATAAAATTTGACCTTTGAATTTGAATGACGCAAGAGTAGATATATATCAAGATGGTCATTTTGGAACATGTCGACAATAGGGTCGCCAAATTCAGTTTGATGAAGGTAAAAGACATCAAGATATGCTTCCAAAGCACTCTGCAAGTTGCCAATGATGCCTAATAGGATGCTGGGGTAGTGGGTGGTAGAGTACCAACTGGAACCAATTTCAAGGTAGGTCCAAGAGAAATTACCGCTGGTAAATTTCAATCTCTTGGAGGGAGGTGGCTTAGGTGTTATGGCAGAAGAATTGGAGATATAGTAAATATCCAGAGTTTCGAGCACAGGGCAGTGTGAGAGAAAGGCAACTACTTCTGAATTCACAACATCATCATAGGAGAGTTCCAACATCTTCAGTGATGGAAAACAAATCGAAGAATCTTGAACTTTGATACAGATTTCACCGTCAAGACTGCAGAGTTTTCATAACATTCTATATTAGTACTTTGCATATTCAAAATTTAAAGAAACCAAAAGACTCTATTGTCTTGCTGCAATTTTTTTTAGGATATTATTGATTTTACTAAGTTTAAATGGTCTATTTTCAGTAAGTCTCTCAACCTCCTCCTCAGTCACACCCTGGGAATTGGTTTTGCCAGAAGCATGGGACCAATAATCACCCATGACTTATGTGTACCACTAGTGCCACAAAGTCACTTTAATAAAAACAAAAAATATATATTCCCACTTTATATTTCCACCTTTATATCATAAGAATCTCGTCAATTTCTATAGATGAAAAATTAATTTAAAACAGAATATAGCTATATTATACTCTATTGTTTTCATCTCCTTCTTCTTCGTTTTAAATAGTTAAATTGTAACGCACTACATACATTCATTAACATAAATTTATTCAGTTACTATAAAAGTCAACCATATCCAATAATTTAGACCAAGAGTTTAACCGTATTTCATTAATCGAATTAAATCCTATTTAAAAATTTGAAGAATAAAACTAAAGAAAAAAAAACCTTAGGGAGACGAGGTTGGTGCAATCGAAGAGGGAAGAAGGGAGCTTTAAGATTTGAGATCCACAGCAGTTTGAAACTTTGATAGAAAGTTCTTGAAGGTAGGGTCCAATGGCGGCACGGAGCCACATGTCGATACAATCTCTGGCAAACGTGTCATTATCGGAGATACCTTGGCAGTTGAGATTGAACTTTAGAATGTCGCGGGATTTACGGAGAGAGAGAACAGAGTTGACGTAAAACGCAAAACTTCTGAAAAAATTGGGTTGTTCACAGTAACATGATGAGTCGACGAAGAAATCGAAGACCTGGAGATTTTTCCAGATATAGCGCCACCTGCGAGAGACGAGACTCATCGTTGCTACGGAGGTTCTCGTTGGAAGGAAGGAGAGTATATGGCACATTATAGAATCAGGTAAAGTACTCATAACATCGTCGCCATTGTTTTCTACTTTTTTCAATTGTTTAGAGCGTAATTCCATTGTGCTTTTCTTCATTCTACACATACCTAGAATGTCTATTTAAAGGGGTATATTAAATTAGGGTAGTATCTTTCAACCGATACTATTTCAAAAACAAAAATCAAAGTGGGAAGATACATTTTTCACTAAATTAGGATTTGTTTAAAAATTATAAATTCTGTTTAGATTATTTATTTTTAAAAGCTATTTTTAATATTATACTTTTTAAAATTAAAAAAATAAAATAGATGAATTTTGTTTTACTTTTTATTTTTTTAGTTTTTTTAACTCTTCAGTCAAAGACTATTTTAAAAATTAGAATTATATAAATTATTTTAATTTTTTTTAAAACAGTTTTCTAAAATTTATTTATAAAATAGTCTTCAAAACCTAAAAAAAAAAACACAATCAAACTAAAATATATAATTGCCAAATAATTGTTATTTTTCTTCTCATTCTTTTCTTTGGTCACATTGTTCGCATAATAAATTAATAACCGTTATTTTTTTAATCGAATTCAGAATAACAATCGGTACAAATTAGAAATTAATATAAAATAAAAAAGAACGATTTGTAATGTGTGGAAACACGGATTATTTTTTGGGAGGGAATTTTGACTAACACATGATGAATTCGAATTTCCCCCTAATAAAATATTTATATTTAATATTTAAATAGCTTCGAATAAATTTATGACGAAAATTTATAGGGCATCTAGAAGATATTGATGGCTAAAGTTACTTTCAATCTAATTTTTCTTTTTACTTAATTTTATTATTATATTATTATTTACACTTAAAACATAAACTATCCATAAATTTTATTTGATATATTAAATTTGCATTCTATATTACCTACAGCATATTTGAGAATTAGTAATATAATGTTACTAAATCAAGAAAAGTGTTACTATTTAGATTCGGTAAAATTTGATCAAATGTTGGATGATGCCTTTA
>JBBPBR010000007.1:22388221-22406492 GCA_037974775.1 Cicer pinnatifidum | reverse complement strand
ACCCGTATTGGGTGAATTATGATATATGCTTGTGAGATCTCTCTATCCCTATCTCTATTTATTATTTGTCTTACAATCAATTTTTATATTGATAAATTGATATTGCTATTTTTTCACTAACCAAAAATGTTATTCGTTTGTAACCAATATCAATCTTAAATTAAACATTTTAGTTTTTAAACAGGAATTTTTTAAAATTGATAATTATAATTCAAAACCCCTTCCTTATAATTGACATTGTTACTTCAACAGCTTGAAGTCGAGAAACAAAAATTCTAATCTTAAAACTATTTAACATTGGAAATAAATTTAAATAAATAAATATTAGAACAAATAAAATTTTAATAAACCAACCTTAAATGATGCCCAAACAACCTAAACCTAGGGCATGACAATAAAAAATTCAAAAGATTGAACCCTAAATAAAAATAAAAACGGTATATAAATAAATAAAAAATTAACCTTTGATCCCCAACACCTAATTTAGCTCAATTAAAAAACTTTAATCACTAAAAGTTAGAAAACAAAAACCTTAAAATAGAAAAAAAAAATAGATAAAGAAATGGGAAACACGAGAAGGGAGAAGATCTAATCACAAACTTAACCTAAGAAAAAAAATATATACTTAATCAAGAAAATAAGAACATAAACATTTCATTAAACCTAAGAACTAAAACCAACAAAATATATCAAATAATTCCTTAAATTAACTAATGGTTAAAGATAGATAAGACTAAAAACAATGAAAAATATGCATATGATGAAGAGTCTGTAAGATATATGCCTCCTTGACTATGATTTTGATATAACTTCCAAACATACAATGTATATGTATTATCTGATTAATCTAATAGTTTGGGTTGAGATACATTTCAGGAAAGAATTAAACATTACACTTGGAAAGTATCAAACACTACACTTGGACAAATCTTGGATCTCAAGCAATCAAGCAAAGATTGATCATATCATACAAGGCTTGAAGATTATGTGTAAATTTGTCTAGTGTTCATAGTGTTTATTAGTTAGATTCATCATTATGATTTCACACATCTAATATTTGCCAATTAAAACTGAAATCATAAAATAAGTGTGCTAATCAATCCATTGGTTAATCGATTTTCTAATTCACAGAACAAAGGTTTCACTGAGTTAATCGATTAGCAAAGATTTTCGATTTGATTAAGTGTCTGAGTTACAGGGAGAAATTAGCCCATTGCCAAATCGATTTTGTTAATAAATGTGAATCGACTGAGTAATCGATTATTTGATCTCGCATTTTGAACAAAACAATTATAATCGACTATTCAATCGGCTCTGATATGAATTGAATATCAGTTTCTGATATATGCATTAAAAGAATCGATTAGCAAATCGATTAGTTCATCTATTTCAAGATTCAAGAAAAACAAGAAACGCGATAATCGATTAGGAAATCGATTGATCTGGTAATATGCATTAATAAAATCGATTTGGATATCGATTTGTCTGAAGTTTTTCTGAAACTATATAAACTGAATCAATCACAATTTTCATAACATACAGAACAAGATAGAAATCTGAAAGAATTTCATTGGCTTTTTGAAAAATACACTTGGTGAAAAATTGTTGTAACTCACAAACATTATTGGCAAATACTTAGTGTGAGAATTCATTGTGATTGAATCAAGTGTTTTTAGTTCTTTTTTAAAGAAAAATCTTTGTAAAAGAAAGTGTGTGGAAATCCAGTATTGTGAAACTGGTGGTCATCTTTTAGAGTGTGTGATCATCTAAAAGATATCTCAATCTGATCTTGCTAGAGCTTGGCGATTAGTTCTTAAGGATAGATTGGTTGTTGTTGTAGATTGATGTTGAGTTAGATGTATAGGCATTGAAGTGCTGGAAAGTCTGTAAACATACTCAAATCATTTCTAGTAAAGGCTAAAATCGGTAAGTGATTTCAGGACTAGATGTAGACTATCGAATCGATAGTTGAACCAATATAAAAATCCCTGGTGTATACTTCTCTATCTCTATACTCTTTATCTTGATAATACATTTGTTCTTGAATATATGTTTTGAATAAGTTTTGAATCTATTATTGTTAAATTGGAGTTAATATTAAACAAGTTGGTTTTAATATTAAGTTCATCACTTAGGAAGGAATTGAATAATCTTGTTAATAATATTGTGTACAACTTCCTAAAGATAGAGGCTATTCCACCAACAATTGGTATCAAGAGCTTAATCTTTTAGACTATTTCTCAAAAAAGAAAATGACCTCTACTGAATTCTTGGGCGAAGGTGCGTCGTTAGTTAGACCCCTGCCTTTAATGGGTCTGCTTATATGTACTGGAAAGAAAGAATGCTTATCTTTCTAGAGGCAAATGGTCTTGACATATTAGATGCAGTAGAAAATGGTCCTTATGTGCATAGACTTGCTGATACTGATGGAGCATTAATCATGAAACCAAGATCTGATTGGTCTGATGATGATAAGAAAAAAGTTGGCTATAATGCAAAAGCCAAAAATATAATAACTTCTGCTTTGAGTGCTGATGAGTTTTTCAGGGTATCAAATTGCAAAACCGCCAAAGAAATGTGGGATACACTCCAAGAAACTCATGAAGGAACTCTGATGCATGAATATGAACTCTTCAATATGAAGAAGGATGAGTCAATCAATAACTTGCAGACAAGGTTCACACATGTCATTAACAATCTGAATGCTCTAGGGAAAGTAATTGACAATGAGCAACAAATAAACAAAGTAATGAGATGCTTGACAAGAGAATGGCAACCTAAGGTCACTGCAATAGCTGAATCAAAGGATCTTGGAAGCATGACCATTGCCACCCTCTTTGGAAAACTCAGAGAACATGAAATGGAGCTGCACCGGTTGAATGAGTCAGAGCAAACTGATCGGAAAAGAAAGGGACTATCTCTGAAAGCTCAAGCTCATAAAGTAAATTATAAACCAGAAACCTGTACTGATGATTCCGAGAGTGAAACTGATGAAGAACTTGAAATCGGAATGCTGGTCAGAAAGTTCAAGAAATTTCTGATGAAGAAAGGAAACCAATCAAGAAAACCATCCAATTCAAGGACAAAAAGCTTCAACAAGAATGAGACAAATAATAGCAAGGTGATAACCTACTATGAATGTGGAAAATCAGGCCACATTAAATCTGAATGTTTTCAACTACAAAATAGAAACAAGTTTGTGAAAGCTAAAGGCAAGGATCAACCATCTTCAAAAACTAAAAGAGCCTACATAGCTTGGAATGACAATGATGAGGAATCTTCTGAAACTTCAGGAGATGAAGAAGCAAACTTGTGTCTAATGGCCAACACTAACTAAGATTCGGATAGCGATATATGCTTGACATCCAAAACTCACTCATGGTACCTAGACAGTTGATGTTCCAAGCATATGACTGGAGACAAATCAAAATTCATGTATCTGAATTTGAAAGATGGAGGATATGTAAAGTATGGTGACAACAACAAAGACAAAATACTTGGTGCTGGAGACATAGGGAGTGAATCAACAACGGTAATCAAGGATGTTCTCTATGTAAAAGGTTTGAAACACAATTTGCTTAGCATTAGTCAGCTTTGCGATAAAGGCTACCAGGTATATTTTACATCACATACTTGTACACTTGAGCACAAGGAAGATGATAGCATAAAATTGGTAGGTGAAAGGGTAAATAATATATACATGATTGATCTTGACTCTTTGCCTGCAAATAATGTTTGTTGTTTGTTATCTAAATCTGATGAAGATTGGTTGTGGCACAAGAGAATAGCTCACATACATATAAACCATCTTAACAAACTTGTTAGCAAACAACTAATGCTAGGTCTTCCAAACATAAAATTTACTAAGGACAAATTATGTGACTCTTGTGAGAAAAGTAAATTGGTCAAGTCCTCTTTCCCACCAATAGACTTAGTACAAACTAATAGAGTTCTACAATTAATTCACATGGATCAATTTGGTCTAAAAAGTTTTGGAGGAAATCTTTATGGCTATGTTTTAGTTGATGATTTCTCTAGATATACATGGACTTATTTTCTGTCTCACAAAAGTGATGCCTTCTCAATTTTCAAAAAATTTGCAAATCAAGTTCAAAATGAGAAGAATCAGAAAATAGTTTCCATTAAGAGTGATCATGGTGGAGAATTTCAAAATGAATCTTTTGACAATTATTGTGATCAAAACGAAATTCACCACATTTACTCAGCCTTAAGAACTCCACAATAGAATGGAGTTGTAGAAAGAAAGAATAGATCTTTAGAAGAACTTGCTAGAACAATGCTTAATGACTCTAAGCTTCCAAAATACTTTTGGGTTGATGCAATAAACACAGCTACTCATGTGATAAATAGAGTTCTAATTAGGCCTATCCTTAGAAAAACACCCTATGAAATATACAAAGGTAGAAAACCAAACATTGCCTATTTTAGAGTCTTTGGATGCAAGTGTTTTGTACTGAATAATGGAAAAGAGCATCTAGGGAAATTTGACTCTAAGGCAGATGAGGGAATGTTGATAAAACACTCTTTATAAAGAAAAAGGGAAAAGACATTCTGCTTGTCCAAATTTATGTTGATGACATAATTTTTGGATCCACAAACAGTAAGTTTTGCAAAGAATTTGAAAATACGATGAAAGGAATATTTGAAATGTCCATGATGGGAGAATTAACCTTCTTCTTAGGATTTCAAATCAATCAAAGTAAGAATGGTATTTTCCTAAGTCAAATCAAGTATTGTAATGATCTATTAAAAAAGTTTGGCTTTGATAAATTTAAATGTATTGATACACCCATGAGTCAAGCTTGTCATTTGGATAAAGATGAAAAGGGAAAATCTGTGGATATGACCATGTTTAGAGGCATGATAGGATCTTTGTTATATCTTACAGCTAGTAGACCTGACATTATGTGTAGTGTCTGTAGTGTGCTAGATATCAAGCTAATCCTAAGGAATCCCATCTAAGTGCAGTCAAAAGAATTTTTAGATATCTAATAGGAACCAAAAATCTAGGTTTGTGGTATCCTAAGGGATCAACTTGCACTCTTGTTGGCTATTCTGATTCTGATTTTGCTGGTTGCAAATTAGACAGAAAAAGTACATCTGGTACTTGCCATCTATTAGGGAATTCACTTGTTTCTTGGCATAGCAAGAAACAAAATAGTGTTGCACTTTCAACAGCTGAGGCTGAATATGTAGCTGCTTGAAGTTGTTGTGCACAAATATTATGGATGAAACAACACATTTCTGACTTTGGTGTTGATCTTGGAACTGTGCCAATAATGTGTGACAACACTAGTGCCATAAATATCACAAAGAATCCTGTTATGCATTCAAGAACAAAGCATATAGAGATTAGACATCATTTCATTAGTGATCAATACCAAAATGGTAATATCATGCTTGAATGTATTAATACATCTGATCAATTAGTTGATATCTTTACCAAAGCCCTACCCAAAGAAAGTTTCTTCAATATTAGAATGAAACTTGGTATAATGGATCAAAATGAAATATGATCTCTGTAGAAAATCGATTGAGACATCGATGTTTTCTCTAAATTTATTAACTTATAATAGATAAGTCGATTTGCACATCGATTATCCTGTGTCAAAATTTCAAATCAGTATTACAAAATCGATTTCATAATCGATTTAGTGATCTGTGGTAGCAATAAATGTTGAACCAAAATCGATGTGACAAAATATACACCATCCCAATCGATTGGTGAATCGATTAAGAATATGGAAAATAGTTTAAAAAATCGATTTCATAATCGATTATTTCTCCCAAAAATCCAAAGATTTGAGAAATTTTCCAAACTCAAACCCGAGCATCGATTTGGTAATCGATTTTGTCAAATTATAAAAACTCCGAGCCAAATAAGTCGATTTGGAAATCGATGTTGTTATGAGAAGTTTTCCTGAACTGATATGGAAATCGATTTATCCATTGAACATTTACTTAAGAAAATCGATTTGGGAATCGATTGGAAATATGACTGTTGCAAAAATAATAGCCGTTGGAGGCAACTGTAACTGAAACCTTTCATTTCCCTCTAATAACGGTAACAAAATCGATTTGACAATCGACGTTTTGTGTGCAAATGTGTAATAAAATCGATTTAGAAATTGACTTTGAACAGTACTATTTAAAACCCTAAATCGATTTCTCAACACATTTTGACTATACAACTCTCCCCAAACTGAATTTCTCTGTGCTTTGATACTTCTCAAACTTCTCAAACCTCTTCCTCAACCTCTCAAGCTTCCCAAATCTCTCTAATGGCAAGAGTTAAACAAACAAGTGAGAAACCCACCTTTTCCTCAACCTCTAGTGGCAGAACTCCTTCTCCTCAACCTCATTCCCCTCCTGCAAAAAGAGTTCCTATACCCACTCATAAGATTGTAGCAAAGGATAAAGGGAAATCCATTGCCACTGACCAAGGAAAAACCAAGAAGAGGAAGGTTCCTCAAACAGAAAAGCTGATGGGTGATGCCATGAAGGAGCCAACCCAAAAGAAGAAGAAAACCACTTCTTCCCCTCAGCCAAAGAAGCCTCAACCTCCCAAAGGCAAACCTATTGAGGACATTGTTCTTCCCCCTGCATTCCTAAAGAGGAAAATCCATGAGGCGAGAACTATGGATTTTGCCTACTTTGATGCAAATGGATTCACCTTCCAAAACCATCTCAGATTTCATGGATTGGTAGATTTTCTCTCCTGCCCTTTGGAAATCTATCCAAGACTGATTAGATCCTTCTACTCAAACTTCACCCTCACATACATTAGATTTGAGTCTGAAGCTAAAGGCAAGAAAATTTCTATGACTTTTAGGGAGTTCTACAAGCTATCAGGACTGCCCTTCTATGGAGAAGCTGTTGATGGCAGAACCCATCCTGATTCTACTGATGATGCTTGGGAAGCATCAGTAGATAGATACACAACTATTCAAGACTTGATGGTTGAAGGGTTTGTGGAAAGAACATCTCTCACAATTGGTCAAATGAAGGTCCAACATAGGATGCTGATGTACGTGCTAACCAAAATGATGGTACCTAGATTAGGGAACCATGCCATAGTTCAGAGGCTAGACATTACTCTTCTTTGGGGCCTTTACAAGGAACTCAAGATGAGTTGGGCGTGGATTGTGCTGGTAAATATGTTAGAAACAACACAAGAAAAGCTAATGCTCCCTTACCCTCAGCTGATCACCAAGATTCTGAGACACTTCAAAATATCGTTTGTCAATGAAGAATCAATAAAGACAACTCTGATTTTTGGTGAATCAATTGTCAACCAAATGCAATTGAAGAAGATCAATGGTATTTGGACAAGGGCTCAACCAAATGCTGAACAAGCTGAGCAAGCTGAAAACCAATCTGAGGTTTTAGCTAAGTTGCTGGAACTTATGGAGTCTCAGGCTTCTCACAATGCTAAGGTGGAAGCCTCCCTTAGGAAACTCCAAGCAACCCTCAACTCAGTTTTTCAAGATGTAGATGCCATCCAAGACCATTTGGGTCTCAAGATGTCATTTGAAGACATAGCTGACATTGGCACACAAGTGGCCAATCAAGAAGATCAACCTCATTCCCCGACTAATAATGTTGTTGACACACAAGCAACTGAAGAAACAACCCCTATCAACCTTGATAGTTCTGAACCTCATGGCGAGGAGACACTTGCTAAGGCTAATATAGCTTTCTCTACCTCTCCCATTGGTGATAATGAGGAACAACCCTAGATTAGTTGTTTAGGCTTTTGTTTTCTTTGTTGTTTTGTAATTGTTTTTTCAGTATATCTCTCTTAATAGCTTTTGAATCATTATTCTCTCTTGTATTATCTTTTTGACTTTAATGACAAAAGGGGGAGAACTTGAATGAATTTAACTTGTGCTTATGCTTATCTTATCATGTATACTGAACATTGAATCTGAAAGTTGAAATTGAAATGAATTATGAATTCTAAAATTCAGGGGGAGTTTTTAAATAAGAGTTATAAGTTTTAATTTTGAAATGTAAACTCAAAGTTAAATTGTATGTTTGTCATTTAATAAAAAAGGGGGAGATTGTAAGATATATGCCTCCTTGACTATGATTTTGATATAACTTCCAAACATACAATGTATATGCATTATCTGATTAATCTAATAGTTTGGGTTGAGATACATTTCAGGAAAGAATCAAACACTACACTTGGACAAATCTTGGATCTCAAGCAATCAAGTAAAGATTGATCATATCATACAAGGCTTGAAGATTATGTGTAAATTTGTCTAGTGTTCATAGTGTTTATTAGTTAGATTCATCATTATGATTTCACACATCTAATATTTGCCAATTAAAACTGAAATCATAAAATAAGTGTGCTAATCAATCCATTGGTTAATCAATTTTCTGATTCACAGAACAAAGGTTTCACTAAGTTAATCGATTAGCAAATCAATTACTTAAAGGTTGTTCATCAGACTTGTGTTTTGTGATTAACAGAAATCGATTGGACAATCGATTGATATACTTTTCTTAAGTTACAAGCTTTCTACTAATCAATTAGTTAATTGATTACATGAATGAATTAGTTCATCATTTATCAGAAACATATTGCATAATCGATTGGCACATCGATTTCAATTAAATATCTGAGTTATAGGGACAAATCAGTCGATTGGCAAATCAATTTGATTAAGTGTTTGAGTTACAGGGAGAAATTAGCCCATTGCCAAATCGATTATGTTAATGAAAGTGAATCGACTGAGTAATCGATTGTTTGATCTCGCATTTTGAACAAAACAATTATAATCGATTATTCAATCGACTCTGATATGAACATAGTATTAGTTTCTGATATATGAATTAAAAGAATCGATTAGAAAATCGATTAGTTCATCTATTTCAAGATTCAAGAAAAACAAGAAACTCTATAATCGATTAGGAAATCGATTGATCTGGTAATACGCATTAATAAAACCGATTGGGAAATCGATTTGTCTGAAGTTTTTCTGAAACTATATAAACTGAATCAATCACAATTTTCATAACATACAAAACAAGATAGAAAACTGATAGAATTTCGGACTTTTCGAAAAATACACTTGGAGAAAAATTGTTGTAACTCACAAACATTATTGGCAAATACTTAGTGTGAGAATTCATTGTGATTGAATCAAGTGTTTTTAGTTCTTTTTGAAAGAAAAATCTTTGTAAAAGAAAGTGTGTGGAAATCCAGTATTGTGAAACTGGTGGTCATCTTTTAGAGTGTGTGTGATCATCTAAAAGAAATCTCAATCTGATCTTGCTAGAGCTTGGCGATTAGTTCTTAAGGATAGATTGGTTGTTGTTGTAGATTGATGTTGAGTTAAATGTATAGGCATTGAAGTGCTGGAAAGTTTGTAAACATACTCAAATCATTTCTAGTAAAGGCTGAAATCGGTAAGTGATTTCAGGACTGGATGTAGACTATCGAATCATTAGTTGAACCGAGTAAAGTATAAGTCATTAAATCATATTCAAACTTGCCAAAATCATTCTCACATTTGTAGTTTCTTTTTTTGTGTCGTGTTAGAATTAGGAGTAACTGAGTTCTAAATATAGAATATATTTCTTAAACAAGAGTTGAGCAATACACAAATTCTAATACTCTCAAAATCATTACTTTATAACTCAAGGCTATTTTGTTAACATAACTTGAGTAGTGTGTAAAAATACTCTTAGGTTCTAAAAGGTAGCTTGCAAAATCCTTTCTAGGTAGAAAGGTAGAAACTGTGTAAAGGTCAAGATTGCTAGGTGCAAAACCAAGAACGATCTTGCCTTGAGCACTTAGTGGAAAACCTCACATTTGTGAGAACTGGACGTAACCATTGCTTGGGTGAACCAGGATATATGCTTGTGTGATCTCTATATCTCTATCTCTATTTATTATATGCTTTACAATTAGTTTTTATATTGATAAACACTATATTGTTGTTTTACACTAACCAAGATCAATCTTCATTTATAACCAAGATCAATCTTGAGTTAAGTTTTCAATTTTTAAACAGGAAATTTAAAAAAAAAGACAATTATAATTCCAACCCCCTTCCTTATAATTAATATTGTTACTTTATAAACAACATGGACATCTGATTTCCCCTTTATCTTCGATAATTTTCTGCACTCTCGTGGAATTGAGAAAGTCTTCAACCTTATTAGCATAACGTTGTTTAAGACCCTTCCTTCCAGGAAAATTCCTATCGTACGTCCAACTACGGTCTATATCCATATATGTGTGTATATATAAATGTTTATTTTGAAAATTAAATAAATATGTAAGTTATGTTTGTGTGTATATATATATATATATCGATGTTTTATATATAAGTTGTTTTATTTTTCAAAAGCATTATATATAAATTATGACATACTTTGTATGTCAAATAGAGGAGCATTTACAAAAAATATAATAAATCATTATATAGACTATAAATATATAAACCAAAATAAAAATTTTAAAGATGTTTAATGAAATTTTTCATAAAATAAGTCCTTATATATAAACAAAAATATAGAATGTTAAAGTATATAAATTTTTTGTTAGAACTCAACTACAACTCTTTTTAATGACTAACAACATATATTAATATCATCAATGTTAATATTGTTTTTTAAAAAATAATTATATTAAAATCAATAAATTTTACATGTGTTTCAAATTTTTATTTATCATATATTACGTAAACAACACGATTTCTATTTTTTTAAAACAAATCTATACTAACATTTCGAATGAAGAGTTTTTTATATATTTTTAAAAATAATATAAAAATATCTTACATTTATAATATCACATATTTTACTAATCTATATTTAAAATGTATAAAATACTAACTTGATGCTAGGTAGTGTCTGACTTGAAGCTTTCACACAACTGAGATATCTTCGAAACTGTCGAAATAAAAATTAAATAATATTCATTAAATAGATAACTTCAAATCAAAAATAAAATTAAAAAACAAATTATAAAATAAAAACCTACCAAAATTCAAGATACAAGGTAGAGAAAAAACTTGGAGAAATAATATTTGTAGAGAGAAGGTGGAGAGAAAATTTAGAAACAAATTTTAAAGAGAAGGTAGAAATGGAAAATGATAAAAGAATTGATATTTATAGAAAAACCTTGATCCTTTGTGGCGGCCAAAGCAGCCACAAAATTCAACGGCAATTAAAGCCTTGTGACGACTTTTACGATCAGAAAAGAAGGCATTTGTGGCGCTCTTTGCAGCCACAAAGTGTAACGGTCCACTGATTTTGTGGCGGCCTGAGCGGTCATAAATGGCTTGCCTTTGTGGCGGTATTTAACCTCACAAAAGAGTGATTTTGTGGCTGAAAAAACACTCCCAAAGGACTATAATTTCAGCTAGATTTTGTGGCAGTCTAAGCCGTCACAAAATGACAACATTCTGATTTTGTGACGGCTTAGGCAGCTACAAAATCAAGCTGAAATTGTAGTCCTTTTTTAGGGCTTTTTCAGCCACAAATAACGACCAATTTGAATTTTAGTATTTGTGAGATCTTTTTCAATCAGTAATTTGTGAAGGTTTTTTTCGACCACAAAATATCTGTAAAGTTAACCACAAAATGAGTGTTTTCTTATAATGTAAACATATACACATATGTTTTTATTTTTTTTTACTCTTTTTGTCTTGTACATTTTGAAAGCATCTCTAACATAATATAAAGAGAACTTTAAAATGAGCTAACGGTAAAATATTAATTTTTGTCAAATATTACGTTTTAAGTTTAATTGCAATTTTAATCTTCTTATTTTTATTAATTCACGAAATCGGTCTTTCTATTTAAAAGTATGTCAATTATGTTCTCATATTATGATTTTTTAAATAAAAAAATTAAGATATAACATATTTTAAATAAAGTGTCATATGATAAAACAATGTAGAATAATTAATACATACTAAATTGCAATAAAATCCTATAAAACTTTATATTTGAACTTCAGAAATGTTTAACATAAGAAACCAATTTTTGTAAATTGTAAAAAATAAAAAGATCAAATCTACAATTATGATTTTTTTAAAGGAATTTCCTATAGCAACACAATTTAAAATAAATCGGTTGAAACACAACTTTTGAAATTTAAATTTATGGAAAAAATTTAAGTTTTTAAATTAAATCTCTGTACCATAATTATAGTGAACTTAAAAAATAATTACCAATTTTGTTTGAACCTATTTACATACATATTTGTCCTTAACAATATAATTTTTTTCTTCCAAATATCAATTTCAATTTAAAAACGGAAATGGTTAATAGTAGGAGCTTGATATTCTACAAAATTGAAGAATATATTTCACTGGCCCATATTTATACGGGTGTGCAAAAGCCGAATTAAATTGGCTTCGGTGTATTCTTTATTTATCCAGTTTTGACATTTCATCAGACCAATTTTTAAACCATAATCCGTCTCTTAATTCAATCAAATTTGATGAGTTGCAGATTTAATAACGACAAGATGAGACGAGTTAGTTCCAAAACAAATTGTTAAATAGTAATCCTTAAACATTTTTTTTAGCAGAAAAAAATTAACTCATATCAAATTATTTATGATAATCATTTGTCAATCAATTTAGAGATAACGAATCAATAATAATATAAAATAATCATTTGCCCTCAAGATAAATAATTTCAATCATTTTTCTATTTTATCTTGGTGTTCTTCATATTTTTCCTATTCTATTTTGTTAGGATTGGGTCAAACGTAACTCATTACTTGTACAAGTAATTAAGACACTTTCCCAAAAGTTTTACCTATGTGATTTCCATCAAATACAGAGTAAAGCGCTTTCTAATTTAAGTAAATTTGTTAAGTTGTTATTTGATACTATGTTATTATTTTGAAGTTTCAGAACAAATGATACTTTGTTAAGTTGTTATTTAATACTATGGTGCATTTGTTATGTTGTTAAATTAATCACTTTTAAATTTTTTTAAGTATCAATTATTTTAAAAGACATTAAAATATAATTGAAAATGTGCTAAAAAAATAAATATAAAAAATTATATAAATTACAATTAGCATCGACATTTTTCAACGCTAATCATTTGTTGACTTTTTAATGTTGACCATTAGCGTCGGCCAGACCGACGCTATATTATAAATACAATTGACTTTTATTTTACCGTAGTGTCGGACATCTGACGCAAATATTTTTTACAAATGACGTGTCAACGCATATAACCAGCGTCGGATGTTCTATGTTTGTTGATAGTGTCGGCTTAGAGTAGGCCTGTCCAACACTAGTATAGCGTCAGATGTAACTTAAAATAAATTATGCACTTTTATTCTTAATTTTTTTGGGGTCAATTTCAATCTTTACTTTGATTTTGTAGGGACTTTTTATGAATTAAAAGTATCAAAATTTTTTAAAAAATAATTTTTTTAAATAGAATATAAAAATGAATAAATATTTTTAGAGACTTAAATATTGAGAATTTTTTGTAGAAAATAAAATAAAATTTAAAAAATTTCTAGCAAGAATTATTACATTTCAATAATGCTTCTCTTGATAGCTACTTTTTTTCATCTCCAATATAGAATCAAATAAGTGGAGCTGCTTACTAGATGTACAAACCCTCAAACCCTCGTTAAATATCATCTAAGACATATAACTATTGGTAATAATATTTTCCATATTAATTAAATGAAATTCTATCTCTTCTCCAAAATATATGATTGCATTATAATTATTTCAAATTTAATTACTTTTTTAAATATTCGTGATGAATTGTTCTTGCCGCTACTAATTGAATATTGATAATCTTATTGCTGCAATTAATTTGTAGCAATCGGAACATACTAAATTTTATTCTAGCGAGTATAGATTATTATTATAAGTTTAGCCAATGCCGAAGATTAGACCATCTCAATATGATATATCAATCGCTTTAAATTCAATGGCACCGAACAAATATATATTTTCAAGATTTCAAACAGATCCGGTAACTGGCAATATCTAAACCGATCACCTTAACCAAACTTACTCTTTAAAAAAATGTTTTGGAATTTTGGATTTTTTTTTTGGGGTTTTTCTTTTCAATACCC
Organism: Cicer pinnatifidum; assembly: GCA_037974775.1. NCBI lineage: Eukaryota > Viridiplantae > Streptophyta > Magnoliopsida > Fabales > Fabaceae > Cicer > Cicer pinnatifidum. The sequence continues at coordinate 22,392,382 of JBBPBR010000007.1, read as the reverse complement.
TGTTTTTGAAAGAAAAAAAAAATACACAAATACCCCATTTCAAGTTAATCTACCAAAATGCCTCTTTTTTTTCAATGTTACAAGTCGCCATTTGGAATGGCGACTTCCTTAAGGAAGCCCAAGTTCCAAATGACGACTTTCCACTTGGTTTCTTTATAAAAAAAAAAATATTCAATTTTTTTTAATTTTTAGTGGAATTATATATATAATTAATTAATATAATTCATAAAAATACATAAAAAATAAATAAATAGAAATTTAAACTACGAAAAAAATTTAGTAAACCCAAGTTCCAAATGGGCATTTATCAAATAATTTTTTCTTTAAAAAAAATTATTTCAATTTTTATTGAAATAACAAAAGTAATATATATATATATATATATAACTAATATAATTCGTAAAAATAGATAAATAGAAATTTTAAATTACGATAAACTTGTATGAAATTCAAGTTCGAAATGTCAATTTTTCAAAGGTTTTTTTTTAAAAAAAAAATTATTTCAATATTTGTTGAAATAACAAAAGTAATATATATATATATATATATATATTTATATATATATATATATATAATTAATATAATTCATAAAAATAGATAAATAGAAATTTTAAATTACGATAAAATTTTAGGAAACTCAAGTTCGAAATTCTGATTTCCCAAAGGTTTTTTTTTTGTTAAAAAAATTATTTAAATTTTTTTTCAATATTTATTGTAATAACAAAAATAATATATATAATTATAATTATTATAATTCATAAAAATACATAAAATACATAAATAGAAAATTTAAATTACGATAAAACTTTAAATTACATAATTTATTCATAAAAAACATCACAAATTTTACAAAAATTACGATAATTAATGTCGAAGGTGGCCTCCAGTACCACATTGCTGAGGTTTTCTCACACGTACGGGATTTTGACGACGCCTTGATACATCACGAGTTTTTTGCTCTTCTTGTTCTTCTTCTTGATCTTCGTCTTCTTGTTGTGGAGGATGTCTAGGTGGAAGTGCTGCAGAAGAACTACGTACTTCCACCTTGAGTTCAATTAGATATTTGATTCAACGGAGTATATGCATTCCCAAAGCTTGAAATTTGAAAGTTTTCTTGACACATATTATTCAGTAACTAGATAGCGGACTCAGGTATATTATGACGACTGTTGAACGTGTTATACAACAATTCCTCTTCGCTTGATGCAAATGATAGTCGACGGTTGTCTTCTTGATGTGGTTGTTGACTGTCAAAATTAAATTGTTCCCCTGGTGTGAACCCGTAAGATTGATGTGGTGTGTGGGTAAAAGTATGAGGATGTGGTGTGTGGGTAAAAGTATGAGGAGGCGGTTGAGTGTCAGGAGGTGTTGGTATATAATATTGATTTTGTTGTGTTGTGTTGGGCATTGATTCTTGGAAAAATGTTGGATAGATTGTGGGGGAGGTTAGGGGTGAAAAAAATATTGACTAGATTGCGGTGGAGGTTGATGGTGAAAAAAATGTTGGCTAGATTGTGGTGGAGGTTAAGGTGGATTGGCACGAGGATCAACCAATTGGTTTTCTACAGAAATAAATCGTTTAGAATTTTTGGTCTACACATTTGAGGATGGTAATCCATTATACGATATTGGTCAACCATCATCCTCAACCACACCTCACCCTGAATACCATTTTGAAACACAAAACACTTATTCTTTTCAAAATTATGAATCTTACCAGCCCGACCCATACCAACCTGAACCATACTTTGACCAGGCCGAAACATCTGAACCTGAACCATCTCAACCTGAACCATATATTCCACGAGGTGATATGGCCAATTTTGATCAACAAGAAATAAGTGAAGAGACTAAAGAAGAAACATACTTTGATGAAGACGAGGACGAGGACGACGAAGGTGACAACGACAATGGTGACGATCTAGAGCCAACATACGATCCACCATTCCATATGCGTAATCTAAATTTGGATTATACTTACCAATCCTCCGAATTTGATATGCCATCTAATGAACCACCTCCATTAGATGCATCTCTTGAGATTGGAATGAAGTTTAATAGCAAACCAGATTGTCAACTTACAATTAAGCATTATCACATAAAACACTCCCTCAATTACCGTGTAGTGAAATCTGATCAATACAGGTATGTAATTAAATGTGTGAATCCACAATGCTTGTTCAAATACAGGGATTCGTTAAGTCAAAAAATTAAGCAATTGGTGATTGGTCGTTTGAAAGGGCCCCAAAATTGCGCAAATTCTTCTATGTCACAGGATCATACCAAGCTCGACTCTAACATCATATGCGAAAGCATAAAGTCACTTTTGAAAGCTGACCCATCAATTAAAGTGAAGGTGATCATTGCACATATTCGGGAACGATACAACTATACAATCACCTATAGAAAGGCATGGATGGCAAAGAACAAAGCTATCGAAACGATGTATGGGAACTGGGAAAAGTCTTACAATGACCTTCCAAGGTGGTTGTTGACTATGCAAAAATTTCTTCCAGGAACTATTGTGGAAATGGAAGTATCAGTTGCATATTATGATAATACTCTATTACAGGGGTCAAAAATTTTCAAACGATTATTTTGGACTTTCCCTCCGTGCATATCTGGGTTTAAATTTTGTAAACCATTCGTCTCAGTGGATGGAACTTGGTTGTACGGAAAGTACAAGGGGCTCTTTTGCTTGCTGTTGCACAACATGGAAACAAAAATACAATTCCCATTGCTTAAGCACTTGTGGAAGGTGAGACAGGGGGTGCTTGGAGCTTTTTTTTGAAAAATCTAAGAAGGTATGTAACATCTCAAGTCGACATTTGTTTGATTTCAAATAGACACGAATCCATTAAGAGTGCTTATAATAATCCAAATAATGGTTGGCATGATCCTTCGTCAACACATGTGTACTGCATCCGACACATTGCACAAAATTTCATGAGAGATTTCAAGGACAAGGGACTTCAAAGAAAACTTGTTTGTATGGGTAATGATCTAATTCTTCTTAGTATATTTTCCATTTATCACTTTATCATATTTGATAATTTTTACATCATTTCTTACAGGATATGCATTAAATGAGCCATCATTCAAGTATTACCGCAATGAAATCAAGATGGAAAATCCAGAGGCTTTAAGATGGATCGATAATATCCCCCCAGAACAATGGACTATGGCTTATTCTCAAGGTCGACGATGGGGACACATGACAACAAACGTTTCAGAGTCCATCAATGCAGTGCTTACACGCAATCTCCCAATCACTGTTTTGGTACAATCAACATACTATATATTGGGAGTTTTATATGCAGAAAGGGGACAACAACATCAGACATCATTAGCTTCTGGTCGAGTATACACAGACGATTGCATGGACAAGATTAAATGTGAAGTTCGTAAATCTAATACTCACCAAGTCATGCAATTTGACCGAATTCATTATTCTTTCATGGTGCATGAAACAGTAAACCCAAGAGAGGTGCGACCAATTGGTCATTTCGAAGTCAACCTTCAAAGAAAATGGTGTGATTGTGGAAAATTTCAAGCTATACATATTACTTGTTCACATGTCATATATGCATGTTCTTATGCTCGTCAAAACTATTTAGTGCTTATAGCTGACGTGTACAAGGTTGTTAATGCATTTAACATCTACAAAAAAGACTTTTCCACCTATACCTAACGAAGGATATTGACCCACATATGAAGGTGAAACATTGTATCACAATCCTCAAATGCGGAGAATTAAAAAAGGTCATCAAAATAGTACCCGTATAAGAACTGAAATGGACGTTAAAGAAAAAGTACCGAGAAAATGTAGATTATGTCGATTAACTGACCATACTCGAAAACATTGTCCAAATGTTATAGCCAGCTCTAGTCAATTATCCTAATTTCTATTTATGTAGTTTTATCGTAATTTAAAATTGCTATTTATGTAATTTTATGAATTATATTAATTATATAAATATATATATATATATATGTATATATATATATATATATTATTTTTGTTATTTCAATAAAAATTGAAATAAATGTTTTTTTAAAAAAAATCCTTTGGGAAATCGACATTTCGAACTTGGACTTCCTAAAATTTTATCGTAATTTAAAATTTTTATTAATCAACTTTTATGAATTATATTATATATA
>JBBPBR010000007.1:22346744-22374423 GCA_037974775.1 Cicer pinnatifidum | reverse complement strand
CATAATTTATTTTAAATAATTAAACTTGAAAGATATTGGTATTAATCTTAAATACTAATATTAAAAAATAATTTAAATATATTTTTAGTCACACTGAAAATGTGGCTAGACTGGAAGTTAAACAATAAAGTGATATATTACATTGAATAATTCAAATACGAATAAATTTTGCAGGAGTAGAAAATAAAATACCTAAAATAAAAAGTGTATATTTACACAAACAAAAGATAGATAACTATTTTTTCAAAGACTATAACCAAAAAACCAAAAAATAATGTTTTTCGCAAACCAAACCAACATGATCATCTCTCAATATATATACCAACGAACCAACATAAATCTATATTGATCTTTGGTACAAAATACACAGTGACAAAAAAGGCCAATGAGATATTTGCATAAACATGCAAGTGATATTTATGCCAGCAGCTCTCTTTCTTCCATGCTTCTTCATCAAAGAGGTTTTTGATCGGGAGGGCTATGGCATAACACAAATCTGGTAGCGTTGGAAATAATGGTGTGCCCAGGGATACAATAATTATGGTGTGTCTAGGGATACCCAAATTTGTGAAGCGTGAAAACGCACGCAAATAGACCACTATCTGTACGCCAAAACAATTTTTTTAAACGGTGACTTGGAATAATTCTCAGAATCAAGGGAATTTCTTCGGATATTCGAGCATCATTGACAGCCTCAGGTATATCACTAAATGTACTCACCTATGTGAATGGCGGGCCATTTTGTGTGGGTTTGATGTCAGCGATAGAGTTCAAGACTATAAGTCACTCTTGTTGAATTTGAATCTTACTTGTTATACAAAAGTTCAAGACACATGACACACATTACTCACTCTTGTTGAATCGCTTGTTATGCAAAGGTTCAAGACTCATGACACATATTAGTAGTGTTTATAAAATTTTGGATTGTAGTTTTCTGTGGATCCGGTTTGATGGATCGCAAACTTTTCTCTTCTTCAGTTGTAGATATCCTCTATAAATAGAAGACTCTACTTAGTTATAAAATCACACAAAAAATTCTCCGAAAATCCGAGACTTTTCTTTGCTTCTCTCTTTCTGCTTCATCTTCTTTTCTTTCTTTCGAGTGGCCATAGTATCATAACAATAGTGACAATTTTTTAACATTCAATTTGAGGGTATAGTTCTAGAATGGTTTTCTATAGTGCAGTAAAATTTTGATACATTTTGTTCATATTGTTTTATTTTGGGGAATTCGTAGTTGATAGTCTTCCTAGCATAATTTGAACAATGTTGTGAAACGTTTTAAAGAGAGTAATCTAGTATGCGACTCAATCGAATAATATATTGGGTGAAATAAATTTATTATACAAAAGTTTTTATAAATTCAAAAATAACAATTAGTGTTAGCACAAGTGTGACATCCGTCGTTTGATGCTTGACTCCGCCATCGTCATTTGCGTTTCTACAATTTCTACCACCAACTCATTCTTCTTACCCTAAAGTGCATTTGAGTCAAATTACAAAATAGTCCATCTATTGCACGCAAACTTGTTGTCTACTACGAGTACTAATGGCTTCCTTTTTCTTGCAAAATTGCTATATTGAACTACTAAAATGCTCTTAACTTCGAAAAAATGTTATAAGTAACAAAAAACTTTGTAATAGACATGTTATTGCCTACTTCAATGGAAACTTACTTTCTCTATCCAAATAAAAGGGAAAATTTATTTTGAAATAGTATTTTTCTTAATCAACCATGTGATTAAGACCTTTATTTTTAATTAAATTTAGTATGATATAAACCATTTTAATACAATAAACTAGGGTAGATGTATGTTTGCTTTATTATTGTGTTTATATATATATATATATATATATATATATATATATATATATATATAATTTAATTTAGTTTTTTAGTTTTCATAATATTTTTGTTATTTAAATTTCAGTTTTAATATTCAAGTTGTAAATTTTTATACTTACAATGCTATATATGGTACGAAGAAAATCATGCATAAAATAACGAATTGGAATGCATAAGACAATTAGAAAATGAGAAAGCGTTTTACTCTGCAGTTGATCCAAATAACATAGGTAAATAGAACTCCTGGGAAAACCGTCTTACTTGTAAGGAATAGTTACGTCTAACTAGTCCTAACAAAATAGAAAAAATATTGAGCTCGGTTTTCCGTCGAGTTACTCGTCTTATCTTAGATTATTTAATTTGATGACAAATGATTATTTTATGTTATTATTGTTTCATTGTCTCTAAATAAATTAACAAGTGGTAATCATATGTGATTTGCTATGAGTTAATTTTTTTATTCTAGTTTTTTTTAAGAATTACTATTTAGCAACTTATTTTGGAACCAACTCGGTCTCATCTTGTCCTTATTAAATATGCAACACATCGAATTTGATCGAATTAAGAGACGGATTATAGTTTGAAAGTTGGTCCGATCAAATGTCAAAACTAGATAAATAAAGAACACACCAAATCCGACCTAATTCGTCTTTTGCACACCCCTATAAATAAAGGCCAATGAAATAGATTCTTCATTTTTGTAGAATATCAAACTCATACCATTAGTCATTTCCATTTTTAAATTGATATTGATATTTGAAAGAAAAAAATTATCTCGTTAAGGACAAAGTTGTATGTATCTAGGTTCAAACAGAATTGGTAATTATTTTTTAAGTTCTCTCTAATTATGGTATAGAGATTTAATTTAAAAACTTAAATTTTTTTCAAAAATTTTAATTTCAAATATTGTGTGTCGACAGATTTTTTTCTTCAGTTTTCTGTAGATTCGCGCATCAGTGTTCTGCCCCAGTCAAAACCTATAAAATTTTGGATTGTAGTTTTATGTGGATCCTATTTGATGGATCGCATATTTTTCTCTTCTTCAGTTGTAGAGTTCCTCTATAAATACAAGACTCTACTTAGTTAGAAAAGCACACAAAAAGTTCTCCTAAAATCCGAGACTTTTCTTTGCTTCTCCCTTTCTGTTTCATCTTCTTTTCTTTCTTTCGAGTGGTCATTATATCATATCAAGAGTTGCAATTTTAAAGAGTCAGATTGAGGGTGTAGTTCTAGAACGATTTTCTATAGCGCAGTAGAACTTTGATACGGTTTCAATTGTGATTTAACCTTTTTAAAATTTTCTGTTGAAAACTTGAGAAATTTGAGCTAAGTGATATATTATTTTTTATTATCAAGATAATTAAAAAACTATTTTTAATAAATGCGTGCGTTTTTATCTCATTGATACGTTGTACATGTGTTTTGCCTCAATCGAGTCAACATTCAAAATCTGATCCGGTCAATTCATTCCATGAATTTGCGCAGCAGTTTACCCCTGTCAAAACCTAGCATTTTCGCGTTTCGGGTTTCGATGGATTCGCACATCAATTTTTTTCCCCAGTCAAAACTTATAAAATTTTGGATTGTAGTTTTTATGTGGACCCGATTTGATGGATCACAAATTTGTCTCTTCTTCAGTTGTAGAGTTCTGAAGTAGCAATGTCAATCACAAGAAAGGGATTTTGAATTGTGAATTAACCTTTTTAAAATTTCTTGTTGAAAAATTAAGAAAATAACTCAATATTGATCTTGGTTGTAAAAACAGAAAATGCAGAACTTTCTTGGTTCTGAAAACAGAGAACGTTCATGGTTAGCTAAAATCAACAATTTAACTTATCTATATAACTTGATAATCAAAAGGACTAAAATTAAATAGAGATAAGAGAAGAGATATTACACAACGATATATCCTAGTTCACTCAACCCGGGTTATGTCTAGTCCTCACAACCGTGACATTTTTCACTAAGTGTTCAAACGGAGAACGTTCTTGGTTTTACACGGTTTTTGTTAAGATCAACCTTGATTTGTAACGATAATTCCTTTCCAACCGGAAAGGATTCAATCAAGTCACCTATCAATCTTGAGAGGATTTTACAATTCACCTTTTAACCATAAAAGGATTTTTACAAAAACTACTCAAACTATAAACAACCTTTATAGTTTTGAGTTTACACAATGATGTTTTATAGAGATTGGTAGAATCTGATTATGCTCATCTTGTATTTGAGAATATATTCTTGATAAAAGAACTCAGTAATATGATTTGGATATATGAAGATGAAATCAGAACTAGTTCTTTTGTATTTAAGAAGCTTTCAAGTGTATAAGTGTTTCTGATTGATGTATTTTCTTAGCACTTGAAGTTCTGTGTTTTCCTTGAGCTTGGGGTTTCTTTTATAGGCTTCAAGGAGGTTGATGACATCTATTATGACCGTTGAAAAGGTGCCTTGTTGTCAAGTGTCATATTTGACCAAAGACCATATTTTTAAACTTTGAATTTTACTATTATGAACATTATGTATTTCTGCTTCTGTATTAAAAAAGTACAATATGTAGCTTCTCATTCTTGATTGTGATGATCCTTTGTTTATGAACACAAACATCCCCAGAGATGTGCTTAATCATTTCAAATTAAGATATCCTTTTGAATCGTGCAAAATAGGCTGGAGAATGATGATATAAGGCTAGAAAAAGATGGTCAGTAAACTGGAGAATGTTTGTATCATTCTGGACTGAAGTCATCATACTTGGAGAATGATGTTGATTATTCTGGAGATAGTTGTCGATCATTTTGGAGAAAGATTTTTGCTGCTGAAAATCAAGTGTAACAGGCTAGAGAATTTTTATCAATTTGGAAACCAATGTTACATTACCGGAGAATAATCATTTGACATTTTTGCTTTGAGTTGTGCCTTTTATCCTTTGATCATTTTGAGTGATTCTTTTGCCCATATGAGAGTTGTATATTCCTAGTATATGAACTGGAAATCTATTTGCGATTTGCAAGAGCTTTACTTGCATTAAAAACTGATTTAATCTTGCTTGATAGTTTTTAATGCTTAGCTTTTGCCTTTGTTAATCTTTCTGGTATGATCTTTGTGTACCTACTTCTGGTACCTTCATAATAAGAATTGGTTTACCAACAAACCATAAATTTTCTTGTCTATCGCAAGTCATCAACTTTGGGGAGTAATCTTGTTTTCTCGATGCATTGCTTTGATTGTGTTGATCATTTTCTCTTTGAATCTATCCAAAATAATCTTGAGTATGTAGTTATGTTCCTTTGTAGTAAATATTGGGGATTTGCAATGTAGAATGATGTACTTTCATTGTCCAAATCGATCTTAAACTAAAGAAGACTTTGTTCTTTGTAAACCAACATTTTTTTGGATTAATATTGTCAAAACTAGAATATTTTTGGATTTAAAGTTGTGTCAAGGAGAAAGTTCTCCGTTTTTCCAGACTTAAGTTTTAATAACCAGAACATTCTTAGTTTTTCATATTGATGTCCATAATGATCAGAATATTGTCAATAATGTTTTTCGTTCTTGACAGTGAAGGTGGAGAATGATCAGTTTTGCTTGAAGTTGATTAATTCATCATAATCCATAGTTTTTCTATTATGTATTTTGAATTGATTCTTTGCTGAGATGAATCCTTTATATTCCTTGAAGAGTATATATCACTTGATTTTGAAATACACAAAGAATGATTGTGAAATCCAGGGGCAACTTCTTCTTCAACATAGGAGATCATTTGTTCTCGAAATCTAAGAACTGTAGAGAACGTTCTACGTTTTCCAGACTTTTGTCAAGAAAGTTCTCTGTACTGTCTTTGTATTTTTCAAATTATATTGCTTCTGATTTATAGTATAGTATGATTATTGATTATTGTATTCTATCATCTTCTTCATGAAGATGTTATCTTTAAGATGTAATAACCATTCTCTTGAATGATTGATATATGATAGATTTTTTTTGAGATTATTTTATTATTGAGTGAATACTTATGCAGTTTGATGAAGTGAATGGCTTTTTACTTGTTCACTTATGCAATTCATCTTCCTTAAAAAAAAACTCAAGTGCAAATGATGACATTAAAATATTTATTTCATAAGGTTTGTTGTCATTAAAATATTCATCAAAAAGTTTTTTGCCTCAACAAGTTCCTCTATAAATAGAAGACTCTACTTAGTTAGAAAAAAACACACAACACAAGGTTTTTGCTTCATCTTATTTTCTTTCTTTCGAGTGGTCATAGTATCATATCAAAAGTGACAATTTTTTAACAGTCCGATTGAGGGTATAGTTCTAGAACGGTTTTCTATAGTGCAATAGAACTTTGATACAGTTTGTTCATGTTGTTTTATCTTGAGGAATTCGGGGTTGATAGTCTGCCTAACACAATTTGAGCAGTATTGTGAAACGTTTTAAAAAGAGCGATCTAGTACGCGACTCAACTCAGTAATATATTCGGTGAAATAAATTTATTTTATAAAAGTTTTTTGAAATTCCAAAATAACAGTTAGTGTCAGTGTAAGTGTGACATTCATCGTTTGATGTTTGACTCTGCCATCGTCATTTGCATTTCTACAATTTCTACCACCAACTTGTGTTTCTTACCGTAAACTACATTTGAGTCAAATTACAAAATAATCCATCTATTGCACTCAAACTTATTGTCTACTACAAGTAGTACTATGTTGTTAACTTCGAAATAAAAGGGAAAACTTATTTTGAAAAAGTATTTTTCTTAATTAACCATGTGATTAAAGACCTTTTTTTAATTAAGTTTTGTATGATATAAACCATTTTACTACAAAAAACTAGGGTAGTGAGGTTGCCAATGATGCTCACATATTTAGTTTATCTAACACTTTCACCAGTGTTCTTGAAGAGTTTCACACTTGGATCATATGGTGTGCAAACAGGTTTACATTCAAAATATTTATATTTCTTTAGGATTTTTTCAACATAGTGAGACTGGTCCAAAGAAATTCCATTTTCTAACCTAGTAATCTAGACTTCAAGGATTACATTTGCTTCTCCAAGCTCTTTCATATAAAAGTTGTTACACAACAATAATTTCACAATCTTTACAGCATGAATGTTTGAATCAAATATGAGTAGTCCGTCTACATAGAGACACATGATAGTGCAAATGTCATTTTTAGATTTGTAATAATACATTTGTCACTTTCATTCACTTTAAACTCATTCGATATAATCAAGTTATCAAACTTTTCATGCCATTACTTAGGAGCTTGTTTAAGACCATACAAAGATTTATCTAACTTACAACCCTTGTCTTTTTGTCCATGAACCACAAGACTTTCAAGTTGTTCCATATAGATTTGTTCTTCCAAATCACCATTTAATAAAATAGTTTTGACATCCATTTGGTATACCACCAAGTTATGAAAAACACCAAGTGAGATGAGTACCCTAATGAATGTAATTCTAGTGACAGGTGAAAAGGTGTCAGAGAAATTTATATTTTCTCTTTGTCTAAAACATTTGGCTTCAAGGTGAGCCTTGTATCTATCAATCATTCCATTGGGTTTTAGTTTTGTATTCAATATACATTTACAACCTAATGATACAACCATGAGGCAAGTCTACAAAATGTCAAGTCATGTTAGACTTAGAGAATCCATTTCAATATTTATAGTTTTTTTGCCATAAATCTGCATCCAATGATGACAAATCTTCTTTAAGATTTGTAGGATTCTCTTCTAAAGAAAATGTTGTATATTCGGGTTTATAATCTGTAGCAACTCTAACTCTCTTACTTCTCCGAGTTTCTATTTCACCTTGTTTGTTGCTTTTAGTATTCCTCGTCACAGGAATGTGATTTGATTAGTCGCCCTCACTATTTCTCGATTTGAAAGGGAATTTATTTTTATAGAAGTCAACATCATTTGACTCCATGATCACTTATGCATTTAAGTCATAAAACATATACACTTTATTGTTTATTGCATACCCAATGAATATACATTTGTAGGTTCTAATGGCGAGTTTATTCGCTTGAGATCAGATATTCTGACATAGGCCAAGCAGCCCCAAGTTTGAAAATAAGACAAGTTCGGTTGTCTTTTCTTCACTATCTCAAAAGGAGATGTTTTGTTTTTATATTTAGGAACTTTATTCAAAATATAGCAAATAAGCAATATATTTTTCCCACACCAATTAGATGCAACACTAGAGTTAAGCATTCTAGAAACTACTAGTTCAGTAAGATTTATATTATTTTTTTCAACTTTACCTTTCACTTTAAACAATTATGGTGTAGCTATTCCATGTATAATTCCAGACAATTTATAAAACTCATTAAACAACCTAGAATTATACTTGGAACCTCTTAATCTTTCTACTAAATTGATTTTCAATTTCAGTTACAAAGATTCTTAACATGTCAAGCGCTTCACTTTTATTTTTCATTTCTTATTAACGTCTCATCAAGTTCACATATATCAGAGTAAGTATAATAAATCTAAAGACTCATATTCTCTAACTACAGATTTATGTAAACTCTTTGTTATTTTAGCTTGACTATGGAAATCACATTTTTCAAAATCATTTAAAGATAACTTTGGAATTAAACCTAAGTTACTTAATTTTGAATAAGATGTGGTCACATCACAGACTCTAGCATGTCAAAAATTCAAATCACACAACATGTAAGCAGAATGAGACATTTTATTAATTTCAACATTAAAAAAAATGAGACATTAAATTTAAACATTTAATTTAAATATGTCATGAGTGACGTACCTTAATAGATGATCTCATGAGTTATCTTGTGAATTTTATGGGAGTGAGCCTCCACAAATCTATCGTCGGTCATCTGATACTCTGATACTTGAGGTAGCGACTCAAAATATTGTTGGAACTGTAGTAGTTATACGCATCATCAGCAAAATAACTCATGAGATCTAAGTTACTTAATTTTGAATAAGATGTGGTTGTAAGACATAGGCCTCCTTCATCATAATTTTGATATAAAGTCCAAACATACAATGAACATGCATTATTTGATTGATCTAATGGTTTGAATTACGAAACATTTCAGGAACACATTCACACACTAAACACTTGGACAAAAACTTGGAACTCAAGCAATCAAGCACAAATGGATGATATACTACAAGGCTTGAAGAATGATGTACAAATGTGTCTAGTGTTAATAGTGTTCATTAGGTAGACTTAATCATAATGATCTCTCACGTGATATTTGCCAATGAAATCATAAAATGAATTTTAATCAATCAAGTAATAAATCAGTTGATAAATCGATTGAGCAATCGATTGTTGGACTCACAGAATAAAAGTTTTATTAAGTAAATCGATTGGGAAATCGATTACTTAAAGGGTTTTATTAAAATCTGTATTATGTGATTAAGCAAATCGATTGGACAATGAATTTGAAAATCGATTGAGTAATCGATTTTGTAAATCACAGAACCAAGCTCTTAGTGAGTTAATCGATTGGCAAATCGATTACGAAAACATTGTTTCATCAGACATGTGTTCTGTGATCAACACAATTGATTGGGCAATCAATTGAAACAAGTTTCTTAAGTTGCAAGTTTTGCACCAATCGATTAAACAATCGATTGAATGAATGAACTAGTTAATCACTTATCAGAAACATATTACATAATCGATTGGCACATCGATTTTTATTAAATAACTAAGTCTCTGTAACAAGCCAAATTGATTGGAGGAAAACATCTGAGTCCCTGTGACCAGTGAAATCGATTGGAGTCAATGTTTAAGTTACAGGGTGAATTTAGCTCATTGCAAAATCGATTATGTAAGTCGACTAGATAATCGATTGTTTTGATCTTGTTGTTGGAACAAAACACCTATAATCGATTATTCAATCGATTTTGATATAAACTGAGTATCAGTTTCTGAAAAGTGCATTAAAAGAATCGATTAGCAAATCGATTAGTTCATATAGTTTCAAGATTCAAGAAAAACAAGATACGCGATAATCGATTAGGAAATCGATTGAGCTGGTTTTAACACATTAATAAATCGATTGGGAAATCTAGTTATCTGTTGTTTTTTCAGAAACTATATAAACGATTTCAATCACAATTTTTCATAACTAACAAAAATATAACACACACACACATAGAAAAATAACAATCACTTTTCTCTGAAATACACTCTGAAAAGATTGTCATAACTCTCTAAAAATACATTGGCAAATAGTGTGTGAGAACTTCTATTGTGATTGAGTCGGTCTTCTTTTATCTCTTTTGTAAGAACAATTATTTGTAACAAAAATTCTGGAAATCTAGTTGTGTAAACTGGTGGCTATCTTCGTTGGTGCTTGTGTTCATCAAGAAGAAGTCTCAACTTGATCTCGTGAGGGTTTGGCGAGTAACACTCAGGGATAAGTTGGTGTTGTAATAGAAGTAATTGTGAGTTATATGGATAGGCTGTGATCAAGCTGGAAAGTCTGTAAAAAGTACTCAAGTTAATTCTAGTGAAAAGGCTGAAATCATTGTTGATTTCAGGACTGGATGTAGGCTATCAAACTGATAGCCGAACCAGTATAAAATCCTGGTGCATTATTTCCTTTCTATGTTCTCTTTATATTGATCTTGAATATTTGTTCTTGAATGTTTGTATGTGAATTTTTGTCTTGATTAATCTTTTGAATAAGGATTGTATCTGTATGCTTATCTTGAATATACATGTGTATGTGAATCTTTGTCTTGTTAAGTTTTTGAATCTATAACTGTTGAATTGGAATAATATTGATCACGTTGGTTTCGATATTAATTTTAATACTTAGAAACTGTCATTGTTAACTTGGTTAATAATCTTGTAAAATTAGTGAAGTCATTTCATATAATTTTTTAATAATAGAGGCCATATAAACCAACAATTGGCATCAAGAGCCTGACTTTTTTTTAGACTAATACTCAAAAAAAAGGAAAATGACCCCTGTAGAATTCCTCAGAGAAGGTGCATCCTTGGCTATGCCCCCTGCATTTAATGGGGCTGCCTACATGTATTGGAAACAGAGAATGTTAATTTTTCTCGAAGCTAGTGGTATTGATATTCTAGATGTTGTAGAAAATGGACCCTATGTGCCAAGAATAGCTGGCACTGGTGAATCACTAATCTTGAAACCCAGATCTGATTGGTCTGATGATGACAAAAAGAAGGTAGGATATAATGCAAAAGCTAAGAACATTATAACCTATACTTTAAGTTTTGACGAATTTTTCAGGGTGTCTAACTGCAAAACTGCAAAGGAGATGTGGGACACACTCCAAGAAACCCATGAGGGTACAACAGATGTAAAAAGGGCCCGAATCAACACGTTAATGCGTGAGTATGAGCTTTTCAACATGAAGAAAGAAGAGTCAATAAATGACCTACAGACAAGATTCACTCATGTAGTCAACAACCTAAATGCTCTTGGTAAAGTGATAGACAATGAGCAACAGATCAGCAAAGTGATGAGGTGCTTGACCAGAGAGTGGCAGCCAAAGATCACTGCCATAACAGAATCAAAAGACCTTGGTAGCATGACAATTGCCACACTATTTGGAAAACTAAGAGAACATGAGATGGAACTGCACAGGCTGAGTGAGGCTGAGCAAATTGATAGGAAAAGAAAAGGACTGTCTCTAAAGGTTCAAACTCACAAAACAAAATCTGAACCAGATACATGCTCTAAGGATTCTGAAAGTGCTGATGAAGAACCAGAAATTGGATTACTTGTTAGAAAATTCAAAAAGTTTCTGAAAAAGAAAGAAAGCAAGTCAACAAAACCATCAAACTCAAAGACAAATGATAGCAAGATAACCTGCTTTGAGTGTGGGAAAACAGGACATATAAAATCTGAGTGCTTTCAATTGCAAAACAAAAACAAGACTGTAAAGGCTAAAGGCAATCAACCACCTCCTAAAACCAGAAAAGCCTACATTGCCTGGAATGATAATGATGAAGAGTCATATGCATCTTCAAAAGAAGAAGAAGCTTATCTTTGTCTAATGGCCAATACAGATTCAAATTCTGATAGTGAGGTAAGTTCTACATCCAATCCTTCTTATGATGAATTACATGACGCATTTAATGAACTGCATGATGAATATGTTAATACAATCAAACAGTTAATTAGCACTAAGAAAATGCTTGAAAAACAATGCATGATGTATGAAGAAATTAAGAAAGATAATAAGGTGCTTGAAGACTTGAATGAACATTTGAAAAAAGAATTGCATGATAAACTTACTAGTTGTATTGAACTTGAAAGAAAGGTTGAATCATTAAAATCTGATTTAGCAAAATTTACTAGTAGTAAAAACAATCTAAATGTTCTTCTTGGCAACCAAAGAAATGTAAATGAAAAATATGGAATTGGTTATAGACCAAATGGGAATGTTAAAAAGAATCACTATAATAAAGGTGGAATTGGCTATAAACCAAACAGGAATGCTAAACAGAATCAGAATTTTGTTAGATCAAAGCATATGGATGATGTCTTCTTTAAACCAAATCTAAGTTCATCCTCTGCTGTTTCATGTCACTTTTGTTGTAAAAAGGGACATATTGCTTTTAATTGTAAACTAAAAAAACTTGCTAACAAGGGATAGAAACAGGTTTGGATAGTAAAGAAACCTATGCTTGAAACTAACCCTCAAGGACCCAATTTAAATTGGGTACCTAAAACCAAAGTTTAATTCTGTATTGCAGATATGCTTGACATCCACAAGGTACTCATGGTACCTAGATAGTGGGTGTTCCAAGCACATGACAGGAGACAAATCCAGTTTCCTGTCTCTGAATTTAAAAGATGGAGGATATGTTAAATATGGTGACAACAACAAATGTAAAATATGTGGTGTTGGAGACATAGGAAGTGAGTCAACAGCAGTCATCAATAATGTCATATATGTAGAAGGTTTGAAACATAATTTGCTTAATATAAGTCAGCTCTGTGATAAAGGATTTCAGGTATATTTTACATCTCAGTCTTGTATACTTGAGCACAAGGAGAATAAAGGCATAAAACTGGTAGGTGAAAGAGTAAATATACATGCTTGATTTTAATGCTTTGCATGCTAGTACTGTTTGTTGTTTATTATCCAATTCTGATGAAAACTGGTTGTGGCATAAGAGAGTAGCTCATATACATATAGATCATCTTAACAAACTAGTTAGTAAACAATTAGTTCTAGGACTCACAAACAGAAAGTTCACTAAGGATAAGTTGTGTGACTCCTGTGAGAAAAGCAAGCTAGTTAAGTAATCCTTTCCCCCAATAGATTTAGTTCAAACCAATAAGGTTTTACAATTAATACATATGGATCTGTTTGGTCCATCTCAAGTGAAAAGCTTTGGAGGAAACTTGTATGGTTATGTGTTAGTAGATGATTACTCTAGGTATACTTGGACATTTTTTCTGACTCACAAGAGTGAGGTCTTCTCTATTTTCAAAAGATTTGCAAATTTAGTTCAAAATGAGAAGAACCAGAAAATAATCTCCATCAAAAGTGATCATGGTGGAGAATTCCAGAATGAATCCTTTAATAACTATTGTGAACAAAATGGAATTCACCATATGTATTCAGCCCCAAGAACTCCACAACAAAATGGAGTTGTAGAAAGGAAGAATAGATCTCTAGAAGAACTAGCTAGAACTATGATTAAAGACTCAAATCTTCCTAAATATTTTTGGGCGGATGCAATAAGCACAACCACACATGTAGTTAATAGAGTTCTAATTAGGCCTATACTTAGAAAAACTCCCTATGAGTTATACAAGGGTAGAAAACCAAACATTTCTTACGTTTTTGGATACAAATGCTTTGTATTGAACAATGGAAAAGAGCATCTAGGAAAGTTTGACTCTAAGGCAGATGAGAGAATCTTTCTAGGATATTCACAATCTAGTAAGGCCTATAGGATCTACAATAAAAGAACTAAAACTATAGAGGAATCTGTTCATGTAAAATTTGATGAAATGTTTGCTGAAAACTTGAACAGCACCCCTCCTATAGTTGGTAATTCTTTGGATGAAATTGTAGAATCTGGTCCAACAGAACTTAATGAAGCAGTACCTCCAACTAACCTTGATTGTATTGAACCTATAAGGGAAGATGACTTACCTAAGGAATGGAATGAAATATCTGAGAGAAATATTATTATTTTTACTGCTTTGATTTCGGGGTATTTTGAGACAATAAAAAACTGGATAAATAGACACGAAAATGTTTGTCTAGATGATAACATAATGCACATTAACTTACTGTCATTGACATCGGGTTGAAATTTATAATTACTTATTACATCTAAACGAATATAATAAACGCACAAATGCATTATTACTACATGATGGTAAGAGATAGATTGTGGTAAACAATTACCTATCATTGAGATTTTAAAATTTTGTTAACGTGAAATTACAATCTACAATTTTATGAAGAGAAAATATTAAAACCTACAAAGGAAATATGTAATGAGAATCTATGTAAATGTGGATTTAGATTTGATTTATAAAATGACGATTTAATAATAATAATAATTATTATTATAAAATATTTATTAAATATATTATTATTTACCTTTTTATAATTATTTTTAATTTGTAAGATAAAATAAGGGTACTTTAACTGTTTCATTTTATCTTTTAATTGGGTACAAAAATGGTCTGACAAAATTGTGCATATTCTTTAACTGTTTTATTGTCACTTTTCACCGTGTTCTGTAGTTGTATTATGTCAGTAGCCATATCAAATTGTATTTATATTATTTCAAGAAAGAATCGGCCAAATCCTTTTAAGAGTGAATGAAAGACCTTTATAGATGTATATACCAACTTGAGATTGTCCCTGTTAAGTTGTCTTGCAAAAAGTGAATTAGGAACTTATCATCATGTGCATGAGAGATTATTTTCCTACAACACACAATCAAGTGGTTTCTCGGGAAAGTCATCCCTTTATACTTCTCAAAATTCGGTAATTTGAATTTTGACAGTATGACTATGTCTCGGGTACGAGGAAAAGATCAAAGACATTACTTAAACCTAGATAACTCTCTCCTTCTACAACTCTCAATCTATCTTCAATAACTTGTATCTTAGCGTTAGGTGGTTGAATTTCAAATAGAATGCCAATTCTAGACTTATCAACCGTTGGAAGCATGAAAACGTGGGTGGTATGGGGATTCAAGGAGTTATGCTGGTCAAAATGTGAGTGAACCATGCAGTTGAGTGTTTAATGTTGGTGCGACTCAAAGCATACCAATACCATGGGCATAACTAGGAGGAAAAACTTGTATGGCCTGAAAATAGGAGTCAATTTATTGATTGGCAGTGCTTCAATACTTGGATCGAATCCTTGTGGCAATGATCCATTATGTGTGGTGAGCATCTGGGAATCAATATTGTTGTTGGATTGTCATTAATTGATGTTAGAGTATATCTCAGTGGAAGACCGAATAATGGAAATTGTTGCGCTCCAACATTGAAAGAATTCAAACAAATATTGTGTTATTTTTTCGAGAAAGAAAATCCTTATCGGTATACTGGACAACCCCCAAATCTGAGAACAATTGCTGAAGTATTGAAAATTGACATAAAAGAGTTGACAAGTAAAAAAAGAGGAAAAATGAGTTATTATGGTTTTTCAAGAAAATATCTAGAGGAAAAGGCACAAGATTTAGTCATTAAAAAAGAATGGGTAAGCAAGATCGCACTCATGTCAACTACAATAATAAAAACCTATTTTTTTGTATCTCTCTATGTCGAGTACTCTTTTATTTCTGCATAACATTTTTAATGAATTATATACACATTTAACTAATAAGAAGAAAGTAAATATTTTTGTAGTTAAAATAAATTTAACACAATTAATTACATATAACTATTTTTTAACGGATGTCGTACTGTGTTACATAATCGACTCTTGAATTCTAAAGTTGATTTCAAATACTTTTTTTAAAAACATATTTTTTTTTGAAGAGTTTCCCAATATTTTCTCTATTTTAAATAAATTTTCGTAACAACTTCATTAAATTCGAAAAATACTCAAAATTTTAGGTCGCAACATGTTCTAAAAAAAAGAAATTATTTAAACTATAAATAATATCAATAACATTAAAAAAAAACTTATAAATAACATAGAAAATCTGATTTTATTTTTTTTTTAAAAATATGAACTTTTTTTTCTTCTTAATCGAACCGATTCTGCAATTGACTCGGTAGGAAAACTAGTGCATTGGTCAAACCACTAACTACATTATTAAGTGAATCGGATGATTGAATTAGATTAAATCGGATAACTTGATAATACCACATTATCTATAAGGGTAAATACCACCTATACTCCCTTAACTTAATTTCAGTTAACGTTTTAGTCCTTTATCTTTTTTTTTCTTCCCGATTTAGTCCTTTATTTTAATTTTAAGTGACAATTTGATCTTTTATGTTTTAAAATGTCAACAATGTTACCCTTATTTTTTGCAAAATTTCAAAAAATTCATCAAAACTTTCAAACAAAACCCATAAAATTAATTATCATCCTCCATATAATGCAATTTCATCAAATTCATAACTTAAATCTTTAAATAAACTCATATTTTCATCTTTAACAACATCAAATAAAGAATGACAAATATGAGTTTATTTGAAGATTTGAGCTACAAATTTGATAAAGTTTATTTTATATTAAAGAATATAACTAAATTTATGAGTTTTGTTTGAAAATTTTGATGAATTTTTGATTTTTTGTAAAAAAAAGGATAACATTGTTAACATTTTAAAACATAAAAGATTAAATTGTCACTTAAAATTAAAATAAAGGACTATATCGAGAAGAAAAAAAATATAAAAGACTAAAACGTTATCTGAAATTAAGTTAAGGGACTATAAGTAGTATTTACCCTATCTATAAAATTCTTACATAAATATTGAATCAGATTGAACTAGATGATTTTGATCTCTTTAAAATTTTTAAAAAAACTTATGACACATATAAAATGTGAAAAACATAATGAAACAAATTATATAATTTCACAAGCTCATTTGTTTTGATATAATTGAAACCATGCATATATTTATATCTTTTCATACCTAAAAGATATTAAACTTAAATATATTTTTGGTCGCTCCTATTTTTCACAAATTTAACTTTTTGTTATCTCATTTTTAAATTAGATTTTTGGGAATTTTTTTATCCCCTCCATTTATACCGATGTAGTAGTGATGTGGCACAATTGAACGACATAAAATAAAATTCATATCTTTAATAAATATACATATATAATTATTTTTATAATTTCATTATTTAAAATTAAGTTAAAATAATTAAAAAATAAATTAAAAATAAAATGAGATTAAAAATAAAATAGAAAAAACTAAATTAGAAAAGCTCATCCACCAAATTTGCGTTCATCCACCTTATTATCATCTATCATGCCCAACTTCAACTTCTTCATCATCACTATCATCACCCATGTGGACGTGTGGCAATCCCAAATCTGACTTCATCATACTCGATGACATCTCCCGTCTCCCTCATTCTAATCATCCTTAGTTTATCTTCAATCCAAAAAAATTATATAGAATTTTATTGTGATTTTATGTATGTTAATCTTTCTACATCATTGTATCTTATATCACGTTACTTAAAGTATGTCACATTATTATTTTATAGTTAAAAAAATCATAATAAATGATAAAAACAGTCACATTTTAAAATAAAAAGACCAATTTCGTAAATTGATAAAAAAATAAAAGGATTAAAACTATAATTAAATCTAAATTAAATAAATAATAAACTTAAATAATTTAATTTGAAAAATATGACATGTATATGCCACATCAATGTCACATCATTAATAATGATGCCACGTCATTAAAAATTGAGGGACAAAAAAATTACAAAGAATGTAAAGAAGGAGGACAAAAATCCAATTTTAAAAATTAAGGGTCTAAAAGTTAATTTTGAACAAAATAGAGAGACCAAAAATGCATTTAAATCAAAATATTAAAAGACCACATTTTTATGAGGTGAGCACTATGATGGACCACCTTTATAAGTGTTTACCATGGACCGGTATTAAAAAATCATCAATTTTTTTAAGGATGATAGATGATTCTCTTCGGAAGTAAAAGCTCTTGACCCTTCTCATTTTTATGAATAAAACGATAATTTGATTAATGTCAATTCAACACAAAATACATATTTATTTGTATATAATTTTATTAAATCAGTATCATTTAAGTAATTATCTTATTGATAAAAATAAAAATGAATATTAATATTTACTTTTAAGAGATGAGTCGATGAAATTTTAAATATTTTTTAAAATTGGTCTACAAAATTATGATATGTGAATAAAGCGTGTGAGAGAAATGTTCATAATGGTAACTTAAAAGAGGTTTGGATGAAAACCAAATGATTCAGAGCTTGAGTTTTGAATGTGATTTGAGGAGTCTAATTTTAATATTAATTTTTTCTATTATGTTGTCTAAATTTGTAGTTGAGCTTATTGATTTCTTGTTGATTATTTAGTTGTATTGCTGTTCCCTGTTTATCTAGTATTCTCTGTGGATTATTTAGTTGTATTGTTGATTTATGTTTCTTTAATCTTCTCTTTGGTGGAATACAAAACAAAAGTGTGTTGTTTCATATTTTTTATTTAACTTTTATCTTGCGAAAATAACCAATTTTAAAAATATGAATTTTTTTTAAATAATTGGGATTTAGACTATAAATAAATAATTTTTAAAAAAATAATATTAAAAATAATCAAATTTTAATTATTTTTTTTAAAAAAATCAATTTTTAATTTCTTTTTATCTTATCTAACTAAAAATCGATTATTTAATCAAAACTAAATTTACAATCGATTTAAAAAAAATAATAAAAATCTTAATAGTTTTAGAATAATATAGTTTGATTTAGAAAAAAAAAAAAGAAACATGCACAATCTTAGTCACAACATAATTCACACCCTTTTAATTTCACTATCATCCTTCTCTCCACCGTAAACATTTAATTAATTACAACACCGTTATTTGTACTATGACACCAGGTACAGATCTAAACTCGATCCAACTCCTTCTCTCATTTTTTTTATTTTTTTATTTTTTACTTTTTTTATAAATATACACGTCTCGGTTGGTTCGGGTTTGGTCCGAGTCACCAGTTCTCTAGTAAACTCGGCGAGTTAAATTGGTTCAAACTGATTTAAACCGGTCATATACCGGTTATCCGTCAGTCCGAACCGAGTTTAAGAGACTGCGTTCAGACATAGCCTTTGAAGCGCATAGATAGTATTTTCCCTCCTCATTTAACTATTGTATTAGGGTTTATAAACAATAAAACCCTAATTCCTTTTCAACGAAAAGAAACCACCAGAGAATCTGAAATGGAGGTTGAGAGTGTGAACGCAGCAGTAATGGAGAAGAGGGAGATAATCAACAATGTGATGTGCCTTTTGACGGATCCAGATGGAGCTCCTCTTGGTGCTCCTATGTACCTTCCTCAGAATATCGGTCCACAACAGCTCCAACAGATTGTTAATATGCTTCTACACAATGTAATGTAACCCTCCCTTTTTCTATTCTCTTTTTTTATCTTACATGATTATGCTTCTATAAGTTTGAAATTATTTGATTGGTAGGTTTATTAATAGTATTCCAATTGTAGTTGTTAATAGGTAGCATAGATAGGTGGTTGAAGTTGCACATCAATAATTTCAACCAAGTTTTTTCACCTTTTTAGCAATATATCAAGTTTTCAGTATTTAGTTACTTAAATATTAGGGATGGGTTTGCCACAAATACCCCCAACTCAAGCTGCTGAAAAGGTTGAGTTGTTTCAAATGACTCGCCTCACTTTCAGATGCTTCTCCCTCTGCTTTAAGCCCCATGAATACTCATGGGTGTGCTGCATGTACCCTTGGGTTCTTTTATTATTTGGTCCTTGCAACTATAATATTTTTTGATTTTGGTCCTCTTAAGTTTTTCTGTTTGGTTAACATCCCTACAAATATAGTTTCATTTTAAAATAGTTCTTCAATCCAATTTCCGTTACAAAAATGTAACACTGTTAAACACTTGTAATTTACAATCCCTAATACCCAATATCCCCAATAATGGCACTCATTGTAAAAGAACACCCAACATGAAATTTCAACGGAAAATTGATATAGTTAGGTACACAGACGAACTAAATAATTTTTTAATTTTTTTGGAAATAGGGTTTCGTTAATGATGAAATTGCAGCTCAATGAGCGAATAGTTGCCATTATTTGCAAAAAGAAAAGAAAGAAAAATAAAAACCATTTTGGAAGAACAATTTGGAGAATAGTTAACAAGAGTTGAAGATGAGGGAAAGAAAGAAGTATAATACCTTTGGAAGATAGAAATAGTGAGTTGTATTGATGATGATAGAATGCAGAAAAAAAACTAAGTATGCAAGGATGGATTGAAGGTTATAGTTTTATATATTCAGGTTTAACTGTGTTATATTTTTGTAACAGAAATTGGATTGAATGACTATTTTAAAATGAAACTATATTTGCAGGGATGTTAAGCAAACAAAAAAACTTACTGAGGACCAAAATAAAAAGAAGGTTATAATTGCAAGGACTAAAGACATATTTAAATCTTATTATTATTATTATTATTATTGTTATTATTATCATCATCATCATCACCAGCATTAAGATGCGCATCAGGTTGTCTGGATGTCTGCTTTTCAATTGTTTGTTTGCGGTGTCAAAAGTTGATTTTGAATGAGTAAGTTTTGTAGAAGTGATTCTCACTAAAAGTGAGTTGAATTTAAAGTAAATTTTGTTTAGATACATTCATGTAGAAGTGAGTTGAACCAAAATTAGTCACAGAGGCAAAAGCTTCAAATTTTATTTTAAGTTTGAATCAATTTTGGAGTCAAAATTAATTCTTTGCGACCATATCCAAACATGTCCAAATCAATTTTGCACATTTTGAATGAATTTAACGTTATCTAAACGTGAAAACAGAAGTACACATAATCTTCATTTTAATTTAATTTACTTGTTTCAGATGTATAGTGTCCTTGTTATTTGTGAACTTATCTAAATTTTAGTTTCAATTTATATATAGAAAAAGTTCGATCAAAACTGTTGGAGTTCTCTTTATATTATGGAATAGATTATATTATTATCGATTGATTATCCTTTCTATATTCTCAATTTAGGAGGAGAAATTACCATATGCTTTTTACATATCAGATGAGGAGCTTCTTGTACCACTTGAAACATACTTGCAGAAACACAAAGGCTAGTCATGTTTGGTTTCAAACAAAATTGTCATTTTTAAATTTGATTACTTGTTTGATTTTTACTAATGTTTTTCTCTTTTTCTTTGTAATGTTAATTTAACATTATTTCAGTCTCGGTGGAGAAGGCATTGCCTATAGTTTGTCAACCTCAAGCTGTTTTTCGGATTCGTCCTGTGAGTCGTTGTTCAGCAACAATTTCTGGTATGATAAATATGATGAATTTTATTCTTCCATCCATATAATGGCATAATGTTGTATGTAGACTTTTTTATCCTAAAAAGACTTGATGTACTGCGTGCTAAATAAACCATGTAAAACGGCAATGTGGTTTGACTCTTGAAGATTTTAGCTTAATAGTGCGTTAATATTATTGTTATATTACTTGGAATTCATGTTGTTGAGACTATGTGCAGGTCACGGTGAAGCTGTATTGTCCGTTTCCTTTAGTCCTGATGGGCGACAGTTGGCTAGTGGTTCTGGTGATACCACTGTTCGATTTTGGGACCTTGGCACTCAGACCCCAATGTTCACATGCACAGGTTTGACATTCAAAGATGATAAGCCATTTCTGTGTTTGCGAAAAATAACATATTCATTTTAATTAAAGCAAGAAACAATCAAATGATATTTAGACATTCTTCTCTCTGAATAACAAAAGCAACCAATTTGAATTGTTGGATTGTCCTGGTGATTGCATTGTTGGAAAGAACTTCTTGATAGATTGTGCAGTTTAACTCTGTTTTTGGAGACTCCTATTAACAGGAGTATGCTACAAGGAAGGGGGAAAGGAAGAGAGAGTCTTCATTCTTTCCTTCTAATACCAGTTGATACTTATATTTGTTGTTAACATGCACTCTTTTGTATCTATAATACGAATACGCCACAAATATAGTTGTTTACATTTTATGCAGGACACAAGAACTGGGTTCTTTGTATTGAATGGTCACCAGATGGCAAGTATCTTGTAAGTGGGAGCAAGTCAGGGGAACTTCTGTGTTGGGATCCACAAACTGGAAAGCAATTAGGCAATCCTCTAAATGTATGTTTTTAACCTTGAATTCCAATGTGTATTGTGAAGATGTCTTCTTCTTCTTCTCCTCCTCCTTTAAAGTGCATTGAGAGTAGCCAAATAAGGGATATATATGCCTTTAGTCTTGGACCAAGACTAAAGGTATATATTGTCAAAATAGTTGATGATGGCATGTTTCTGATTTTATCAAGTTGTGGTGTTGGCCACTTCAGGGAACTCAATTGGATAAATACTAAATTTGATCCTTGAAATTATAGAGTTGTATCTACCTAGTCCTCTGAATTATCAATATTCTAAAATGATCCCTGGAATTTCAAAATGTTAATCAAATTCCGCACTTAGTTTCAAATTAATTCTCAATGTTGTCAACTTATTGTTGTTGCAGTCTACTCCAAATATCAACGGAGAGACAAATTTGATTAAATTTTGCTATACAGAGATTATTTTGGAATATCGATAATGTGAGGGACTAGATTGATACTGTCCTTGAATTTCTAGGACCAATTTGGGTATTTACTCGAACTCAAAAATCAAAATGAGTGGGTGGCATTACCAATACCAACCAACCACTGGTCATAATTATAGATAATAAAGAATGGATTGGTTTAAATTAATAAGTTGAAAACAAAAGAGTGTGACTTTAAAAATTGAAGACAGATCAAAATGTGATGTTCGTTCTACTACTGTTTCCACGTTCAAAGAATCAATCAAAGATTTAAAAAAACAATAGGAACTTGAAACTCCAACCTCTGAAGGATCGCTTGTGGAAGTTAATGATTGAAAAAAGAAGTGGACAACATTGGTTGCAGGGCTGGCTCTATTTTTTGTTAGATTAAGTACACAACTCTTATTGATGTTGAATTTACTTTGCTCGTCTTCCCTCCCCAAATCCAAAATTGTGTAAATAAAATATAAGAATATCATGCTTTATTAATTTAGGCTTTCATGGGAAAATACATATGTTATTGGAGATATTGTAGATGAACTTTTGGGGTACACACATATTTGAAACAACTACTTTCGTTCAGAATCAGTGTATTTACTTTGATAACCGATGTTCGAGGAATTTTGTATCATCATATTGTTACTTGGACAATAATATTTGAAATATACTAAATGTAGGGCCACAAGAAATGGATTACTGGTATTTCTTGGGAACCTCTCCACCTGAATGCTCCTTGCCGTCGATTTGTAAGTGCAAGCAAAGATGGGGATGCTCGTATATGGGATGTTTCTTTAAAGAAATGTATGGTACTCAGTGGCCACACACTTTCAGTAACATGTGTAAAATGGGGTGGAGATGGTGTGATTTATACAGGGTATTCTCCTCCTCCCTCTCAATTTCTCTAAAGATTTTAGTCTGAGTTTTTCTCTACGCTCAATTTTTTATATTGCATGAATTGGTATATATTAGTAGAGTAGTTTTGCTGCTAAATCAAGTTTTTGTCTAGAAAGATGCTTCTTATTCAAGTTTGCAAGAGACTCTTTTTATTCATCCATTGAGGTTTAGAGAATGTTTTCTCAACATATTTAGTATACTTTGATCTGTAGGGGAATTACTCCTGCATGTGGGATGTAAAAACTCATTTTTGTTTAAATTTCCATATAATGATTTTAACTCTTGTTTATCTTAGTTCAGATCTTACTTTTAGACTTTAAATTCAACTTATCCTGATGTTATGCTGCAGGGATTTTCCTTTTTTGATAGTAAAATAACGGCTTATTATCACTCTATATTTTGAATTACTGCTTAGTTCCTGACTATGTTGTTTTGTTATAGGTCCCAGGATTGTACAATCAAAGTTTGGGAAACCACACAAGGGAAGCTAATTCGGGAACTGAAGGTGGGCCTCGCTTTACAACTAACTTTTTATGTGCTTGTTTAAAATTTGATTAGTTATGTACATGTATCCTATTTCTACTCGGTGCCAACTTTTTCTTCAGTTAAGTTATTTTTATGTTATCTAATAGAACACACAATTTTTGCCTGCCTTTATTTTCCTCCAACCTCCCCTCTTATGTATCCCCCTCCTCTCTACCCTAACAGCTCTTTTCCATCTGTCCCTGCAGTTACAATTCACCCTTAACTTCCTTTCCCTCTATAACTGCCTCTAACCTCTCTTTCCCAGTATTCTTTTATTATCACTTCTCCTATACTCATGTTTTCTTGGCCTATCATTATCTTTCATGTGTACCAGTCTAGCTGCCAATTGAAATTTTACTATTTAAATCCTCAAGGATATTACTAGGTGTTTAATTTTGATTTATTGTTGGAGTGTAAGTTAAACTTTGTATACCATCATCCAATGTGTAGTAGATACAACATTTAAAAAGTAAATTTTCATGAATGATGATCAGACTCTTTTAATGATCATTTGTACATGAGAAGTTGAAAGTGAAAATATTTTACGTTCAACCATAGGATCAAAATAAATTACTAACCATGCTGCCTGAAAAGAAGGAAGGAACTTTTACTTATCAATATCATTTTAATAAATAAATCTATTATGGAATTTTTTTCTTCTTTTTTAACAAATTTTGATGAGGTTATCTTGGAAAAGAATGTTGAAATTTTATTTTCACCAATGTTAGTGGATTAGGGGCAGCTTTGTTCCATTGAGTTTCTCTTTCTTTTTGGTCATTTTTTGTTTAGGAGGGTTCCTTATCTTTCATTCTCCTTGTAACATTTTCTGTCTCAATTTTTTCTTATTTAAAAGAAAGTTAATCACTAAAAATGAAAAGAATAATTCTAACAATGAGTTTTTTCATACTTATGATCATACTTTGCTTATATTTTATTATATATATATATATATATATATATATATATATATATATATATATATTCTATTTCAAAATAATTGTTTGTTAGTGATGGCATCATTTTATTATTTTCTGTTTTGATATTTATTTTAGGGACATGGGCATTGGGTTAATTCTTTAGCATTGAGTACTGAGTATGTTCTTCGGACTGGAGCTTATGATCATACTGGAAAACGTTATTCATCTCCAGAGGAAATGAAGAAGGTAACTATTAGTCTGTTTAATAGTAAATTTAGCCCTTTGAACCATAGTCATTATTTGAGTAGTTTTAACACTAAGTTACAATCGATTGATTATATTGTTTGTAGTTATTGTTTGAGTTGTTGTCACATTCAATCCATTAAATATATTATTTCTCTCTTTTACTAAGAATAGTTTATGCTGCTGATGTATGTAGGTTGCTCTTGAAAGGTACAAAACAATGAGAGGTAATGCCCCTGAAAGATTGGTCTCTGGATCTGATGATTTCACAATGTTCCTTTGGGAACCCTTCATCAACAAGCACCCCAAAACTCGCATGACAGGTCATCAACAGGTATTTTGTTTTTCTACAATTTTAAAAAATGCCAATGAGAACAAACCAAAATTATTCTTTCTTCATATTGCAATGTGACTTAACTTTGATCTAAATTAGTGTATAATTGTAAATACTTGCATGTCTATCTCTTATTATTTATTTGTTGTGTCTACTATAGTTGAAATTGATTTTGTTTGTACAATTTGTTGTCATACTGATTAAATCGCAATTCATCAAGTTACAATTCTGTTTATACATGAATTATGCACATTTCATCTTTTAGGCTTAATGATACAAGTAAAACATGTTTGACAGCTTGTGAACCATGTCTATTTTTCGCCTGATGGACAATGGATAGCGAGTGCGTCATTTGATAAATCTGTGAAGTTATGGAACGGCACTACAGGGAAATTTGTCACCGCTTTTCGTGGCCATGTTGGGCCTGTTTACCAGATCAGGTATAAAACATGAGTGATTCTATCTTACTTCAAACTGCTAGCCAAAGATATTTCGTTTAAAACTGCAGTTAACTAACTATTTCGACTTTTACTGTGTACAGCTGGTCTGCAGACAGTAGACTTCTTTTGAGTGGCAGCAAAGATTCTACACTTAAGGTGACAATAATTTTCCTTTTGGTTAATATTTTTTTGGTTTGGTTTGTATCAAATTTCATTTGCAAAACAATAACTTTGGCCTTACATTGTGTTTGGTTTTCAAGGTTTGGGATATTCGGACTCGTAAGTTGAAGCAAGACCTTCCGGGCCATGCTGATGAAGTATGTCTCATTAGATGCAAAATACTTGAGTTATTCTTAAAAAATAAAATTTTCCACTGTAGTGGCTCACCTAAGTTTATTTTTTTTGCTGTGAAGGTATTTTCGGTTGATTGGAGTCCAGATGGAGAGAAGGTAGCCTCTGGTGGTAAGGATAAAGTGTTGAAGTTGTGGATGGGTTAGGCTTAATTTTTGGATCAAACATGGGTATATATTCTATAGTTGGTGTATGTATCTCTATCTCCTTGCTGTTATCATCGCATGGAAATCAATGGCTGGCTATTGTGTGGATGCAATATCATCATCTTTAATTTATAAGATAAGATGAATGTCTATTCCACATACTACATTGCAATTATGCACTGGAGGAACAAGTTGCTGAAATTGAGTCTCAGGTGAAGAAGCTGCTTGAATTGCTCGGGGGTCTAATTATATGCTTGCAAGAATATTCTTGCTTTTTATTGTTTTTGTTTCAGTCTCTTTTTTGGTATTGTTTCTTAGTGACAACTATGGCTATTTTTTAATTTTATTTTGTAATGATCAAGGGCTAGTCCGAACATGGCTTTTTGTTTACCTTGACACTAGTGTTAGAGTAGTCTTTTAATGGAGCATGTCAAAATCTAAAAGTTGAAATGTGAATAAAATTAATTGCATCTGTTTGATTTCTTTCATTTATTCAATTCTGTTTGGACATTTTAAACTCAAACATTAGCAATGAAGTGTGTTGTGTATTTAAATAATTGGTAATTTTTCCTCAAATGGGTGTCTATTCACAAACTTTTGCTAGGCATTGAGAAAAACATTTTCCTTATGTTACTTTTAATTATCAAACTATCTCATTTTTGGTGAAAAATTGAGTAGGAAACGGTTGTATTAACAATATCTTATACTAATTTATAAATAGAGAAGAAATTGTTGTATATATAACAAAAATAAAATATTTTTTAAAATCCAAGCGTTACCTATATTAAATGTTCAGTCAAAGGATGATAGATCACATCTTGAAATATTGACGCATACATTCAACCAACCACATGACTGAACCAGTTAAACTGAATGACTTGATTGTAAAATCTGGTCTCTAACAATTTTGAAAGTGTATTAAACTGGATGGAACCTGATGATTTGGTGAATTTTTTTTAAAATTTTCATGTCCATAATATTAAAGAGTTTATCTTAAAATCATATATATAATAAACAAAACTAAAAATATATATTATGAAAAATATGGTATAATGGCACACGATATTTGTATATACTATTAAAAGTACCTTAATACTATAATAGCTTGCTTAGTTTTATTATTTTATACTTCTTTGGACCTTTGGTCTTCTATTGTACCAAAAACAGTTTAGTAGAAATAGGTTTCGTTTTTTTTTTTTTT
>JBBPBR010000007.1:22336065-22346630 GCA_037974775.1 Cicer pinnatifidum | reverse complement strand
TTTTTTTAATATCACAATTTTCTTATTCAGTTTTCCATTTTTAAAATTTTAAGAATACTTCCATCAATGTTTATTATTCTTTCCTTAATTCTCTATTTCATTTAACCATGAAATACTCGTGTGACCTGTAAGAGGCTTTTGGCAGATAATGTGATCTAATAGAAACTTGCTATCTTTGTGTAGCAAAACTCCTCAAGATTTTCTAAAAGCTCAAATGTTCTTACCACCATATTGGTCAATATTTTAGTATCAAAAGAGTTCAAAAGGCAGAGGGTATGTATGAAGGGGAGAGTCTTTTCGTGTGAGAATGAAACAAATAAATTGACAATTAAATCTAATAACAAATAGTTAGTCATGTGATTTTTCAAGTAATAATGTGATCATTATATAACTTTTATTATATCGCACTTATATCTTTTACATCTTTATGCATGCTAGGTAGTAATATAAACTATACTTTGCAAAGATAATTTTTGAAAAATGATTACTATAGTCCAAAATAATGAAGATAAAATAGCATGTGTCAATGGCATGCATAAAATGTAATAAAACACTACAAAATATTGTCCATGAAACATTCTGAAATCTGCCGTTGTATACAATTCTCATGGCATTACATTACATCTAATTAAAAAGAAACACTATTATATACAAAAATACTCAACTTATTTAAAAAAATATTAATATTTTAAGAGTAGATACTCGATTCAATACAACAAAGATCTTTCTTTCTATGCATGTTCCAAGGAAAAAAATGTAGCACATTTTGCTAGATGAAAGGAAATAATGCATACTCAGCATAGAACAGGTTCCATATGAATCGATAGAATCCTGATATCGCTTCCTGCAACATACAGCCAGACATTAATCAAGAGGACCACAAACGAAATATTTTAAAAAGTAAAGAGACCAAAACTAATATATTTCAAAAGTTGGGAGATGGAAACCCGTCGCTTTTCAAATGGAGGACAAAAAGCAACTATGAATTTTTGGGAAACTACAAATATATTTAATCCTTTTTTTACCAAAAGAGAAGGCGACTAAACATTAACAAGTTTATCTCCTTGGACCTGCCATGACAGGAGCTTTATAGCTGCAATATTTTAGTTTATGAGAGATCTCAAACAGATTCCAATACAGGTAGGAAAAACTTCCTTTAGTAAAAAAGTGTGTCGAGAAGTTATTTTTTCTTTGTATGGCCACTATATCAAGCCACCTAGAGTAATCAAGCATTAAACAATTCTCAAATAATCAATCATATTCCATAAACAACATTTTGTTTCTTAGTTAACTGATCCATGTCGTACGTAAGTGATGTCACAATAGTAAGAAAACCAATGTCCAACTTCTGAGTTTTGAAAACAGTAACTAAATTGCTATAACATATTTACCTTTGTATAATTTGCTTTTTCTAATATCTGCACCTGAAATATAAGAAGATATATCACATCATTTTACAATATTATAACTTATTAATATTCTTAAAAAACATACTTATCCTAGTTATAACAAAGTTCTGTTCAGATAAACAGTTATGTTAAGCGCTTATAGCACAAGCGTTTATCATTTAAGTGTTTATGTATATGCGAATTCTGTAACAAAAGATAAAATAATGTCAAACTATTTTCATATAACCTGATTTCATAAGATATCTTGGAGAGCTTATAAAAATATGCTAAAAACAAGGACATGTCATTAAGCTAATCCTATAAGCTATCCTAAACAGTTTCACAAGTGCTTATACCAGTAGTTAAACTAAAATAAGTCAACCCAAACAGATTCTAAGAAGAAGTTCCAGACAACACACAACTCAGTAGCTGCACAATACTCCAAACATACATTCTTCTACAAGAGAAAATTATAAAGTATAATTCATTCAGAGTAATAGGACGACTAGGTGGAGAGTGGAGCACAAGCAACGAGATCAAATGAAGAAAATGCAAAACATGTATTAATTACTTAAATTGTAATGACAGATTTCACAGGTATTAGCTAATCCGCTCATTGAATCGAACCTGGTAAATCAAGCTTGATGCAAAAATTGTATGAGCTGGTATCAGTAACCATCGCCTGAAAGCCTGTCAACAGTGCCACAACTTACATAAGGTGTTTTTTCAAAAATGTTATGACAATAATAAGTGATTAGGACATGGAAGAAGTTAACATTTACCTGTGGCATATAAATTGCTGCCAATATGGTAACAACATAGTTCATCAGCAAAATTCCAGAACCAAGGAAAGAAATGTTCCGAACTCCTAGTTTTGTAGCAAAGGTCGATATCTGATACCTATAGTTAATTGTTACATGCAAGCGCATACGCGCGCATACACATGTATAGCAAAATTAAGTCGAATGTTGTATCAGCAGTATAGGTAAATAAGATCAATGAACTTTCAACCCTCAATGCTACATGATCGTAAAACGTACCTGCGATCTCCTTCAACATCTGGAAGATCTTTTGTTATAGCAATTACCAATGCGAAAAATGTTACGAAAGTTGTGATAAAAACCACAGGGGAACTGCAAGTAGAGAGATACAAAAACAAATGTATACGTTGGCGACAATGGACAAAAATCTAACATCATCACAAGTTTTATTCATTATATTAGGAAGGCACAATTTCAATTGAAAGATAGAATTGACTAACTCAACCATTCAAAGGTGGAGTTTACCCTTCTAACACTGTCAATGTCATAGAGATATTCTATTATTTTGATTTTGTTATGTTCTTGATAGGAACATCATAATTCACAGTAAGTATAAGCTTGGTGCTATGAAGTAATGACACAGACACAGACATTGAACACGACGCTGACATTGTCACCTCGACACCAGTAATAATTTGAGAAAATAAAATAATTAAATGTAATCACATGTGTCGGTGTCGTGTTGGTGTCTGTAACTGACATGTGTTGGACATACACACCTTCAATTTGAAGTGTCAGTAGTACATAGCTTTGGTGAGCCTTTATTTGAACAGTAGGCATACATGATCTCAATTATTCAACTTTACCAATTACAAATACAAAGCAACAATGATTAGCTCTAACCCACCTCCACTCGAAAGCAAGTCCAAGAGCAGCTCTAGTGGCATAGTACACACCAAAGTTAAGTAGAAAACCGCGTACCTGCATAAGCCTCTTCGGTCAATCTTGTTCAGCCAAATGAACACATACTTTAAATTAAATATCCAACTAGATTCATAGAAAAAAAATATCAAATTGATTTCTGTGGTGGCTATTTACATAGAAATATAATTGAAAAATGCGTTATTAGTACTGCAAAGATTGGGAGAAAACGAGGTTATATCTATATCGTACCGTAGCGATAATCATAAACGCTGCAACAGGAAAGCGTTTCATCCTAAGTGGAGGAACGGAATATATAGTACCAAGAAAAAGGCCAAAGGAGTAAAGAGAAAAAATAAAGGGTCCAAAGTTCAATCCCACAATCAATAAGCCAGCTGCTGCAAAGAATATAACCAATAACCACGCAGATTGGACAGAAAGATCTCCTGCGGCTATAGGTAAATAAGGTTTGTTTACCCTGAAAAATGAAATATAAGAATAACTTAGGGTTTGTTAACTTTCTAAAAACATTTTCAATTTTTACTTTGTATGTCATTGTGATTGGAATGACATTTTATTATGGATTTTTTCGTTTTAATTGTGATAGAGAAGAAGATAGAAGCTAACTAGAGATTTAGTATTTCTGGAAATACTAAAAACAATGTTTTGATGTATTTCTGAATTTTTAGAAATATACTAATCTATTTTTAAAATACATTTCCAAAAACTTTCATAATGTCTTTTCTAATGTTTATTTTACCAGTAGAAAGAAAACACGAAACACCTGTAGTAAACAGTCCCTTAGACTAATAGTGCTATTTGAATGTATTTAGGTAAAAAATTGAACTAAAAGTGAGGAATAATTTCAGATACAGAGAAAAAGAAACCTAAAATAAATCATCGTGCAGTTAAACATGACTTAGAAGCAAAATATTGAAACTTAGCAAGAAATGTGCAAAAGGGGACGAATGAATGAGAAGAAGAAGACAATAATATCATACTTGTCAATGTTAATGTCATATATTTGATTGATGCCAACTATATAACCATTCCCACAAATCAGGGCAAAAAGACCAGAGAATGCTTTTAGCAAAAGAGACCACTTTATCATATTTGAGTTCTCGATCAATGCTCTCGACACCAAAGCACTGTAAATTCAAGGCGTAAAAAAATGAAAGTTAGTTCAGTGTGTAAGAACTAGCATGAAGCTGCAAGAAACACATTAATGGAAGTTGTAGAGATACTCACACAGAACCTAGTGATGTACCACGTATAGTATGTGGCCTTAAAAATCTCCAGCATGCATCTTTCAAATCTAAAACTTTGTCCACAAATGGACGATCTGATCCAGCAGCTCCAACTTCACTGCAGGCCTGTCAGCATTTCAATTCAAACTGTCAAATACCAAACCAAAACCAAAAGTAGGGTAAAAAGTATTTCTTAAGCAAAATAAATGCAGTGATAACAAAATTGAAGCAACTAATGGAAATATGTAATAGTTGGTGATTGCAATTGCAGCTGAATCTGAAATTTTCAATGCTCAAATATCAAGTGGATAGCATGGGATTATTTTAAAATTATCACAAAAGAACCACTGAAAATATATCTGCTTAACATATAATCAGATCCTTCATCATTGACGCGTTATACTAGCATTGATCTCTCAAATTTAACCTTTTTTCCCACTATCAATGTCAATACTCGTCACATTTTCCATGCCTATGCCTATGCTATACTGATCCTATCGTCTCATCCAATTAACAGCCTCTCACAGTCAACATTACCTTTGTGTCGTGACTGCACCACTCTAACCGCCACTGCCAAGGTTTTAAATTGTGCTAGCAATACTTGTGATCTTTGATATTGTGACCATTGCTGTTGCAGGCCGCAATTTAAAATCATAACCACTATTATGATAACTTAGTTCTGATAAATCCTACATATATACAGCCAGAGTTTAAACTTCAATGCTAAACTAGTCTATGTTGCACACAGGTACGGTGCCGATACCTGCTACAGATAAGGGTACGAGATACGGCAATTTTTTTAATAATTAAATTACCAGTAAGTTAATCTAAACTATAAAAGATTGATATATAGAAATAAGAAATTATAATTTTGCATAAGATGACAAAATTGCATGAAAGATAAAAGTAATTACAATTCAGGGGAATGAAGTATAAGACATTGACAAACTCATAAATTAAGCAATAACCAAACTTTGGATATATATTAAATGAGTGTTATTAGATAATAAATATGGAAACAAATGAAAAACAGAGAAGATTGGGGGAAAACACAATAAAACAAATAAAAATTGAAACTTTAATGGAAAAAAACAAAGACATCATACCCTGATGGAAATGGGTCTCTTTGGTGTTGAAACATGAGTTGAGAAAGTTGAATGATGATGATGATGGGAGAGAGCAATTGAAGGAAGGTGTTTGGAAAATGGAGAGAAGAAAAGAGAAGGTTTGTTTGTGTAGTTAGCAGCAATGGGTAGTTTGAAAGAGGAATTCCATGAGGGAATAATGGAATGAGCAAAAAGAGAAGAAGATGAAGAAGAAAGCTCCATGCGGAGCTGAATGAAGAAGAAGACAACACTCACTCACTCACTCACTCCT
The DNA here is from genome assembly GCA_037974775.1 of Cicer pinnatifidum. Taxonomy (NCBI): domain Eukaryota; kingdom Viridiplantae; phylum Streptophyta; class Magnoliopsida; order Fabales; family Fabaceae; genus Cicer; species Cicer pinnatifidum. The sequence continues at coordinate 22,340,936 of JBBPBR010000007.1, read as the reverse complement.
CGCAATCTCAGACACACAAATCTTTCGGTCAAAATCATTCTACCCCTTCTTCAAATCATTTTTTTTTTCTTTGTTAAACAATTTAAGATATATTTGTATATTTAGTTCAAAAAATAATATTATAATCTTCTTATATCAAAAATCATTGGTCACTATCCTAAATTTGAGGATAATTCTAAAATTCAATATTTTATATTAATTTTTATTTAAAAAAAATATAAAAATTATTAGTGCTTTAATATTTGAATAATATAATTAATATATTTGCAAATCCTTTTTAATAAACTCATTCTAATGTGATACTCGTTGGGAACAAATTTTTCTCTTAAATCACAACATAATCCTATGTATCATAGTATTTCATACAATTAGTTTCTCACCTATTAAAACAAAATATTCAAAGAGAAAATCAAATATTGTTCATTTAAAAAAATAGTAATTATTAACTAGTGTCAACAAATGTTTAACTTGAAACATATTTTTATTGCGACCGCTTAACCCAACAACAATTAACAATTAAGATCATCTGCATAACCTACAAAATATCTTTACATGGGTGCAATATACCAACAAAATCTAAAACCTAATTAAACCAAGCATTCCTCTATAAATGTTTTAAATGAACAGTCTAAATTACACAATCTATATTTTTTTTCTTCAAAATATCGTTTAACTCTGTTTTCATATTCAACTAACAATCCATTTTTAAAAAAAATCAAAATTTAGTGGCTGTCAACATTGGTATCATTTCAAGCATAACTTATGCTCATAGGAATGGATTGCTAATGGTTAAGATTGTTAGGTTATGAGAGGTCTCAAAATTCTCATCTCCTACAAGTTAGATAATTGGAACAAGAAAATATTCGATAATTTTAATTTTAAATGTAAAATTGAAAATGAGAGAAATAGAGAAAGAAAATAAAATATTAAAATATGAAATAAAATAATTGAAAAAGGAAAGAAGATAATAAAATATGCAAAAGTAAGAGAGACAAAAGAAATGAAAATAATTGAAAATAATAAAATATGAATTTTAAAATTCTATTTTAAAGTTTATCAATCAGGCAATCACTAGTAGTTGCTCCATATTCGGTAACGATTCTATATTCGATAGTGGTTTCATATTCGATAATCATTCAATTAGACAATCACTCAGTAGTCGTTCCATAATTGTTTGAGAGGTAATAATGGGTGCATTTGTTTTTGAAAAGAATCTATTCTTTAAAGCCAAAAATTATTTTTTAGGGTTTAAAGGGTGTTTGTTTGTTTCAGATTTTTAAAAAATCATTTTATTAGAAAAATCATTTTTTTGTTTAATATATATAGATATGTACATTGATATTGCTACGTGGAGAGCATCTATAAATTATTATGGATAAAACATATAGTTTGATATGTGTATAGTGTTGAGACAAAATCTCTCTAACTTGGTTTTAATGATAACAAAATTAATGAAAAGATTATGATTGTGTTTTAAAGACTAATCTGTGCTCTTGAGTGTATAAGAAAAACAGGTTATTATTCATTAAGGAATAAAAAGCAAATTCTAAGTTAAATGCTAAGTATGGAAAAGCCGAGGATGGCCTCACGAGCTGAGGAAACTGCAGTTGTGCATTCTCACGGGTTTGAGTCCATCAAACAAGGGCCCAATAGTATTATAAAATGAATTACTTGAATTCATTCATCAAGGGCTGAATGGTATTAAAAAATGAATTGTTTGATTCATTCAATAAAGGCAAAATACTATTATTTTAAAGAAAGGCTTTTGAAGAAAAGTTGTGAGAAGGAAAAAGAAAGGCACGGTGATTGATGAGAGTAACATGTGCCTAAAGTCAACTTTTTGAATTGCATCCCAACACTTTATGAAATCAACATATCACATCTTAGGCTTATTAGGCAAAAGGCTACATATGTGATATAAAAGGATTTAAATTCAAATATGCAAAAAGGTAACAAGAAACATGCCCAAAATAAATGGATCACATGTCTTAAGGCAAGGCAAGAAGCATACACGTGAAGCCTTCCCATAGTCTTGAAGGAAGGAAGAGAAAAAGACATCACATGGTGGTTGAAAGCATTAAATGAAGGAAAGAGAAAAAGTTCACATGTGAAACTTTATCAAGGCATTGAAGAAAGAGAAGGAAATTGACTTCACAATATTCAAACCTTAAAACAAGGAAAAAGAAAAGGACATCACGTGTCCCCAAGTGCCAAGAAATCAATTACCTCGTACTTGAACATGGAATGCACATTTCAAATGAGCTGAATGGCATTTTCGTAATTATGAAGAAAAACCTTGGCTTTTCTCAAATGGTTTTTCCAATGGACATAAAAGACTTGGCTTATGATATGTACATCACAAGACCTTAAAGTCTTCGAAAAATACAGCTCACATGGTCAAAGAATAGCTGTGCATTGCTGCAAAAAGAGAATTGACAAGGACTTGTCAAGATCAAGTTACAAGAAAAGTGAGGATGGCTATAATGGCAATTCCGTAAATATGATGAAAGACTTGGATTATTTTGAAATAAGGTCCAACGGTCATCAATGGCTTAGATCTCTATAAAATGCATACAAGCTCTCCAATGGAAGATACACAACACACTTGCATAAAAAGATCAAGTATCTTAAAAGCTATCAAGAGCTAAACACCCTCACTTCTTACTTTCTTTGATCCTACACTATATCTTTGTAAATCTTTAGAGAAAGTATTAAGTATCAATCACTCTCATATCACTTTGTAATTTCCCAGTGAGTTGCACTTGGAAATATTCAGAAATTGATTGTAAGCTTGGTGAAGCTAAAGAATACACGAGTTGTAATCATCCTCATGTTGAGGATCGATCTGTTTGAGAATTAGTGAAATCTCACAAGGGTGTGAGGACTGGACGTAGCCATCTTTGGGTGAACCAGTATAAAATTGTGTGTGTGTCTCTCTTATTTTACTTCTACTCCTTTGCTTAACTTAAATCTATCTAGTAGAAAAATCTCATCCTCGAGCTACCCATCCTCAGCGAGAGGATCGTTTTCAAAACACTTAGAAATTATTTTTAAACAGTAAAATCCCTATTCAACCCCCCTTCTAGTGATATTTAGCTACATCATATAGAGACTAACTATCGATTTATTTTGCTATTTTGTTTTCTTAGAAGATTGTTGCAGCGCAGACTTGTTAGTTATTATTTTATAAGATTTGATTATAATTTTATTAGTTCCCCTTTTATATAAATTTATAGTTTAGCTTATTTAAAAAGAATATAAAATATAATATTTAAATATTTTAATGCGACGAAGACTTTTAAATAGGATTTCAGGTCAGACTAGACTTTTAAAAATATCATGTCAGGCCAAAAAAAAACATATGATAGACCATAGGAAAGACTTAGGCCTAAAAAATTAATCGTAGGTTAGAGTCAAGTCTTTCAAAGTCTGACCTGATTTGACCTATTCCCACCCCTAGTCGCAGATGGGGATGAAGATCTAAATTTTACACCCGATAAAAAACGGGGGCAGATTTTCCCCGACTAGTCGAGTGTAGAGTAGGGAAGGCATAATCCATCCCCACTCCACCTCATTGCCATGCCTAATTGAGTGAGCTTGAAGATATTCCCCTACTTTAAACTCAACATGTCATTTACTCGCGCATAAATTTTTATTAGGGTAAAATAAGTTTTTAGTCCCTATAAAATTTTGAAAATTTGTTTTTAGTGTCTATAAAAAAATCACATGTTTTAGGCCCTACAAAATTATTCTATAAGTTATTTTAGTTCTTGTTGAAACGAAACATACTTCAACTTTTAAAATTTTTAATGACTTTTTGCAATTATATTTTGAACATTATTAAAAGTTCATCCAAACATATATAGAGTTTTTCATGAACTAAATATGAATTTTTTAAATGTCTCATTCGCGTTTTCTTTCAAACTTAAAAACAAGATTGTTTTGGATTTATCAAATAACATTTTGGACAAAATAGAACATGTGTTTAATATACTTTAATCAAGATTGAGAGTCAACTAATGTGTCTAACAGCTATATTCAATAAGATATGAGTTTTTCCAACCTCTTTTCATTGCAATGATGACAAAGTTTTTTTTTTTTTTTTTTAAATGAGTTTCAATTTCATTTTTAAAATAGAGCCAATTAGTCCATTGTATTTCCAAAATCGGGCAAATTAGCTTATCTTTTTTGTAGCAATAAACTGGCTAATAGCTGAGTTCGCCACTTAACCGATCTACGTCAATCTCATTAACAAAATAAATTAATAGATGGACTATATTTTCTGACCTCTTCTTTCAATTTTATCGTATTATTTGTTTATTTCCAAAATTCAAGGAGATAAATTAGTGATTTGTTGATTTACTCTAAAATTTGGTGATTAGTCATTAGATTAACCTCCAAAATTCAATACATCGTGACCATTCATGATCATAACTTTAAAAATAATTATAATAAAAATAAAAAATATATATAATAAAAAATATATATCGAATGATTCTAATTAACTAATAGTATAAAAACTTGGTAACCAATGTTTATATATGTCAAGAGATAAGATACCGCTGTATTTAAAAGTAACTATAATCTATAAAATATAATGTAGTAAAATTGGGAAATAAATGAAAAATAAAATCCAACCACTAATAGCATTAGCAGATTTGAAACTTTTTCTTTTAGATAATAAAATATTTGTAATTGGTTACTATTTTCCAACGTTATCCTTTACATTACAATGAAAAATACATCTAAGCTCTTCTCCACAACAACAATTATTATGTTTTAGATAACTAAATACTATCCTAAAATTGTAGTTTTTCTCTCAAAATTAGTGTTTGATCTACTTTTTAGCCAACAATTTAAACGACAACATG
>JBBPBR010000007.1:22302181-22333138 GCA_037974775.1 Cicer pinnatifidum | reverse complement strand
AATTATTATTATTATTATTATTATTATTTATTAGATTATGAAAAAATAATAGAAGGAAGTTGTTAATAAAATAAAATTAAGTGGCTAATTTATTTGTAGCTATAATTATATAAATTTAACTACCAAATAAGAGTGAGTTGTTAAAATAATATAACATATTATTTATTTCAACACATTTTTAATATATTAAATAAATAATTATTCAAATGCTAAAATAAAAAGAAAAAAAAGTTTGAAAACTTGTATATGGTTGCATCCCTGAGATGCAACCTCTTATTGCACCAATTTTTTATTTATTCAATTAGTCGCAAGGTATGAATGAGACTTTAAAGGAGTTAAAAAGTAGAATATATTAGTTTTTTTATTTTTATTTTTTTTACAGTAGTATATTTTGGTTAAAAAGTAGAATATATTAGTTTTATGATTATCATTATTTGTGCTATGAGTGTGACTTATATTTTTCACTTACCTCTATTTCTCACATTTTATCTGTCAAAATTTTCTTTTTGTTAAATTTGTGTCAATGTAAATCAATTATGTAGTGTATTTTTGTGTATAGAATCTTATAATGTATTTGGTGGTTTTAACTTGCAGTCTGGGATCAACTGAACAAGAACTTGATAAAAATAGCAAGCATGGAGATGAATGATTCATCTTAAACGGAGATATAATAATATAATGTCTTTTTTCATCATTTTTGACTCAGTTTAGTTTGTTGATTTTTGTCCGTGAATTTAGTTATTTAAATTGAAGGTGCTCCATTTAATTTTTCTTTCTTGTTTTAATCTTTGGGTTACAGGACCAACATGGATCTTTATTCAAAGGCAGATAATCATTGTAGTCTTTTTTCTCTTTGTTTTTAGAAGGTCAATCATTGACTTGTTGTCTCTAACGCTTTGACCAATACTTTAAATTATCATATGTTTGTTGCAATGCTTCTTTTTGCTATATTATAACTTACTTTATTATTAAACATAACTTACTTTCGTTGGTCAAAAGTGATTTGGAACCCAATTACTGGGAACGCGACCTGGGGACTAGAGAGCAAGATGAGGGACAACACCAGAGTTATTTATCAACGCGTAGTTTCGAGGACGAAACTAATTTTAGGGGGGTAGTAATGTAAGACCCATAGTTTTTAAATCCTAAATTATACAATTTTAGGGTATTTTGTGTGGAATTTCTTAGGCTGTTAGTTCAGTTTTTGGTATTGAGTGAGTTAAATGTCAAAAATATATTTTTAGAAATTGGATTAAAATTATTTGTTGGAGAATAATTTATTTACGTTACGAAGAATTTAATTCTAGAGAGTTTCATTAAAAATATCTCAGGCTGCTGAAAATTGTATCTGTCAATTGAGTTGCGACGAGAGTAGATATTTTTTTCAAAATAGTTGGAGATGTGAGTGAAGTGATGGATGTGAGAGTTGTTAGATATTTATTGGTTTAGGTTTAATTATTATATATATATATATATATATATATATATATATATATATTATATATATTATATATTATTATTATTAGTAATATATAAGTATATGTTTGGAAGGAAAAGAGGAAAAAGGAAATAGAAAAAAAAAAAAGAAGGAAAAAGAAAGAAAAGAAAAGCAAAGGAAAGAAAGAGAAAGGAGAGAAAGCAAAAATTTTCCATCTTTTTCCTCTGCTCGCGTTAAACAACCATCTCCCCCCTTCTTCCATTTTCGCTTTGCTTTGCTTCCTTTGCTCAAGAATAGAAACCCAAGGCTTAGTGGGTGATAGGACAAGGATTACTCAACTTCACTCTTCCTCTTTGATCCGAAAACGAAGAAAAACGGTTTAGGGATTTCAAAACCGTCAAACACAAATCTCCCCGTTTCTTCTAGATCTAAGCTTCGTTTCGCGAAGGGATAGAAGGGAAAGTTGCTCACCACTACACTACGGTGCTAGTGAGCTAACTTTGGAAGCGACGTCGCGAGCAAAGTTTTTACCGGAATTGATCGTGGTGCCGTAAATCAACGTTAAAGCTAACGTTAAGGTAAGGGCTCCTTTCAAACTTTTAGTTTGCATTTAGGGCCTTATCTGTGGTTGTGTGGAAACGAATTTTATTAGGATTGGAGTATTGATTTTGGGAAAAATGTATCTAAGGCTTTATGAGTAAAATCTTAGAGTTAAGTTTTGGTTATATTGATGAATGTTTCATGGAAAATGAATTTATCTCACGTATGTATGATTTTGAATAAATGAAATTTATTGTGTTGATTTGTGTGCATCGTACTTGGCGTGTTCATACTTGATGGTTGTTGATTGATGTGTTTTGGTGTGAATTATGGATTGAATGTGAAAGTATGTTTGAGTTTGTTTTGTGTGGAATTTGAAAACGATTAAGTTAAACGAGTATTAAGAATGAGGAATCTCTTAATGTCTTGTTTACTTAATGAGAGTTTGTGAAAATCGTTTAAGTTAAATGAGTATTAAGAATGGGGAATCTCTTAATGACTTATTTACTTAATGTTGTTGTGAAAACGATTTTGGGGGAGAAATGATTTGATGTGTTTTGGGTGGGAAGTGTGGATTGAATTTGATATATGTTTGAGTTCGTTTTGTGTGGAATTTGAAAATCATTAAGTTAAACGAGAATTAAGAATGGGGAATCTCTTAATGTCTTGTTTACTTAATGTGTGTTTTGGGGAAATCGTTTAAGTTAAATGAGTATTAAGAATGGGGAATCTCTTAATGACTTGTTTACTTAATGTTGTTTTGAAAATCTTTTAAGTTAACTGGGCATTAAGAATGGGGAATCTCTTAATGTCTGGGTCACTTAATGTTGTTTTGAAAATCGTTTAAGTTAACTGGGTGTTAAGAATGGGGAATCTCTTAATGTTTTGGTTACTTAAGGTTGTTTTGAAAATCGTCTAAGTTAACTGGGCGTTAAGAATGAGGAATCTCTTAATGTCTTGGTTACTTAATGTTTGTTTTGGAAAATCGTTTAAGTTAAAAGAGTATTAAGAATGGGGAATCTCTTAATATTTCTGTTTGCTTAATGTTTGGTTTAGAAAATCATTAAGTTAAATGAGTATTAAGAATGGGGAATCTCTTAATATCTGCGTTTACTTAATGTCGTCGTGAAAATGATTTTGTGGAGAAATGAATTGTTGTGTTTTGGCGTGAATTGTGTAATAAATTTGTGAATACGTTTGAGTTCGTTCTGTGTGGAATTTGAAAACCATTAGAGTTAAACGAGTATTAAGAATGGAGAATCTCTTAATGTCTTGTTTACTTAATGTGTGTTGTTTGTGAAAATCGTTTAAGTTAAATGAGTATTAAGAATGGGGAACCTCTTAATGTCTCGTTTACTTAATGTTTGTTTTGAAAATCGTTAAGTTAAATGAGTATTAAGAATGGGGAATCTCTTAATGTCTCGTTTACTTAATGTTTGTTTTGGAAAAATCGTTTAAGTTAACTGGGCATTAAGAATGGGGAATCTCTTAATGTCTTGGTTACTTAATGTTGTTTTGAAAATCGTTTAAGTTAAATGAGAATTAAGAATGGGGAATCTCTTAATGTCTTGTTTACTTAATGTTTGTTTTTGAAAAATCGTTTCAGTTAAATGAGTATTAAGAATGTGGAATCTCTTAATGTCTTGTTTACTGAATGTTTTGTTGTGGAGAATCGTTTAAGTCAAAAGTATATTAAGAATGGGGAATCTCTTAATATGTCTGTTTGCTTAATGTTTTGGTGTGAAAATCAGTTAAGTAAATGAGTATTAAAAATGGGGAATCTTTTAATATCTGCATTTACTTAACGATCATTGTGGATGGAGTCAGTGTATGCTCATGCATTTCATTTTGGTAAATTGTGCTGACCCGTGATAGGTGGCACCTCGGTAAACAATACTGACCCGTGATAGGTGGTACGTTTACGACTTACGTTTCTTGGTGAATTGTGTTTGTCCGTGAGAGACTACACAGGTGTTTATCTGTGAGAGACTACGCCCTGGTAAATTGTGTTTGTCCGTGAGAGACTGCACAGGTGTTTGTCCGTGAGAGACTACGCCCTGGTGAATTGTGTTTGTCCGTGAGAGACTGCACAAGTGTTTGTCTGTGAGAGACTACACCCTGGTAAATTGTGAATTGTTGGTTCATTTTGTCTGTGTGGGGATTGTCGCGTCAAGACGATTCCATGTGGTTTGTTGGTTCATCTTGTCCGTGTGGGTATTGTGTTATAAGTGTTAAGTGTTATGTTTTGGAATTTGGTGATAGCATGTTTGATTGCAATACTATTTCGAAACTCATGATGTTGTAGTAATTGTGTTATAAGTGTTAAGTGTTATGTTTTGGAATTTGGTGATAGCATGTTTGATTGCAATACTATTTCGAAACTCATGATGTTGTAGTAATTGTGTTATAAGTGCTAAGTGTTAAGATTTGGGATTATGTATGAATGTGATTGAGTTAGTTTATGTATTTTTGGAAGATTACGCAGGGAAGTCGATTGCCCCAATCGATTGGATCAGTTACAGGGACTTCTCTAAATTGATCAAATCGATTTGTCAAATCGATTTTGTAATTTGTCCTTCAAAACCCTTTAAGAAATCGATTGAATGAATTGATTGATATGTCTCCTGTTTTCTTGAATTTTGAAAATGTATTGAAGAAATCGATTGACCAAATCGATTTGGCTATCCAGGAACTCAGCCATTTGACGAAATCGAATTGCCAAATCGATTGGCTTCTATACAGGGGCTCTGTCTTTCACGAAATCGATTTGCCCAATCGATTGGCCAATACAGGGGATCAGTCTTTCACGAAATCGATTTACCTAATCGATTGATGTAAGTTCAGAGTCCAATTTTCACTAAAAACTTTCAGGAAATCGATTTTCCCAATCGATTGGCTCAGTGGAAAATCTTATTTTGAGTTAGATAGTTGATTGCTCAAGTGATTTATCAATGTTTTGGTCAGTTATGTATTACTTGATGGATTGAGAACTTTATTTGATTTCACTTACATTTGGCAAACATTATATGAACCTTTCGCATATGGAAAATCCTTTTAAGGTGTATGCTTAGTTGAGAGGATATTTTGTGCATTTAAAAACTTAAATGTTATGTGTTAACTTTTAATTTTGGTTGGTGACTCTTTACAACTATTGTGGAAATCTAGGCTTTGCCCTCAGATGAGAGCTAGGATGATCCTACCAGTTCGTACCCTACGAATGGGAATGTAGATGGGAATGCTTGATTGGAGCTACGTTAGGAGGATCTCACGGGGCGCGTGGAGATCACTCAGGGTGTTTAGTTGTTTTGTAAAATGATCAGACTAGGTTGACATAGAGGGAACATATGTCTTTCTTTTGGGTTGTTTTTATTTTTAAACTGGAAGACTGTACCACTTTTGTTATGTAAACATTTTGGATTCATATTTTGAGAACTTTTTCCGCTGCTTGTAAATTATAATGACTTAATTATTTATCCAAAGGTGTTACCTTATTTATTTCTCTGGTTTATTTTAATTTCTTGGAAAAAAGAAATACACCTTCGCTTTGAAAAACGGGGTGTTACACAAGGTAACACATGTGGGCTCTAGTTTTTTTTCTTTCTTCCTTTAATTAATTTAATACAAATTTGATATAATCTTGATATGACAAGGATCACTCTCGTCATAAAAAATCTCTTTAAAAGTTGGATGTCATGAACAATATTTGATTTTTGAATCTGTCCTATAAACTATAAATATATATAAATATATATATATATATATATCAAATGTAAGACCTATTATACTTTATCTCTTTATTATTTAAGTATTTATAGTCGAGGTACTTTTTACATGTGGACAATGAAAATGCATGAGATGTTTATAAAAGGGATTGATAAACACGTTTTATAGCTCTTAGAAATGCGATGTCAAGGAAAAAATATAGAGATACATATTAAGAATAATATTTATATTCGATCAACTTTTTATAAAAGAGATTAATATACATACCATAATAAAATTTCCTTTCTAACAATTCTTGTGTGGATAGTGTTAGTCTTTTAAGAGTTTCATTACTTTAAGAAATTCCGTCAAACCCCACGTACTAACATGTTTTTGTTTCTTACGGTGGTTTTTTCTCGTTTATAAGCTTTTTCATAAACTACCAAAAATATCACCTATGTAGCAAGTATTCTATAAGAAGCTAAACTTTGTTTATTGTTTATTAATTCTTTGAATTTAAATATATTGTTCTCATAAAATATTTTTGCTATCATAAAAATTTCAGAGAATCACATTTAACTATTATTAAGAGAATTCTTATATACCTAGGCACTACCAACCTTACCTTATTCTACAAGAAATCTCTCAAGTACAAATTGAACGGATATTGTGATTCAGATTATACTGGAGATAAACTTGAGATAAAAAGCACTAGTGACAATTGCATCTTTCTAAGTGACAACTTAATATCTTGGTCAAGTAAGAGATAAAACACTATTGCAATGTCAACAACAGAGGTTGTGTACATTTAAGCTGTTGGCTGCAGTTCTCAACTACTCTGGATGAAATATCAACTAGAAGACTACAAAATCATAGAAAGCAACATTCTCATCTATTATGATAACACTTCTTCCATTTGTCTAACCAAACACCACTTCATTAGGGACTTTATTCAAAAAGGGGTACTAATAATTCAGTTTGTAGACATTAAACACCAATGGAGTGACAAAATCTCCAAAACCTAAACCTTACCTTCATACCTGATTGATGTTGTGATAACTTTAAAGTAGTTTAGCTTTACATTAGTATTTATATTTTCTTGTAATATATTCATGATATTAAAAAAAAAAAAAAAGGAAGAACAAAAAAAAAAGAATAAGAAAAAAAAAACAAGTTTCACTTTCAAGTCTTTTTGTTTGATGATAAAATGGGAGAAAGATATTTCATAAAGTGGGGAAAAAGTTGATGATTAGATTTCGGGGGATCCCTAAGTTAGGGGAAGTCAAAGAAATATAAATAAAAATTGTTATAAAAAAATATAATATTTGTCATCATCAAAAAGAGGGATATTGTTGGAACCAAGTTGATTTAATACTTGGGATATTGTTGGAACCAATCTTCTTGAAAAAATAATGTTGGAAGCAAACACCGAAAACTTCAATCTTTTGTATCCAACTCGATAGTGGTTTAGTTCCTTGTTCAATATGGGTTTGTCAGATTGTTAGGAAAAAAACTTGACTTGTAGGGTCAAAGTAGTTAGTTCCTTCTTCAATTAAGGGTTGTCCGATTGTTAGGAGAAGATTTGGCTGGTAGGTTCAAGGTGGTTAGTTCCTCAAATGTTTGGGGTTGTCAAACTGTTTGGGAAGATCTGTCTTGAAGGGCCAGGTGTTTTGTAATTCAAGGTATTTGAATTAGTGGATTATAGCATTCTTAATAAGGGAACTGTATGTAACCAAGTTAGTAGTGAACTAAGTTAAATCTATGTGTCAAATTATTTATGTTTTCATTGTTTGCTATCTCTGAATATGATTGTTTTGTATCTAAGTAATTCAAAAAAATCAACCAACCTTCATCAAATTATCAAAAAGTTATCAATTTTGGGAAACACAATTCAACCTCCTTTTTCGTGTTTGCACCTTCAGAAGGTTCTTATTTGTTGAAGGCGGCATCCAAATGTTAATTTGTGAGGTGAATGAAATTTCTAACTCTAACTATTAATTAATTAAGGGAATCATATATACTTTATATATTGTTCTTTTAAAATGGGCCTATTTCTTAGTAGTTAGCAATGACATCCATAACTAATTAAAAGGTCTTCTAATGCATATTACTATTGGAACCATTATCACTTTAAAGTATGGAGTGAGTGGTGAATTATCATTTACCAAAGGAGAAACCAACCTTCTTTAGTTCTTTATATGTGCAAATGGTGTCGCATTTTCTTGGTCTTGGGGTCCACTAGGAAGGTTGGTACCAAGTGAAATATGTTTTATATATTGAGTCGCGATGATGAGGTTAAGGAACTAGGTTTTCTTAATGGGGGAAACAAACCATGATGGGTGGAAGGCATAGTTGTTAGTTTGGTAAAAAAAATCTTCAACTAAAAACAATGAAATTGATGATGTTTGGAAGGAAAGGTTAATGGACAAAATTGAGTCATTAGAAAATGAAGTCAAAAAATTGAAGTATATTATAACAATAATAATTATATTTTGTATTTTGAATCAATGCTATGGGAGACATTAGTTTGAATGTGATACTCTGATGGTTGGTGGTCTAAGAGCAAGTTTTGTCATGGATGGTAGTGCTCTATGGTTGGAGGTAGTGGTGCATTTATGAGTGGTGGTGTAGGTCTCCTAATGGATGGTGGTGTATTCGTGAATGGTGATATAGGTCCCCTATTGGACCTTATACCAAATTCATCTAGGTATATAACAAGTCCTCAAAGTCCATATGTTTTAACATGCAAAAATCATAATCAATATACACAAATCAGTTCTTGAAATTGTTTGAGGTTAGTGCAATAGAAGAAAGCAATACGAAGGTTGAAGCCTTCAGTAAATAGTGTGAGATTAAATCCCTCGAGGTGGAGTCATATGATGGTACAGATCCACATGTCGACTAAATAGGTGGAGAACCTCTTGAGTTGGGAGTGATCACAAGATATACGAAACTTCCTAATTTGGCGTGACCGATAGAGATTAAGGACACCATTGAAGAAAACTGTGAACTTCATTTACTGCAAGTCGTTGTCAGAGTCCTCGAAACGACATTAGTTGTCACGAATGTAGAAGCATTGAAGATTCTTTCGAAGGTTGTACCACTAACGAGATATGAGGCTGATTATACAAATTCATGTTTTGGTAAGGAGGAAGGATAGAATGTGACACATTTTGGTGTTTGGTAGACTATTTGGAACTTAATTATGTCGTAATAGTTGTTTCTTTCATTCCCACCACTATTGAAATTGATTACAACCAAAATAACAAGTGTTCTAACAATTGGTATTGAGAGCTAAGTTTTTAATCAAAGGGAAACACGAGTGATTGAGAGAAACTCAAAATTTTGGAAAACACGGGTGAGTGAAAAATAGAGAAGTAAATCATGAATGGGTCAGGAAGCTTTCCATCTAATTTGCCAATTCTTGATGAAAAAAATGGGAAAGATGGTGTGCATCAATGAAGTCATTGTTTGGAGCTCAAGAGGTGTATAAAGTGGTTCATGATGGGTATGATCAGCTTCGTCAAAATCCAACACATGTGCAACGAGAAACATTCAAGGATTCAAGGAAAAAGATTGCAAGGCTTTATTCTACATTTAGCAAAGTATTGATAGCAATACATTTGAGAAATTTTTTGATGGTCTCCACATCAAAAGAAGCTTGGGATATCTTGGTGAAGTGTTATACTAGTGGTGATAAGATCAATAATGTGAAACTTTAAGCCTTGAGGAGACAATATGAACTGCTGTAAATGGAAGATGCTGGAAATGTGGTTGATTACTTTAATCATGTGCAAACCATCACAAATCAGATGAATGCCAATGGTGAAGTGATGATTGATTTGGTGATTATTGGAGTGATGACTGATTTAGGGTTTAGCGGAATCAAAGGATCTTAAGACATTGAAGGTGGAGGAATTGCAAGGTTCATTAGAAGCTCATGAGTTCAGGGTGAAAGAAAGAAATGTAGCAAAAACATTTGAGCAAACCCTTCAAGCCCATGTCAGCAAAAGGGTCAATCAAGATGAAGGAAAATACAAAAGTGGAAAAGGAAAATCAAAGTCGCATAAGAAGCAAAATTATGATGAAGGTGTTGGAAATTCAAAGAATCAAAATAATGGTGACGATTACGACAAGAAATCTAATGGCAACAAATGAGGTAAGAAGAAATTTAATAAGAAATGAATACAATTCTATAACTTTCATAATTGGGGTCATTTTGCTAATGAATGTAAATCAAATAAAGTAAAGAGAAAAGAAGATGAACATCAAATAAAATATGGTAAGAAATCATTCATATGTGATGTTCTTTATGTCCCAAACATGAACAATAACTTGTTGAGTCTTGGACAATTGCAGGAGAAGGGATACTCAGTGTATATGGAGCATGGCCAAATGAAGATGTTTGATAGTTCAAGGAGAATAGTGTTGAAGGCAACACTTGAAATTTCAAGATTAAGATTCAAATTAGTGAAAAACAGTGTTTGGCTACTGAAGTCGGAAGTGATAACTGGCTTTGGAACCAAAGATTTGGACATCTGAATTTTAGAAGTTTCCAAATGTTGAAGAACAAGAACATGGTGCAAGGACTTCCTGAAATTCAAATACCTAAACAGCTGTGTGAATAATGTTGTCAGGCCAAGCAACATATGAAGCCATTCAAGTCTTAAGATCCAACTAGATCATCAAAGAAATTGGAGGTAACCTTTTCTAATATTTGTGGTTCATTTGAGGAGGTTTCACTAGGAGGAAATAACTACTTTGTGTCATTCATTGATGAATTTACAAAGAAAACATAGATCTACCTAATTAAAAGGAAGAGTGAAGTGTTTGACGTGTTAAAAAAATTTAAACTAATAGTAGGAAAAAAAAAAGTAGATGTGGTTTCAAGGTGATTATAACATATGGATAAGCTGAGTATAAATCTCATGAGTTTTGTGAAAAGGAGGGAATGATACATGAGTTCACTGCATCTTACACATCAAATCATATTGATGTTGTAGAAAGAAGAAATATGACCATATTGAACATGACAAGGAGTATGATAAAAGGAAATAAACTACCTCATAAGTTATGTGGAGAAGCAGTATCAACTGTTGTTTACATCTTGAACAGATGTCCTACTAAAATATTGGGTGACAAGACACCAACAGAAGATTGGTTTGGTAAGAGACCAAATGTGATTCACCTAAGGATATTTGATTCATTATGCTTTAGACATGCGCCTGATCAAAATAGAAGGAAGCTAGATGATAGAGCTACACAAATGATTTTGTTGGGTTATGATTCAACTGGAGCTCATAATCTCTACGATCCAAACAAAAGAATAATTGTTATAAGCATAGATGTACTAGTGGATGAGTCTAAAAGATGGAATTGAGAAACGGGTGCTACAACCAACTCTAGTGGTGCAGTCTAAAAGATGTACTAGTGGATTTCTACAATGGCCTGGACTTGATTCTGTATATGCACCACTTTCCAAAATTGAGACAGTGAGGCTTGTAATGTCAATGGCTTGTTACAACGATTGTTTTATGCACCAACTAGATGTGAAGTCAGCATTTCTCAATGAACAATTGGATGACGAATTTTATGTAAAGCAACCACCGGGATATGAAATAAAGGGAAAAGAAGACAATGTGTACAGGCTGAGAAAAACATTGTATGGCTTGAAACAAGCACCTAAGACCTAGAACAAGATAATTGACATATTTCTCTTAGAACAACAGTTTGAGAAATGTGTGAATAAAAGCCAACAACCTTACCTACACTACTAATATGTTTTTATATTGATGACCTATTATTGATTAGATATGATGAAGTTGAAATAACACAATTCAAGACAAGAATGAAAGAAGAGTTTGAGATGTCATACTTGGGAGTATTGTCATATTTCCTTGCAATTCAGTTTGTCACTATGAGAAAAAGGAGTATTGATACACCAAAAGAAGTATGATAATGATGTATTGAGGATATTTAATCTGCAAGAGTGAAATAACACTAACATTCCATCAAAATTTGGGTTAATGCTGTCAAAAAAAGGAGACGAAGAGTTGATTGACCTTACATTGTTCAAACAATTGGTAGGATCATTGAGGTATTTGTGTAATACAAGGTCTAACATATCCTACAGTGTAGGACATATTTGTAGTTACATGGAAAAACCAAGAGTTCCTCACTATTTGGCATCAAAAAAAATTTTGAGATACATTAAAGAAATGATTGAGTATGGTCTGCTATATCCTAGAAGCTCAAATAAAAGTGAAGCTGAATTGGTAGGATACACAAATGTTAATTAGTGTGAACACAAGAATGATATTAAAAACATTATTGGTTATGTGTTTACGGTATGGTGCTAAAACAAACAAAGCATAATAGTTCTATCTTCATGTGAGGCTGGGTATGTAGCAACATCAATGGGAGCATGTCAAACTTTATGGCTAGAAGAACTGATGACTGAGATGTGATTGAAAAATGAAAGTCCATTAAGAATGTTGATTGATAATAAGTCAACAATAGATTTAGCCAAACATCATATTGCACATGGAAGAAACAAACACATTGAAATATGTTTCCATTTCCTAAGAGATCAAGTGAACAAAAACAAGTTGAGGCTAGAACATTATTGATCAGATGAACAAAAAGCTGACATTCTCACAAAGTCATTGAAGAAATTGAAATTTCAAGAGATGAGAAGCAAGCTTGAAGTAATGCCTTTAACTACTATGAGTTAGGGAGAATGTTGAAATTATAATTCAAAGTGGTAGTTAGAAGTGTTAGTTACAACAACTTATTTATCATGCGTTTGATATATAGTACAAACTAGTGCAATTACTTATTGCACAAGCAATAGAGATTTTTAATTCTTCTCAGTTATCTTTTTAACCTTTAATTATTTGAAATTGATTATAAACAAAATAATAAGTGTTCTAACAACCACAACACTTCAAATTTTAAGCGTTTGATTCTTAGCGAATTCCTCTCCCTCCTTTCCAAGCAACATATATTTGAATTTATTATATCTTTGAGTGTTTCTGGAAAAAAAAACTTTGAGCAAAGACCTATATTATTCTATAAATAAAAAATAAAATAAAAACATCTCTATTTCGTATATAAAAAAATTTGAATCTTAATTATAAAAATTAATTTTTTTATGACATTATTCCAATGAATATTTGTTATTAATATTTTTAGAGACCAAATTATTTAGTTTAATTCAATTTAATATAAAAAAAACTATTTATAGATGTTGAGTTATACGACTGGTTCATTCAGTTATCCGATTCAGTCATGTGACTAGACCAATAGTCTAGTTATGATGTACGAGAAGATTTTAGAACTTGTTATGTTTGAAAGTTGGAACTCATTTTGAATTTTATTATGAAATTTGTGTTTTAATGTATTAACTTTTATAATGAAATTTATGTCAAATATTTTAAAAAAATTACATGAATCAACAGTTATGCAGTTCAACTACTGACACATTAGTTCGACCATTGATTCAGAACTTTGACCGAGTAGATCACAGATCAAGATTTTGAAACAATGGCAAAACTTATTAATCTTATTTTGCTTCTGCATTATATGTAAAAATATTCAAAGACAAAAAGAGATATATTAGAAAACCAGAATAGTTTGTCTAGGCATGTCCTAGCTCAATTAACTAGAGATATATTTTAAACATTGGCAAAACGTCTTGTGTTAAGAGAGAAAGGTCCAAAGCAATTTTATCTACCTCCTTCCAGTTCCTTCATCTTAGGCCACTTAACATTTTTATAATCAGTCTTTTTATATTTTTTTCAATACACTCGTAATGTATATGTTTAATTTGTCATTAATTTCTGATATTCAAAAAATTAACTAACGTTGAAAATTGAATGAATTATTTATGTTGAGACATTTTTTTTACAAATGAGTCACTAGAACGAGCAGTTTATACAAGCTGTATACTAGTAAGTTTCTATGAAATGTTTCCTTATATCTGTTGTGTTAGTGGCTATAAAACATTTCCATAGCATAACCAACACCTCCTAGCAATATGCTAAAAAATTCTTATACAACAGTGACTAAAAGCCAGAGAAAATCATATTTGAAAAATTACATTAGCTTTATTTATTGAACCTTGTTTCACAACAAACACAAATCTCAAGACCACTACACAATATGTAA
This sequence comes from Cicer pinnatifidum, assembly GCA_037974775.1. Classification (NCBI taxonomy): domain Eukaryota; kingdom Viridiplantae; phylum Streptophyta; class Magnoliopsida; order Fabales; family Fabaceae; genus Cicer; species Cicer pinnatifidum. The sequence continues at coordinate 22,319,289 of JBBPBR010000007.1, read as the reverse complement.
GCATTATGTATTCAAGACAAGCAGCATTCTTATACAAGAATGATCACTTTTATAAGAGTCACATTTAAGTACCAACAAAGAAAGCCTGAGAAAGTCCACTATAGTACAATATTGAGTAAAATGAATTTCATTTTCAAAAAACACCAAACATATAGAGAGAGAGATTAACCACAAACTGAAGCAGTCCTGTTGTTGAAAACAGTAACAGCTCCATACCTTTGTGTAGAAGAAAATGGGAATGAAGACTCTAACACCTTAAGTATATCATTTTTGTTTTATATATAGGAGCCATTGAAGGATCGAATACTGCTCTTTATGCATTTTATTATTACATGGTGAAGGGATTGAATACCCTACGTTGTTCTTTCAAAACCACCACCTACCTGCATATGTAACCATTCTGGAGAAGAACCTCTGCTTGGCTCTCTTGTAGCTTGTGACACAAATGGAATGCCGGCTAGATCAAATGTTTGTTGACCAAACTGGAAAATAAAAGGATTATGTCTAGTAAGTCCGAAGTTTTTTAAGCATAGACGAATACCCGAACTCTACCAACCATTTTAGTCCAATCTTTTACTACCTCTGTCCCTTACACCTTTGGATTATTTCACATATATTAAGAAAAGTAGATAGTGGATTAAATTTGTCCAATTTGTATATCAATATTCCAAATTTTCCCTTTGATTAATGTTTTAGTTAAACAATGATCCCCAAAAGGTAGTCAATTAATTAGAGACAGAAGTAAGGACTTTAGATCCTCTCAAGCATCTTTATCCTCTACAGCCAAAGGTCGGTCATTGAATTAATCCAAGGGCTGAGAGATCAACACTCGAACAGAGACTAGAAGGTTCCAAGCTTTTTAAAGTAACCAGTTCTTAAAAGCACCGAGAAGCTTTCATGCATTTGAAGAACAAATCAACTGAATATCTATCCACAATTTGCAAAGTACTCGACAAAAAAATGCGCAAATGAAAGAAAAAAATCTTGTCAAGAATAGCGTCTGCTAAAGATGGTTCAACCCTATTAAACATACTTGCAAAATAGCAACCACTAGAACTACAATACTAATGATTCATGGCTTATCTAAAGGAAAATCTTATATTAAAGAGGAGAAAAACAAGCTTTCAGCTTGATTAGAGATTCATTGTCAAAAGAAAAACATGTTAAGAGACTCAACTAAAAAACTCAAGGGATGTTTAAGACTTACATCTTTTGGTGGAAAGGCTTCGATGCTGGTGTTCAGTCTTGAATTAACCGCTTCAAGTTTCATCGACAAAAACTGTGACATCCAGTAAAATTACAATCCTCAAAAATCAATTTCAAAACATATATAAATTTTAAAAGATTATAATTCAGCAGATACCAAAATCAGAAACAGAAGTGATACCTCTACTTGGCGCTGAAGTGATTGGATATAATTAATTATCTCATCAAGGACTAATGCTTTCCCAATAACCTGAATTGAAGAAAGTCTCAAAATTTAAAATTTCTTAGAAAATATGGGATTATTACCGACCAATAATTAGAAAGATTATTACTATTATTTTCTTTTTTTGTACCTAAATAGCATGTTTTTCCTGCTTTAAGTAATTTCTTGTCATTCTGTTTATTATTATTATTATGAGTATTACTACTATTGCCATTTTATTTTCATTTCCATTTCCATTTATGTGTGTATATGAGAGGAGAAAAAATTTAACAGGTAGTAAAAACATTACCTTATTACAACCAGGAACTAAATCCTGAAGAATTTTCATCCTTTCACTAATCTTTTCCCTTCTAGCCTGTGCATTGTCCACCAACATTCCAATTAGAAACAGTCATAATTGCAACAGAACCATAAATTTGCATTTTCCTTAAACTAATATAAACAAGGTTTCAAATCATGGTCCTGATCGCAACCTAATTCTTAATATTGAGAACAATAGTGGTTACGAAGACATCAAAAACCATGATGTTGCAAGTACAATCATATGATCGCATACCACTTTTTAATTTTATTTGTAGAGAAAAAAAGAAACGGATGTCCTATAGAAAAAAACAAGCTTCTCAACTTGATTGCAGTTATCTTGCTTAAGAAGTCGATCTTAATGACTCAACAAAGAAAAAGCACCTAAAACAATAACACACTGAGAGTTTAAAAGAGTAAATTACGCGTTCGGCAAGACTGTGGCTATCAGTAGCTTGACCCCTTCTAGCTCGCACGTGGATGTAATCTTGCTTAGGAGGGTCAGGAGGAGGCGGCTTATTGCTTTGCTCCGCAGGCTTTCCTGAACTGGCTTCTCCTTCAACTTTACCATCACCACCTTCATTTCTGCGTCCTAATGCTTTAGACCGTTTTCCATCACCATCATTCTGCACAATCCAAATATGTAATTCTTCCATTAATTTACATTGACCAATACAAAATACAACAAATAAATAAGTAAATAATTATTACACAAGATGATGTTTTCTCTTGAGTAGTTAGGACAGCATGTCAATCATTCAATTGCAAAACGAGGTTTTAAATTGCAATTGTAGTCGAAAATGGTGCAAAATTGGGGTTAAGTATGAATGAAGCCGCCATAATTGTGGTCCATATGTGGTCACGAAGACATCATAGTTCCTTAACAGAACTAGAATAGTATATCATTAAGAGTTGAGAGATTACACGTTCCACATGTAAAATAGATTGTGAAATTGCTAAAAATGTCATTATAATTCGTAACACTCTTTTTATTCCTTCTAATTGCCAAATCAAGCAAAATCTTATGCAGGAAATGCCAAAAAAGTAAAAAATAAAAATTTAGCAGATATAGAAGTTCACAAATACAACTAGAACCATAATTAACAACAGAAACAGATCCATTTAAATAGCCACTCAACTTACTTCATCACCAATTTTTCACCCCCCAAAATATATCATACACCCCCACTCAATCTCATCTATGTATACACATATTTTAATACTTTATTACTTATTTTATCAAATGGTTATTAAAATGAATTCTAAATATAACAAAAAAAAAAATTTAAATACCATGACATTGGCACCGCCATTACTGGTGGAAACACACTTAGGAGAATCGTCTTCCGAGTCACGCCTCTTCTTACAACCAGTAACCCCAACAGCATGGTTCAAAACAACTCTCTGGTCCGGTCCATTAACATCCCGGTTCGAACCGGGTCCAAATTCACCAAACTGTCCCAAACTGTTTCCAAACTGCGGCCTTCTTAGTCCTATTCCCCCTCCGCCGCCATTAATCGCCGCAGGAAACTGCCAGATCTCCGCTAAACTAAACGGCGTCGTATTCCCACTCCCATTCGGAAATGAACCCTCGTTAATCATCGCACCCGGATCCATTAAACCCGAGACTTTTCAACTCAACATTCACCAATGAAAAAACTTCAAAAAAAAAAAAGCACAATGGATAATAAAAGAAGAGTTCTAGTAGTATAATCTTCAACTGACCGAAGAAAACAATAGAGAGAGAGAGAGAAAGAAGAGAGAGAGAGAAAATAGTGGTAGGTTCTTCGGTGCGTGATCTCCTTGGACAGTGGAGAATGGTGCGCGCTGTGTGTTTATATCTCTCTTTCTCTCTCTTTCTTCACTCACACTGTTCTCTACAGACACACTCCTCGGTTGCAGCGTACAATGTCGCTTCTTCTGAGGTTTTTACGGTCCTTTTTAACTACCGTACGATCGAATTACTCTTGATTGCTATGTAGAAGATCATGGCCGTTGAGTTATATTATCCAATTATATTCTGCCACGTAGTAAGGGTTTTATTGCACTCGGGATCTGAGATTCACAGCGGGAGTGCGTGCTGTCACGTATACTACACTCGGTTACGAAAAGGTTTTGGATTATAATTAATTAATCATTGTTTTATTTTTGGATTTGGATACTAGTTTTTTAGTAATATACTATGAGGGGTCAATTTGTGGTAAAGTTTTTAATAACGATGGTTATGGTTATGGAAATTTTATTACTAAATCGTAATCATTCCTTTGTTTTTTGTATATTCTTTTTTTAAAAAAAATTGGGGTCAAAGGATAGATAATAACAAAGGAACATGAGGAAACTGGAGGCATATTAGAAGGCCCACAAGCTAAGTGTTTCAGCATGGTGCTTGGTTTGATGTTGACGCTAAACTTGTCTAGTTTCACTGATCCTTTTAATTTTATGGTCTCGTATGTTTTGAGTTTTTGATTTGAAGTGTGCTGTACCCTCATGTCCATCCATTTTTGCAAAATAATTCAAGGTCCCATTTCATAAACTACTACTCCCTTCCAATAATTATTATATATGATTATTTCACGTATATTAAACTATTTTATAAATATTAAGAAAATAATATGAATCAAAATAAGATAATAATAATTTTATTAAATTATTTTTATCAAATATTAATGCACTTATTATTATAAATGTTAAGATGAAGATATTGAGTTCTAAGTTATGCATGAAGTAGTATTAATTATTATAATTGGATTCTTGTAAAAAAAAAATTGAAGGATGAAATTATTTTTCAATTGTTAACATGGTAGAACCCAACAAATAAAAAAAATAGACTATGATAAAGACAAATTTTAGAATTGAATGAATGAAATAAAAGTCGATTACAATATATGGGTGTAGGATGCACTTTATATAGTAACTAAACTAACAAACTTTAACTAATTTGTAATTAATAATATACCAACTTGTAATTATATTTAACAAATTTCAAATATATCTAATAAATCTCTAATTATATCCAATAGTATGTGCAAGTTGGAAGTGTGGATTAACATTTTCATATTGGGATAAACAATACAATCCAATATTAAAAAAAATATATAATCTTCTAATGAAAATTATAAGAAAAAAAAAAAATCATGACGTAATCACATCAGCTAAACAAGAAGAATATAGTTGTTGTTGGAGTGCATAACTCATGTAAGTATTAATTCAACCTGTTTTTTTGGTTCTTTTGACAATCTTTCCGATATCTCTATGACACTACTTCAACTAAATTAAGAACATTAATCTTGGATGATCATTAGAGTCAAATCTTAGAAACACAATTTTATTACCATATAATAGACGTACAAAGATAATGATAATTACTTATTATCATAGTGTAGATACACAAATAATGCAAAATTGCTTAACCACTACATGATCTGAAGCAAAAAGAAACATGAACAATGCTTAATTATCATATGATAGAATTATATAGAAAATGAATAATATTTAACGATCATAGAGTAGAAGCAAATAATAAAGTCAATAATAACTAAAGAACAAAAAATCAAGCAACCAAATTTTTGGATGCGAGAAAATTTTCAATATGTATTTATTATCAAAAATTGTTAGTAAACATGGTATCAATGGAAAGTGAAAAGAGAAAAAACTTAAAATGCTTTAGAGTTGAATAAGTTTTTAGCCCCTATAAATTTTGGAAATTTCATTTTTAGTCCCTTTAAAAAAAATCACTTTGTTTTAGTCCTTACAAAGTTATTATATAAGTTGTTTTAGTCTTTGGTGGAATAAAACATCGTTCGAAATTTACATATTTGAATAATATTTTGCTAGCATATATAAAATATTATTAAAAATTCATCAACACAAATTTAAATCATTTAAATATTGTATATGTTCAAGATAAAAGTGTTGAGACAAACTCCATATTTAAAGTTTTGATGAAAATAAACAAAGGTTAATTAAGAAAGTTAATTATGATTCTAAAATGTTATGTTAATTTAACTTGTACTTTTGAGTGAATTTAATTAAGAACAAAATCAAGCAAAGCAGAGAAGACAACAACAAGAACATTAAAACAGAGAATGATCTCTAGTTTCAAAAATGTTCATCACAGCATATTGACCAATCTTTTTCTACCTCTTTAACAAAGAGTTTGCCTTGAAAATTTATTCAAATAAAATCAGTACATGGCAAGGAACAAGTAGGATTCATCCCAGTTCAAAAAGGTTATCTGATCACTAAAATAAAAGGACTCAAAAACAGTCAAAAATAGAACAGTTTGTAACTCTAAAATCAAATTGTCAAGAAAGTTTGATCAACCTTGATATATGATAAGACATTGCAAAGGACATCCAAAATGATCAAAACAAGAACTCCAGATTGATCATCAAATCTCCAGAAAGATCAAGATGACAGATCCAGATTGATAATCAATTTCCGTTTTCTGCATAACTCCAGCAGCAGTCTGTTCTCTTCTACAATGACTTATAATTCTTCTCCAAACTCTTTTGGCTACATTCAAGACTCGAGATCGAAACTGTACCATTCAAGATTAAAGGAAAAACTTCAAAGGCTTTTTAACTAGAAGACAAAACTGATTTAAAGTTGTAACAGAAAAGTCAAAGCAGTTTTAAATCAATTCAAGGCTGGATTATTTTTATTCTGAAATATTGGTTTCAGTCAAAAATACAGAGCACTACCAACAGCTCTTTATGACCTTCATTAAATGCTTCTAAAGCCTGTAAATAGAAGGCCAATATCCAGGAATAAAGCAAGAAATTCAAGTACTGTAAAATCCCACAAATCAATCACATACACATACTTAAAGTTCTGAAATTTCGCAAAGAAGAAGCAGTTCTAAAGTCTCATATCAGATTGCTTAATTATCAATGAATCCTTTGTAAAGAATCAATTCTCAAACAAGAGTTGAGAAATCTCAGATTCTATCAAAAACAATCTTATTGTAAAACTCAAATCACTATAAGAGTTTCTTTATAGTTTGTTTAGATTGTATTGAATCCTATCAAAGTTAGATAGGTGATGTTGTTGCTTTCTGTTTGGAAAGTAATAGAGATTGAAACAGATCAAGGTTGATCTAGACTAGGTGTTGTAAAATCAAGAAGGTTCTTTGTGAGGACTGGACGTAACCCAAGTTGGGTGAACCAGGATATTTCTTTGTGGTATTCTCCATCCTATCTATTTGTTTGTTAAACTTAATTGATTAACTAAGATAAAATACAAACTGATTTTTTGTTTTAAGCTAATCAAGAACATTTTCCGTTTTTCTGTTTTCATAACCAAGATCAATCTTGAGTTATTTGCTTAAGCTTTTAACAAGAATTTTTAAAAGGTACATTTACAATTCAAACTCCCTTCCTTGTAAATCGACATTGTTAATTTAAAAAGTCCTTAAAATATATGGATCTAAAAATCGCATGTTCAACTCATTTTTTGTATGACAACTTTTTATAGTGTTGTTAACATGTACATACAAAAAATTATTTAAAAATATATATTGATATTCCAATAGAAATTAAAAATGTTTATATAATAATTTTATATAGATTAAAAAATATTTTTTTTTTACAATGACTAAAAACAAAATTTTAAAATTTCATAGGGATTAAAAATTTATTTAATCCAACTCTTTAATTTGATGAAAGTGAAAATATTATCAACAGAAAAAATGGCTAAAACTGATTACATCAAGCATAATTTATAATTAACTAACTCCTAATCTATATCTCTAATAGAAACCATTTGAAAGTAACCAAAGTGCTCCAACAGCAAAAAAAATTCATTATCATCTACAAAAGTGATAAATACACATAGGTGTCTTTGAATGAGTTATTGGAAAGACAATTTTGAAATTGGTAACCGGGAAAATGATAATTGCAAACTATGTACCTAATCGTGTCAACTTGACAATAACAAAAGAACAATCCGAACGACAATCATAAAAGTGAAGGAGAAATTTAGAAAAAAAATTCTTTAGAAAAATTAAACATGAGAAAAAGAAATGAGAAAGAAGGAAAAAATAGATAACCAGAGTGATCTCTTTAATATAGATTTTATGATTCTAATATCATATTAAGAAATATGTTAGAATCCAACAAATAGATAAATAAAGTAAGAGAAAGATGAAACTTTTAGAATTGAATAAATAAATAAAAAATAATTACAATTAATGTAGGATGCACTTTATAGAGTGATTCTAACTAAACTAACAAACTTTAATTAATTTGTATCTAATACTAATCAATTGGTAAATACATTTAACAAACTCCAACTATATCTAATAAATCTCTAATTATATCTAATAATTGCCTACAAAAGATATTCTTTGTGAAAAATATGAATACAAAATTATTAAGGAAAATCGAGTATATACATGTTTAATATTACGGTGATTTGTTATAATTACAGTAAACTACAAACTATAGTCTATATAAAATTATCATAGTTTACCGTAATTCTAACAAATACATTGTGATATCAAACATAAATAAGTGCTTATTTGTTGAGGGCACCATTATTTGATTTATAAAAGATACTAGGAGCTTTTTTTTTTCAACAGAAAATACAATGAGTTCAATTAATTAATTTTAACGGCATATTTGTTTAGGAAAAGGAAATAGTACTGTTCAATTCTGTATGATTGTTTTCGTGATGTTATATTTACACTTTTTCAAGTTTCGTGTTATTTTGGGTAAGGAAAGAAGAGGGTGATACAAACCTAATTAGACATGAGAACGTGATGAAGAGTCTTTCATAAGGTTAAGATAGATTATTAATGCTACGGTCTTAATTAGTTCTGATCCAAAATCAAAATACTATGATGGTTTGTTTGATTGCACTAAATTTTGGTAGAGGAAGCCATAAAGGGAAGTCTAAAGGGAGATGTGTTAGAGATAGACTTGGAAGTCTAAAAGGGGGTTTGTTTGAAAATTTTATTTCAAGTCCATTTTTTTAATTTTTTTATGGTATACTATAAATACACTAAGATAAAATCAATTTGAATGAGTGTAAATTATAAACTTATATTTAGTTTAATTTGAATAAGTGTTATCGTTGAGTCATAGATTGGTAAACGAGTTAGATCTCTTTTGGACCAACTTATTTTTTTGTTCTATGGCTCGATTTTCCTATTTTTATTTTTTTTTAAATTAGTTTTGCAGACTGAGGACTACTCGGTACCCAAACAAGTTAGGTTGAATGGACAACGGATTTATACGAGTTGAGCCAAAAAGCGCTGAAAAATTTGGGTTGAAATTATTAGGCATAAGGCCTATGTTTTAGGCCTATATGGACTAATCCGTTTTGACAGCTCTAGTTGGAGAGAGCAAAAGGTGTTCGGATTTCGATGATTCTACTTGCATCAATTTCAATACAATATTTTTTACTATGCATTTATGATATGAATAATATGTCAATACTTAACAAAGATAATTTGATAAAAGTAATATTCTATTTTTCATTTATACATTTTTCTTAATATGGATGAACTCTGGAATGATCAAATGACTCTGGTATTATGAAAAAAAAATATTATTTTTGTTTTTTTCAAATATTTTTGAAAGAGTGGAAGCAAATGTATTACCTCACCATAATTGGATGAGATACTTTGAGTATTTTTCAACTTAACTCAAAATTTTGAGTTCAAATCCTGTCATAAAAGTGCAATTGTGTTAAAACACCTAAATGAGAGTTTTGTTGTCTATCCTAAACCTACCTAACTCAAATGATTCATTTTTGCAATTGTAGGTGGATGATACATAGTTTACATACACAAATAAAATAGGTATTACTTATTTTGTTTTATAAGTGTCACATATTAATAATATTAATAGTCAAATGCATTTAAATGAGATAGTTTAAGTGTATTTAAGCTTAACTCAAGGTTTAGGGTTGAAATATAATCATGAATATGAAATACCATTTAAACTCTTAAAAGGAGGGCCTTATTGACTACTGTGGAGTCAACTATAGAAATTGGCATGAGGAGGATACTATTATACAAAAAATATCATATTGGAAAGAAAAATATATTTATTTTATATTTTAATATAACATTTAATTATTTATTTAATTTTTACTCTCAAATTAACATTTAATCTTTTCATAAATACAAGCTGATCTTGAAAGAAAAAATGTCCATGAATATAAGGCTCATTTTAAATTACTATATATTTGTTATATTTTTTAAATACACTCCTAATTAATTGACAAAACTATGTTGTTGGCTGTAACAATTCAAGTTTTCTTTTTTTAGATTTTAGTGTGTACTTCTTATTATTAGATATATTTGGATGTTTAGACAACAATATAAAATAGTTGGATAGTGTTTTTTATTTTTTTTCTCCATAGGTAATCAATTAAATATGCTAACTAATCGATTATTGTGAGTAAAATCACGTTAATCGATTAAATAAGTTAGAACTTTTGTAATTGATAGTTATAAGAATTTAGAAAAAAATTGAATAGAATCATCAAATCTTCGTAAAAAATTATTTATTTTTTAAATCGGTAAATGATTTTCATATCAAAATAAAGAGTGCAACAGAATAATAACACAACTTATTTTAACGAATTTAAACAATTATTTTAATTATATTTGAATCAGTATTTGTTGGGTATCCGGACTCCCCAACAGTATTCAATCACACCTCAAATGATCAAATAACAACAAGAATTAATAACAAATTTGATGCCACCAATATCAAAGACTGTACACTGAAAATTATGATGTTAATGAAATGCAAGTTCGCTCAAATTTCACAAAGACAAAAGTTTGGAACAATGGAAAATTGACTAAAACGGTAAAATAAGAAAAGCACACATCAACATATGATACAATCATAGTAATAGGAATAAATCGTAAAGAAAGAGTTAAAGAAGGATATTGCGATTTATATTGGTCTTATTATTTCGTCCTCAATGATGTGTATATTCAATCCTTAAACAGCTTGTATGATAGTTTATGTCTTTATTAAAATTTGGTAGAATGATTACAACATCTTTAAAAATGTATTTCACAATCGAAAAATTACACTTTTTTCTCTAATACATTGCTACCAAAAATTTGAAGGGAAATCTCTTCAATTCTTGGATCTCTTACCATATTCAATCTAAAAACCATTTCTTCATTAATCACCGGATAAAGATACCACACTTTAAATAACAAAAATAAATATCGCACAAATTATAACATCTTTGAACACTCTAAGATAAGGATGTTATGTCTTGTCTTTCCTTAAAAATCTAAACACCAAGAAAGCGAATCAAAACATTTACGGAATAAACTTATGTTTAAAATTTAGGTTAAATAAATTTGTAGTCTCGATAAAATTTCAAAATTTTACTTTTAGTCACTATAAAACTATCTCGACTTTTAAGTCCCTTAAAAATTTTATTTGTAAGAAAATGATACTTTCAGTCCTTAAAAAAATTCCTATAAATTTAAAATTGGGGCTAAAAGTGAATAAAAAAAATTTATAGTCTAAACTTGAAATATTATAATTTTATAGAGATTAGAAACATATTTAACTCTTAAAACTATACACCATAAATCATCTTAAAACTATACACCATAAATCATTTTAAAGGCAACTAAACTATAAAAATATTACGAACAAAGGTAGAGAAACAACATATATGAATTTATTCAAATAACCAATTATCAAATCATAAACATAAAAGTTTTTTATCAAAGTTTATTCATCTCTAACTATAGAGGTTTAGCTACTCATTAAAAATAAATAGGAAATAAAGAGTAAGGATTATTCACAAGAGTTCTCCTTGAATGATTTTTGATGATGCAGCTTCCTTGATGTTTAAATCATCTCTCCAAAGGGTGGTGGTAGCTAGGACTCACTTTTCCATGTGAAAACTAATCAAAATATCCCAAAAACACACATTTATACTGTTTAACTACGCATCATGTGCTCTGATGTGTGATAGGGGTGCTCCTACACTTACAAGGTATACACAGATTGTCAAAAACTACATGAATGTCCTCTTCGAAGCAAAGGTTCACGAGCTTCGCTCACTCGTCATATGAGAACATAATTAATTCTCTTGCATTTTTATCCTCTTTTGATTCGAACTTAGTTTTTGGTTTTCATGAAATATTTACATATAGATCTTGATTTTCATATACAACTAATTTGATTTTATTGGGACATCTTGCTTTTTTAACCAAATCTCAGCAGTGCACTTAATTAACGGAACAAAATCAAACCACGAAATATATTTGACTAATTAAGGAAATAAAAATATAAACATATTATTCAATCCAAACATTTCAAAATAACTGTTTATTCAAAATAACTCTAAAACCAACATTGAATTAAACTAGACAAACTAAAAAATTGTTATTATTAGTTAGAATACACAAATTCATATTCACAATATTTTGTTTTCAAAAATAACAACTTCCAACATTTTATTTATTTATTTATTTATTTATTTATTTTTACTTTTGATAACCACCATTCCGTATTTAAAAAGTTGTTATCGCATGAGAAACCCTAAATCCAGAACTTTACCAAGACAAAATAAATAATTTTCTGCCTAATTTCAAAAAAGTAGATAATTTTTATATCAAACATTTGACTTGTAACATGGCTAAATAAGATAAAGAAAGAGATACAGACTCGAAGGGGTTAGTAAAAAATAAAATATGTTCAGGTGCTCAAAAAAGGTCAAAGTATCACATAAAAATGTAAATCACAAATAATGTTATTAAGAATTAATGCAAATTCTGAACAAATAACACATGTCTGAATACTCAAACATCAAGAAATAACCGTGTTTAGACTCAAAATTTCATATTTAGGAAAAAAGAGAGATTTATGAACTTTTCAGAACAATGACAAACAAGTCATCAAAAGTATTTCCTAAAAATTTGTCAAAATACTTTAATAACAAAAGAAAAATCATTAAGACATGATAATCGTGAATTAATGGTCTAGAAGAAGAATCAAACTAAAGAAAATCAAATAACATGCTCAAACTTAAAATCCAACCAATTAAAAGATATCATGACAAAAACTTCAAGTTGATTTTTGTAAGAAGACAACTATCACCAACAAGACTTAGGTTTTGTTATCAATCAAGACACTAAACCTATCACAATGCTTATACCACAAAGACAATTCCAATTTGCAAGTATCAAACTAAACATCCAACAAATGAAAAAGAGTGCACAATAGAGATTTATGTCGATCATAAAACATAACCAAGATAAAAAAAATTCAATCATTACAAAACCGAATGAACATATGTTATAAATAAAACAATTGCAAATATAGAGACAAATAAAACAAGTTTATTATGAGCGAAACTTTTTGAAATGTTTAGGGATCATATAATAAATAAAATGCGTATGAATTATTCAATGCATGAAATGTCTAGAATTCCTAGTTGATTTCTTATTTTAAGAAAATTATTATACGGTAAAAGTTTAATAAAAATATCATTCAGTATGATCCTTAAGTAAATGATGTCTAATTTCAATAAGTTTGGTTCTATAATGTAAAAATAGGATTTTTAATTAGGTTCATTGCATGAAATTATCACATTTAATAGAAATATAATCCAATTTCAAACTATAATCAAGAAGTTGTTGTTTTAGCCAAAGTATTTAAAGCACAATAACTCTAAGTAGCAACACATCTGACTTCAATTGTGAACAAAGCCACACTGACTTGCTTTTTACTATGCCACAAATTAAAAGAATTATTGAAAGAATTATAAATACCTTAATATATGAAGAATATCCTAACAATATTTCTCCATCCACTTTTGCATCAAGTTTTTCCAAGGTTGTCATTTCCATAGCTCTAAATAAAACATTTGCCCATGAAAATATGAAACGTATAGTTTCCTTCCTTTGTATAATTCAGAAAAAGTTTTCTTCAAAATAGTCCTTAATAAGATCCTATTTAAAATGTAGCACACAATGATTATGGTAACAACTCAAAAATATTTAGTAATGCTTGTTTCATAAATAATAGTTTTTGCAATCTCCTTTGAAAATCAATTTTGTTTTTCCACAAAACCATTTTTTAGGAGTTTTAGGAGCTGAAAAATCATGATTAGTGTAATTTTTATCACAAAAGTTTTCAAAGAAGTAATTTTCAAATTTACCTTCATGATCACTTTTAATGGATGTGATTTTTAAACTTTGTTGAATATGACTCGTATGTAGTATCAAGTGGATAGCAGGCAAACAAGTGGATCAAGCTTCACCTATGTCTTAACGGTTTGCCCCAATTGTTTATCGTGTGTGGATAAGGGCGATAGCCCCCGCAATACAGTTCAATGATAGTGTTGTAATCTGGACCGTATTATTACTCATAAAAGAACCTTAATTTCCATTTAGAGAAATAAAACGGAACTACAATAACTCTGTAGCCGAAGATACATGCATAATTGGTCGAACTTCGTTACCAATTGTCTTGTGTTTTTATTTGCAATTTTTTCTTTTTATTCTTTTTACTATTCTAAGAAATTTCTATCATTTTAGATAACTTTTGCAAATTTACAAAAAGCTTCATAAGTATCATTTTTTTTTAAGACATCGAGTCCACGTGAATCTAGAAAAACTGCCCACACTCAAATAGCCTTAGTGGTTATTTTTCCTATATTCTAGCTCTTGAATGACCAAATAGATCTACTTGAAGGAGTTGCAATGACCTAGTAGTTGAAACAACATTATTAAATTTAAAAGAGGCCTTTATTGGTTACCCTTTTGACTTGCATTACAAAGTCTAATTTTTAAGAACTTAAGTTTAGGTAAACATATGTTACCAAAACTTTAGAAACAAGTTTGTTTAGGTGATCCATGTTAATATGGGTTATTCTCCAATGCCACAACCACATGGAGAAATTCACATTAACTTAAGTTTTCAATGATGTTTGTATTGTATATTTTTCTAACTAATTATAAAGAAAAATGTGTTTGTATTGTATATCTTCATAAAGAGAAATTCACATTTACTTCAATGTTAATCTTATATTTTCCCAATAGTTTGTCGATTCCATATTCATTACTCATTTTGTAAATTTGTTTATCTATAAGGATATTAATTTCAATTTTCAAAATTAAATTCGGCATTATGTGCTACACTTGGTACTTTTATTATTGCACTTTTTATTTTCCCCCTTTTTGATTGTTGGAGAGTCCAGAAGCACGGGGAGCTTCAAGATCACAAGATCACAAGAGACTTTGACACTACATCTCCACACAAAATCTTAAGGCATTAGGTATCTGAGTCACATGTCTTATATATATAACATTTAGCTCATTCATCGTTGATGTGAGACTTAACCGCTCACACTAGAGATGATGAATGAGTTATATTGATTTAACCACTCACATGTCTTACATATCCAATATTTAACTAATTCATAGTTGATGTGAGACTTAATGACTCACGCTTGTGGTTAGGACAATTGAAAATGATGATGTGTTCTTAGAAATAATTTAGGGGGTTGCTAAATCAAAATGGGTGATTGACTCAATTACCACAAAGCACATTTTCTGAGATCAAACAATATGTGACACCTTGAGGAATAACGGAGAGTTTGGCAATTTAATGCTTGGATAATGATAAAATGAAGGTTGAAGACATTGGAAGTGTAAGAGTAAAACTTGATAATTGTGTGATCCAAACTTAATATAATGTGAGGTATGCACTTTCTCTGGTTGCCAATACAATTTCTTTGGGGGATGTGACATCAAAGGAATACAAGTTTATTGGTTAGAAATGAAGTTGCAAGTTGTACAAAGGGAGGTACCTTATGTTACAATGGGAGAAAAATGAGAAGAGTATTTGCAACATAGAAGGGCAATCCTTGATAAAGTGGTGATAAGAAAGTGAAACTTTCAAATAACGTGAAGGTTTGAAAATTTTAATTGAGGGAAGATTTATTGTGAGTCAACTCAAAATTTAGTGCATGAAAAAAATGGATGATTATTTCAAGGTCTTAGAACCTGACTATTAGAAGAATGAATTTTAAGTTTTTAAATCTCGTCGAAATTGTGGAAATTGATTACATTCTCATATCTCTTTTTGGAAGAAGTCACGTTCTTATTCTATAAACAGGGTGTCCTGTAAAGAGTTTTGTCATCTCATTTAAGAGCAAGTGTGTGTTAGTGTGTGAGAGATAGAAGACTTGTGAGAGTGTTATAATTTCTTCTATGTCTTAGAGTGAGAGAGTTTATAGAACAATACACAATTTGGGGTGAGTTACAAACCATTTGAAATCATGCATATATAATTGTTGAGGTGTTTATGTGGACTTAAGTAAGAGCTTCTAAACCACGTAAATTGTTGTGTGGTTACTTATTCCTTTATTTTTTGTATGTGTGATTATGTAAATAAGTACTAATTGTATTTAGGTTAAGGGTATAATTTGCATTTGTTATTTACATGCATCAACATAATGTTATAAAGTGTATTATCATTCTAATGTATACTTTATATTCACTCTTTTTTTAAAAGACTTAACATCTTGAAAAAAATATAGAATGTTCCATTAGACTTAACATCTTAAGAAGAACATGAATTGAAATACTTAACAGTCGACTTAGGAGATGTATATTTTCAATCAAAAGATTCAACCTCTCTTGGATGGACTAAGCGTATGAAAGATGTGAATCCAAAAAAACTATTTGTCTTAAGGATTTATGAATGTAATGAAAACGGAAAATCATAATTCTAATACAAATTATAACATTACATTTTTATCAATTGCATGGCGAGCCCATTGAATTCAGCTAAACATAATGCTTGCTTGCTAAAATTAGGTTTTAGGGTATACATGCATCCTTCTTACTTTTGGAGTTCTCAAAAAAATCTACAAAAATAAAATATTTTAAAGAAAGGGAAAATCTTACTTTTGGATTCTCAAGAAAATCTAAAAACGAAAATATTTTAAAGAAAGGGAAAATACAAGAAGAAACACAAAGATAAAATATAAGAAGAAAGGAGAACATCTTATAATACAAGAAGTTTACAAAAGAATGAATCATTTGATAACCACCATCAAGTGTTAATAAAATTAAATATGATTGTTGGAACCAAGTTAGTTTTAAACTTAGAATTTTGATGTTAACAAAAATATTTTTTGAGAACAATATATTTGACTTCATAGAGTATGAAGGAGATTCATATTTTTGAAGAAAAATCTAAAATAACATTTTATTCAAATTTATGATTTAAGAAATTTTTTGACCAAGTTGAAAAGAAGATACAGTCAAATGTTTTTGATGAAAATCTAAAATAAGTTTCGATTTAGATTTATGATTGAAGAAAATTTTGACAAAGTTGAAAAGAAGATTTGGGCAAATATTTTTGAAGAAAATCTA
>JBBPBR010000007.1:22265617-22288870 GCA_037974775.1 Cicer pinnatifidum | reverse complement strand
CATATAACAAAAAATAATGAGCAAACGATAAAGATTATTAATTAAGAAAAGAACATTTCAAAAATATGTCTTAAAGATGATGCATATGTTATCATATGTCAATTCCTTCATAAATTTATATACGTGTGAAAACGGTCACCATATAAATCTAAAATATTTCCCCTCGAACCGATTTAGATTATTTCCGTTGAAAATTGAAGTTAGACCATAAACATATCTTTTACATATTATAGTCACACTATTCAGACAAATACATTATAATCTTCTTTTAATGGAAAAAAAAAATCAAAAATTAGAGTTGTGTTTAGGAGCCATTTGAAACTGAGTCTTTATGTTTTTTATATAGAAATAGTGTCCATAAAATACACTGATAATGTACAAATGTATCTTTTCTTGTTTTGTTTTACGGTACAAATGTATTAGAGTAGTACTTGCTTCTTTTTTTTTAATTCGAGAAGTACTTGTTTGTTATTGACTATATATTCTAATTATAATAACAAAAAAAGCAATTAGCACAATGTTGTACTCTTTACTTGATTGGATTAATTGATTTTTCATTGTACAATTATTCAATTAAATTAAATATATGATTCCATTTTTTCGTTTCGCATTTATTATTTACTTTTTTGAATCATGAAACAAAAATTACTAATTGCATTTAAGTGTCAAATGCACTAGAGAGTATTGAGAATGACATTTATAAAAAAAATGTAAAACTAGAATGATAAAATAAATCTCAAATATTTATTGTATAAATGTAGATAAATTATTAATTTTGACCATTTAAAAAAACTAAGTCAATCTAAAAAGCCTTAAGGCTTCAAAATACGTAATAACAAAAATACATTCATGAACAAAATTAGTGATTATTTTTTTAGGTCCAAATCTTTCTTTATAAAGAAATAGTCATTTTTTTTACAACAAAAAAAATTGTGATTCAAGGAGAAAAATTTTCCTTTGTACCCACCATCTTATACCTTTACCCCCAAAATATGAGCAAATTGACCATTTTGCCTCGTATAAATAATAAAATTTTCACAAAATTTTTATTTCACATTTTGACATTTCCGTAACAGAGAGTAAATTTTTTTTCAAAATTTCTGGAAAAGTTGAAAAACAAGTTTTCCGGTACAGAGTTGTACTCCGGAAATCTTGGAATGAAGTTTTCCAGTACAGAAGGTTTTACCGGAAATATTTGATGAAGTTTTCCGGTACAGAAGAGTATTCTGGAAAACTTATTTTTGAGTTCTCCAGAAGGTTAACATTTAAAAAAAATTTAAAAAATTTAAAAAATAAAAAAAAAATGGTCTGTACCGGAAAACTTATGTGTATAAGTTTTCCGGAAATAGTAAAAAATTGAGGGTAATTTTGGTATTTTTGAAATATTTTGGGGGTACAAGGCTAATTGTGGGGGTACAAGGGAAACTTTTCTTCAAGGAGTGTCTGATTGGATAGGAGGCCCACAATGTAATAACGGCCCAACTGAAAAGCATAAACAGCTTGCTACATTTGGATTCAACTTCCAACTACAACTATACTTCTTACTTTAATATTTTTTTAAATTTTAATTTTTTCTCTCACATTTGACACAATTAGAAAAAATACAAAAAAACATCAAAAAAAGAAACCTCTCAAAAGTTGCAAAAATTTGGAATCTATAAAATAAGGTGAAGTAAAAATTTGGTACATAAATATGCACGGGGAGATTTCAAAAACTAAAAACTCATAATGTAATAATGTATACCCATTTTTTGTTATTAAAATATCTGGTATGTATATTTAAAAATTGGAAAACACGGTAGAGTAAATAAATGCACTGAATATATTGTTTTAGACAAATAAGTGAAATAACTGGTATATAATTCGTATTTGTTTATCAAATACTTTGTTTTCCACATATAAACACTATATACAATTGTAAACCAAATATTTTACTTTTTCAAATAATCGGTATTGAAATTATACGCTAGTTATTTGCCTATCAGAAATATACCGAATATTTTATAAATGTCAAATATCTGGAACCTTAATTTTAATTAATTTAAGTATGTTTTTTTAAGAATGAATGACGTTGAATTTGATATGTCTGATGCATCGGATTTGTTAACATATTTTACTGATATAATCACTACCGATCAAGTAAATTTTTAATATAACATAACATATATTTTTGCTATTATATAAAATATGATATGATTAATAATGTTTTTAGTATATATTGTTGTCGATATTTCCTACACATAAGCATTTGGTAAAAACAATTCGAAAACAAAATGAGATCATTATTGTTATTACAAGATCAGATTATGAAACGGGACAAAGAGGAAGGGGTACATTTAAGCTAAGAGCGGTACCGTTAAAAGTTGTTGACGGGTAGATAGTTAGTGTTCGTTGTGGATTTCACAATTTTAAGTTAGCGGATATTTTAAAAGGTCATACAATTTGGGACATTAAACCAAAGATTAGCAAAAAAAATTCAATGACATGACAAAATATCAACTTACATCGAGACAAATATTGAGTGCATTAAAAGACAAAAACAAGGATAATTGCACATGTATTGTGTATCAATCTAATTTGAAAGGTCCTATAACTGAGATGCAACAATTATTAACGTTAATAGAATATGAGAAGTATGTGTGCTAATATAGAAAACAAGAAGACTCAGATATTGTTAGAGACATTTTTTGGACTCATTCAGATTTGATCAAGTTGTTGAATCTGCTTCTTAATGTACATATCATGGATAATACATACAAAACTGTTGGAAATGATGGAATATAAATGAAATTGATGATGGCTTTTAATGTTGTGAATTGAAAAATGAGAAGTCCCACATAGGAGGGAACACACTCATTAATAGCCTTTATAAGGTGGAAAATCACACTTGGGTTGGGCCCCAAGGGGCACCGCAATTTTGTGAAGGAGGGAGAACGCAAGCAAATGGACCACCACACACGCGCGCCGCCGCCGCCGCCTGTCCGATTCGGTTCGGCTCGGCTCGGCTCGGTTTGTGGTTATGTGTTTGCGTTAATGTCACAAGTTGGTGCGTGAGCTACGGAAATGCCCTCCACCAAGTCAACATCAATATTCTGATCCAGTCAAACCCTAAACCCTAATTTGACTAAGCCTCTGGTTTTGCCCGGTCAAAACCCTAAAGCTGAGTCTTTCCCACGTTTTAATTGTTGCCTGGTCAAGAAGCCTAGTCAAATCACGTTTCCTATTTCTGAGGCACGTTTCTAGTAGCCAGTTGATGGACTTCGCGCTTCTTGGATCCCCCCTTTTTCTCAGATCCAGTTACTGAACTCCTCTATAAATAGAGAGCTCACCTCATTTGGAAAAGTACACCAAAAGCTCTCTGTATCTGAGGCTTTTCTCACTTCTCCCTCTATTTTCTTCTTCTTCTTCTAATTTCTTGAGTAGCCTTTGTGCTATATTACGAGTGTCAGTCATTGGACTGCCATACAAAGGGTGTAATTCTAGATCGGTTTTTCTACAGTGCAGTAGAATTCCGTTACAGAGTATCTGGTCTATTTTATCCTGGGGACTTCGTGGTTGATAGTCTGCCTTGCACAATCTGGGCAGTGCCTCGAAACGTCTTAAAGAGAGCGACCTAGTCCGCGACTCAACCCAGTAATTTTAATCGGTGGCATTGTTATTTTTCAAAAGTAATTTTCAGAAGCAACAATTTTAAGACGTTTTTAAACTGCCATGTCTACCGACGAAATTACTGGAACAGGTTCTTCTGCTCCTGACTTCAACAAACCGTTTCGGTTTGAGGGCAGTCACTTCAAACGTTGGCAACAAAAGATGTTATTTTTTCTAACCACAAAAAAACTTGCCAACGTTCTGAAGGATGATATCCCTATTGTTCTAGATAAAGCTGAACAAACAGAAAAGGATAAGATAACTGCTGAATTAACCCAATGGGAACATAATGATTACTTATGTAAGAATTATATTCTTAATGGACTTGCTGATGATCTGTATGATTATTATAGTTCCGACAGCAATACTGCTCGACAGGTTTGGGATGCTCTAAAGAAGAAATATGATACTGAGGAAGCTGGAGCTAAAAAGTATGATGTGAGCCACTACCTCAAATATCAGATGATAGATGACAGATCAGTGGAAGCTCAGTCTCATGAAATCCAGAAAATAGCTCACGAGATTATTTATGAAGGTATGTCCCTAAATGAACAGTTTCAAATTGTTGTTATTATTGACAAACTGCCCCCTGCTTGGAAAGATTTAAAAAATTCTCTTAGGCACAAAACCAAAGAATTTTCACTAGAAAGCTTGATAACTCGCCTTAGAATTGAGGAGGAATCTCGTAAGCAAGACCAGAAAGAGGATGTTCTTCTTGTGACAAATAAGAAGGAAAAGAAATTCATCGGAGCAGTGCTGAAGCCAAACGGCAAACAACTAAAGAATCAGCATCGCTCTTCTAAGAACAGCAACAAGAATGGGAACCCTCCTAAGGTCCCTACTGCCAGACAGCAACCACCTCCTAGAAATGGCCCTCTCCCGTTTACTTGTTTCAATTGTGGGAAAGAGGGTCATATGGCACGCAAGTGCAGGAACAAGCCAGATCCTGCTAATCAGGCTAACTTGACAGAAGAGCAATTCGTTGCTATGATAACAGAGATCAACCTTGTAGGTGGATCAGATGGATGGTGGATAGACACTGGCGCCTCTCGCCATGTCTGTTATGACCGTGCTATGTTTAAAACATACACTGATGCTGAAGATAAGAAAGTGTTGTTGGGAGATTCTCACACCACTAATGTTGCTGGTATTGGAGATGTGGAACTAACATTCACATCGGGAAAAACCTTAATTCTGAAGGATGTCATGCACACTCCAGAAATAAGGAAGAATCTGGTTTCGGGGTTTCTTCTCAATAAGGCAGGGTTCACTCAATCTATAGGGGCAAATTTGTACACCATTTCTAAAAATGGTATTTTTGTAGGGAAAGGGTACGCCATTGATGGCATGTTTAAATTGAATGTTGAATTGAATAAAATATCTCCTTCTGCTTACATGTTGTGTGATTTTAATATTTGGCATGCTAGACTTTGTCATATGAACAAAAATGTGATTTCAAACTTGAGTAATTTAGGTTTAATTCCAAAGTTATCCCCAAAAGACTTCGAAAAATGTGATTTTTGTAGTCAAGCTAAAATAACTAAGAAATCACTTAAATCAGTAATTAGAGAATCTGAACCCCTTGAATTAATACATTCTGATATATGTGAACTTGATGGAACATTGACTAGAAATGGAAAATGTTATTTCATAACTTTTATTAACGATTGCTCTGATTTTACTTTTGTTTATCTTATGAAAAATAAAAGTGAAGCACTTGACATGTTTAAGATCTTTGTGAATGAAATTGAAAATCAATTTAATAAAAAGATTAAGAAGTTCTGTAGTGATAGATGAACAGAGTATGATTCTAGTTTGTTTATTGACTTTTACAAAACCCATGGAATTATACATGAAACTACTGCACCGTATTCACCTGAAATGAATGGTAAAGCTGAAAGAAAGAATAGGACTCTTACTGAATTAGTTGTTGCTATTATGCTTGATTATGGTGCTGCATCTTACTGGTGGGGGGAAATTATATTAACTGTTTGCTATGTTTTGAATAGAGTTCCAAGATCTAAAAGCAAAACATCTCCTTATGAGATAATGAAGAAAAGACAGCCCAACTTGTCTTATCTTCGAACATGGGGTTGTCTGGCATATGTCAGAATCCCCGATCCGAAGCGAATTAAACTCGCAAGTAGAGCATATGAATGTGTTTTCATAGGATATGCTGTAAACAGTAAAGCGTATAGGTTTTATGACCTAAATGCGAAAGTGATCATAGAGTCAAATGATGTTGACTTCTACGAAAATAAATTCCCTTTTAAATCAAGAAATAGTGGGGGCAGCGAACCCAGTCAAGTCCCAATGATAAGAAACACTGAAAGAAACAACCAAGATGAAACAGAACCTCGAAGGAGTAAGAGAGTAAGAGTTGCTAAAGATTATGGACCAGAATATATGGCGTATAATCTAGAAGAGGACTATGCAAATCTAAAAGAAGCTCTGTCATCTTTGGATGCAGACTTATGGCAAGAAGCTATAAATGATGAAATGGATTCTCTAGAGTCTAACAAGACCTGGCATTTAGTAGACTTGCCTCCTGGTTGCAAACCTATAGGTTGTAAATGGATTTTGAAAAAGAAACTAAAACCCGATGGATCTATTGATAAATACAAGGCACGCCTTGTTGCCAAAGGTTTTAGACAAAGAGAAAATATTGATTTCTTCGACACCTTTTCACCAGTCACTAGACTAACATCCATCAGAGTGCTAATATCACTTGCGGCTATACATAACCTGATGATACACCAGATGGATGTTAAAATAGCATTTTTAAATGGTGACTTAGAAGAAGAAATTTATATGGAACAACTTGAAGGTTTTGTAATTCATGGACAAGAAAACAAGGTATGTAAGTTAGATAAATCTCTGTATGGTCTTAAACAAGCTCCTAAGCAGTGACATGAAAAATTTGATAACTTAATCATATCGAATGAGTTCAAGGTGAATGAAAGTGACAAATGCATCTATTACAAATTTGAAAATAACATTTGCACTATCATATGTCTCTACGTAGACGACCTACTCATATTTGGATCAAACATTCATGCTGTAAATAAAGTGAAATCATTGTTGAGTAAAAACTTTGATATGAAAGACCTTGGAGAAGCAAGTGTAATCCTTGGAATTAAGATTACTAGGTCAGAAAATGGAATTTATTTGGATCAATCTCACTACAATGAAAAGATCCTAAAGAAATATAACTACTTTGACTGTAAACCTGCTTGCACACCATATGATCCAAGTGTTAAACTTTTCAAGAACTCTGGTGAAGGTGTTAGACAAACTGAATATGCAAGCGTCATTGGCAGCCTCAGGTATGCCATTGATTGCACTAGGCCCGACATAGCCTATGTCGTTGGATTGCTGTGCAGGTTTACTAGTAGACCTAGTATGGAGCATTGGCATGCTATTGAAAGAGTCATGAGATATCTTAAAAGAACCATGAGTCTCGGATTACACTATAGACGATTTCCTGCTGTCCTTGAAGGATACAACGATGCTGATTGGAACACCTTATCAGATGACTCCAAAGCAACCAGTGCCTATGTCTTCAACATAGATGGTGGTGCTGTGTCGCGGAAATCAAAGAAACAAACTATACTGGCTCAGTCCACTATGGAATCTGAAATGATAGCACTAGCTACGGCTAGTGAAGAAGCAAGTTGACTGAGATGCTTGCTAGCAAAGATCCCTTTGTGGGAAAAACCGTTGTCAGCTGTGTTGATCCACTGCGATAGTACCGCGGCTATTGCAAAAATTGAGAACCGGTATTACAACGGTAAAAGAAGACAAATTCGTCGTAAGCACAGCACAGTTAGAGAATTACTTTCTAAAGGAGCTGTTATAGTGGATCATGTACGCATTGATGAGAATTTAGCAGATCCTTTGACGAAAGGATTAGCTAGAGAGAAAGTCATAAATACATCCAAAAAGATGGGACTATTGCCTATAGATTAATGAGTCACCTATGATGGTAACCCGACCTAAAAGACTGGAGATCCCAAGAATTAGGTTCAATGGGTAATAACAATTCATAGTGATATGAGATGAACATGCTACATAATATATGAAGGAAGCATGAGTCCTGAAGCGATGAAAGGATGAGATAATAGAAGTTGGTGCGTGAGCTACGGAAATGCCCTCCACCAAGTCAACATCAATATTCTGATCCAGTCAAACCCTAAACAGACTAATCTTCTGTTATTTGCTTAGTCAAAACCCTAATTTGACTTACCTTCCGTTATTTTCCAAGTCAAAACCCTAATTTGACTAAGCCTCTGGTTTTGCCCGGTCAAAACCCTAAAGCTGAGTCTTTCCCACGTTTTAATTGTTGTCTAGTCAAGAAGCCTAGTCAAATCACGTTTCCTATTTCTGAGGCACGTTTCTAGTAGCCAGCTGATGGACTTCGTGCTTCTTGGATCCCCCCTTTTTCTCAGATCCAGTTGTTGAACTCCTCTATAAATAGAGAGCTCACCTCATTTGGAAAAGTACACCAAAAGCTCTCCGTATCTGAGGCTTTTCTCACTTCTCCCCTTATTTTCTTCTTCTTCTTATAATTTCTTGAGTAGCCTTCGTGCTATATTACGAGTGTCAGTCATTGGACTGCCATACAAAGGGTGTAATTCTAGATCGGTTTTTCTACAGTGCAGTAGAATTCCGTTACAGAGTATCTGGGCTATTTTATCCTGGGGACTTCGTGGTTGATAGTCTGCCTTGCACAATTTGGGCAGTGCCTCGAAACGTCTTAAAGAGAGCGACCTAGTCCGCGACTCAACCCAGTAATTTTAATCGGTGGCATTGTTATTTTTCAAAAGTAATTGTCAGAAACAACAAAAACTAACAAATACATAATACCATTGCTTGAAATAATAGGTGTCATTTAAACAAGTTAACGTGTCAAAAGTGATTTTGACTAATAGAGACCTTATCATGATAAATGCTCTTGAGGTAGTTCCATCATCAATGAATTTCTTATGTCGTTTTCATGTTAACAAAAAATTTGGAAACAAATGGAAGTAATATGTGTTAAAGGAAAGACAAGAGTCAATAATAAATTTTTGGAATAAAATTGTCTATTATTCTACTATGATAGATTATGCGACATTTGCTACACGTTGAAATAGTATATGTTGATATTATCATCTATGATTACTATTATGGTTAACTCCCTAAGGAAAATTTTGTTTTGGCTTGGTCGAATCGTGTCAACATAAGCTATAAAGTTTCTAATTTAACACCATTTGTTTTTTAATTCATTTTTTTTATATATATAACTTTTATGTGTTTTTTATTTGTGTAGAGAGTCGAATCAACTCATCAGAGATTAAAAAATATGTTGCAAGATAGTAAATGAGATTTGTGTAAGAGTTGAGATGTTGTGAACAACATGTTGAACTTACAACTGTATAATGTTAGAGCATCGTTTTAGAAAAGTCTATATGGTGTGGAGCACAACCACAATAATCCAATTTTGAGGATTTTTCATGAGTTTGTATCCAAAGTAGATATACAGCACATTCTTAAAGAATATTTGAAAGTTAAGTTGGTTGCCATTAACAAAGCGACATGTGGTTGTGCAATAATAAAAACACATAGATTACCTTGTACTTGTGACTTATCATATTATAAGATTAAAGGTATTCATATTCCATTGGACACAATTCATATTCATTGGAGAAAACTATCAATGGAGGATAATCTTAAAGAAGAGCCCGAATCAGAGTTGGACATGTCAATTGGGATGGATGCATTGTGGAAATAATTTCAATCACTAGATATTATTGGCAAAAAGACAATGATGAGTTAGCTATATGAACATGTATTTCTAGATACAACTTTTATGTGTCCACCGCATGATAAAATTAAAACCAAAGGTGTAGTTAAGAAAATATAAAAGTCGAAGGAATGTGATAACCATTGTGATCTTTCGTGTTTTGAGCATGTTGACATTGCTCAAGGCTCGACAAATCAATCATCTCAAAAGTTAGGTCAAAAACCATCTCAAAAGTTAGATAAAAAACCATCTCAAAAGTCAAGAAAACAATTATCTCAGCTATTAAGAAAGAAACAAACTATACAATTTTCGAATAAACTTTTTCCATTTATTCATCCGTGTAGTTTGATCATTAGTCTGTCAACAATTGGACAAGGAAACTAATACACACATTGATATGTATTATTCATTATTTAAGGGACAAGTTCAACAAATACAAGGGTCATTATTGATAACTAATTTTGAGAAGCAAGATGATAAATGGCTGACTATTTCAAAAGTGGTGTATACAATAGCTTCTGCATATAACATTATTCTGGTGTCATTATCAAATACATTGAATTTGACTTTCTTTCTATTGAGGGGTTCACTTGGAAAATTTGATTCTCGTAACCATTTGATTTGTCAACAATAGTCATTGGGTGCAGGTAATAAAAAATTATTTTCTTCTCATTTAGAATATTTTACATAATAGTCATACATTAAATATGATATAGTTAAAATTGAAGAAAGATTGAAAATAGCCTATAAACAACGACGCCACATCAATGGAGCAGGTGTTTATGTGATTCTCATGAGGTGTCCATATGACATCATCAATTGTTAGTGCATCCAATCTTTGTCGATATTCTACAATTCCACCAGATAATGTACGTTTATTAGTCCACCAAGAAGAACAAGGATGCCTTGCAGGAACAAATCCAGAGACCTCTTATTACAGATGGTTGGAAAATATTCATATATCCAACATTGTAACCAAAATAAGAATATAAATATAAATACAACAAGTAATATGATCACAAAAAATTAAAATAAAATGTTTGTAAAAAGGTCATATATCATTCTGTGTCAGATGTTATGTCTGCTTGCATCACCAAGGAAGTCAATCAAAACAATCAAAGAAGCTAGTCCCCATCCCTAATTGTCGCATTTAGGCATATCGCGAAATAAAAATAAATATTTTGCATCTACTAGAGTATGACTTTTATGTGCCAAAATAGAGTATCTAACCAAATGGATAAGGTAGGCCATCATAGCCTCTTCATATTTGTGTCTCCTCATAATTTTCAAAATAAACGTCATCTTTCAACCAACTCAATTTGAAATGAACACTCCTGATGGATTGAGTTTGTGCGATTGCGTCTCCATACGATTCCCCTAATAATTCCTCCATTGCCACTATAGCCATATCAACATTCATATCAATAGGTAGAGAAAAGAATTGATCGATGATAGGAACATCCCAAGATGACTCCCACGTCATTTAAAGTTACAATCTTCTTTCTGAAAGGCAACTGAAACGAACTAGTCTCATTGTGCCCTCTTTCGACAAATGCTACTACAAGATTACAATCAACCATCGACAAATAGTACTAAATTAACTACTCCAAATTTGATCCTTTCAATCCACTCCTCTACATATTCAGACAAGTAACTGAACTTAAACTTCTTAATTTTAAAACCACGTGTGACTGCCTTCAAAGCAACACGATCCTGCATATATAATACAATATAGTAAATATTTCAATGATACATTAATAAATAGTTATGTAGTAAAATAATTAAATAACTCTAATTGTTAAACCAATTACCTCTCTTTGCCATAACCTACGAGCAATATGGTGCCCGTATGATTTCAACAAGGATGTGTCATGTGGCCCTCCAACGAAGCCATGCTCTGACCCCCTTTTGAACATGTTCCATATGCTCGTCCTCTGTATAATGTTCAATACAATCTTCATGGACATGTTGTTGCTTTATGGAATATTGCTCTAATGGTCCCTCTTTTATCACATATATATCGGCACAAGCTTCTCCATCTTTCATCCTGTTAGATGTAGTAGGTTGAACTCTTTCCTCCTCAAATGAATAATTGAACCATCTTGACCTCTACTCTAGCCACTTAATAAAAAAGAATATAAATTAATATATATATATATATAGAGAGAGAGAGAATTGATAAATGGAATTCTAACTTTTTCGAACAAGGAAAAACTCGGTATGCAATTTTAAGTACCAAATATTTCAAAATCAAAATATCTGAAATAGTATTAACATACCATTTTTTGTATTTCAATATATTCAAATACGTAAAATTGAATATCGACTTTTTGAATAAATTTTATTGAGTCAAATAAATTTTTTATTTTTATAAAAAATTAACATTTTTATTTAGTCACTATAAAATATATCTTAACTTTTTAGTTCCAAAAAAAATTCCAATTTTTTTTTAGCTTTGCTTTTTAGTCAAACTCATATACTTTCAAATTTTGATGGAGTTGTCAATATGATCCCAAGCCTCCAAAGGAGTCTTTGGAATCATTATCGTAGTGTTTGCAACAAATTTTTTTATGATTGTGTGGAGTGTAATTCGTGGTTTAGTCATTTGAACATCGATCCAAGTATTCATACCATTTAACTTGCTTTTCCATTTTATTGAGGGATATCATTAAAAGTCGACCATGATCCTTAAGTAGGTCGATAATTGTTTTCATTGGAATTTTCAACATAATGTCATTGGCAAACCTATATGAACTTATCCCCACAACATTCTCGACCTTGCCTTTAAAATTAGTAATATTGGTTTCCTCTTACGACCAATAAACAACAAGGTCTTTGGTCAATAAACCTATCTATCTCTACCATTGTATCGTCTTTGTTGCTTTTAATGGCTTTAATGAATCCATCAACAAACCTTTTGAAAGCTCTCTGATCATAATCTTCTAGAAATACAATTGTGATTCTTGAAATGTCACTTTTTTCCTATCTCTCTAGAAGTGATGATTTGGCCAAAAAGGAAAAATATGGAATTACATTTTCCACAACTTCGCCATTTTCGTCAATTGTTGGATTCCATTCAACATCCAAAACCTCATTTCTCATAGTGACACTCATCATCACCTCATTTGTCTGAGATCTGAGAATGTAATATTGTCTTTGATTCTTTGAGTTCGGGTGCATCTACGAAGGGTATAAGTCGAGGTATTGGAAGATATCCTTCTCGAAATCAAAGAACAACATGCCAAACCCTATGTATTTGAAAATAACCTCATACATCGGATTACATGCCATGGAGTATTTGATACAAATTTTGTAGTTGTTATTGAATTAAAAGAAGAAGAATTATGTGAATTGAAAAACCTAACTATGGAAAATGACCAAAGTTTTACATATATACAAATAGAACAAAAACTAACAGACCTTACAAAAAACCTAAACTGAATTATGTTATTAGTATAGATAAACTAAGGCTAACTTATATCCAATACTCCCCCTCAAGCTGAACAATGCATATCAAATAGACCAAGCTTGGACAATAGTTGCAGGAAAGTTGGTTTCAGCAAAGGCTTCGTTAACAAGTCTATTATTTGAGCGGTAGACAATATAAGGAATAACTTTATAATGCCAAGACCAATTTTCTCACGAACGATATGACAATCAATTTCTATATGTTTGGTTTGTTCATGAAATATTGGGTTGTGAGCTAAGTAAATTGATGATTGGTTGTCACAGTAAACAGACGTTGGTTTGCTGAAAGTAATGTGTAGATCTTTGAAGAGGTAGAGGTTGGCCAAGGCACGATATTCAGCCTCATAACTGGACCTTGAAACAAATGATTGTTTCTTTGATTTCCAAGAGATCAAAGATGAGCCTAAGAAGACAACATAGTCTATGACAAATTTCCTAGTGTTTGGACACGTAGCCCAATCAGAGTCTGCAAAACCAGAAAGATATAAACCAGTGGAAGAAGAATAAAATAAGCCCTTTGCAGGACATAATTTTAAATACTGTAGGATGCGAGTTGCAACCTGATAATGGACTAGTCGAGGTTGAGAGACATGTTGACTCAGCTGCTGAAGAACAAATGCTATGTCAGGTCGAGTTATAGTAAGATAAATAAGTCTCCCAATGAATCTCCTAAATTGAGTAATATCTTCATAGAAAGGAGAATCAATAAAATGTAATTTTAGAGAAGAATCATAAGGAGTATTAGATGGTTTGGTGGCTAGATGGCCAATTTCATCTAATAATTCTAGTGTATATTTGCATTGGTTAGGAACAATACCATTTGGTGATCTAGCAATTTCAATGCCAAGGAAATATCTAAGACAACCTAGATCCTTGATTTTGAATTTTTCATTTAAAAACAATTTTACCTGTTGAATTTCAGTGTAGTCATTACCTATGAGTAATATGTCATCAACATATATAATTAATGCAGTGAAATGATCATTAAAATGTTTTGTAAATGAAGAAAAATCAGCATTAGATGCAAGTACTGAGGCCGAGGCGGGAACTGATGATGAAACACAGGAGAAAATGAAAATTGTTGCTGTTGAAACTGTTGTTGCTGCTGAAACTGCTGATCCAAGGAAGAGAGTTTAAATTGGGATCCTTTTAAAAAATATTTATTCCTACTTTTATTTTTAAATTAACTCAAGATCAATATTGGTTACACATAAATATCCAAAACATTCTTGGTTAGTTAAAAACAAATTAAACAAATTATTTATTCGTGACCAGTGATAATGAGTGAGAAATAATAAAGGATAGTGATAATCAAACCACACAATGATGTATCATAATTCATCCAAGGTGTTCTAAATCATGTGCTAAAAATTTGTGAATTTTTTAACTAATGTGCTTCACACAAGAACATTCTTGTTTTCACACAATCTTTCTTGATCAGTTACAACATTCACCTTTCAATCATGAAAGGATTGTTACACTTACCTCTTAGTCTAGAAAGAATTTTTACAAGGTACCTTTTAATCTCTAAAAGGATTTTTATAATATACTCAAACTATCTTAAGAGATAGACTTAAGTTTCAAATGAAATAATGATAGAAGTTTGTAGGATTATAATCTACTCAACACTTATTTGAGATTATTTATTAGTAATAACTCAATAAAGAGATCCTTGAATATAGTAAGAGGGAGTTGGAGTTTTTGCTTGATGGAAGAGTTCTCGAGTGTGATTGTTTTAGTGATGAAAATGATTGCAATGAAAGCTCTTGCTATTGTCTTTACTTTGATGTTCCTTTTATAGGCATGGGGAAGGTTAGAAGTGACTCATTATAGTTTTTACAAAACCTGAAGACAAACATTTGTTCGTAGTGATATTTTAATAGACATGTGTGCTATTTAATCCATTATGTTCTTCTTGTAACCGGAACGTTATTGTTTTAGGGTCAATTCTTTGTTTTGGAGGCATGTTGACCTTGTTGAGGAGAAATCCCAAATTAATGTTTTGATATAAACAAAAAAAATATTAATTAAAGACTCTAATTATGATTCTAAAATGATGTATGAATTTAACATGTACATTTAAGTGTAATAATTCAAGATATGTACTAAGCAATGCAAGCAAAATTAGTTTAAAGAAGAAAAAAAATGAACAAAACAGAACCAAGAACGTTCTTGACAAATTCTAGAAAAACCAAGAACATTCTCCACGTTTTTTCATTTTCATCAAGCAAGTTTAAATCATCTGTTAATGCTAGGAAAGCTCCTAAAAATTACGAATACATTTCCAGTACATCTACAAGGAATATACAATTGTCACATCAACAAAAGAAACACTCCAAAAGATCAAATATTAAAAGGCATGACTCAAAGCAAAAGTGACAAATGATTATTCTCTAGCATGGTAACATCAGTCTCCAAAATGATAACATCATTCTCCACCATGATACAATTAATCTCCAGCATACAGATATCATTCTTCAGCATGTTAACAACAATCTCCATAATGTTAACATCATTCTCCAGAATGTTAACACCAGTCCCCAGACTGATAACATCATTCTATAGCATACTAACAATCATTCTCCAACATGAGTACATCATTCTCCAACCTATTTTGCACAAATCAAAAAGACAATCTTGATCTAAATACATTAAGAACATCTATGAGATGTTTCTGTGCATAAACAAAGGATAATTACAGTCAAGAATGAGAAGCTACAAATCATTCATTATTATCACAGAAGTAAAAATGCAAAATATTCAAGGCAAGGACATTCATGGCTCAAAAAATTTGGTCTTTAGTTAAATTTGACATATGACAACTGAACACCTTTTCAATGATCATAAAAGTTATCATCGACCTTTTTGAAGCCTATAAAAGGAACCCCAAAAATATTGCTCTAAAGACCGAATCAAGAGAACAAATCAAAGTTGACGATTCAGATGAAGACGAAAATATTATCTTTCTAGTTAAGAAATTTGGTAAGTTTCTTAAAAATGATAGAACATTCAAAAAGAAAAGCTTCAAGAAGAAAGATAATTCTACATCAAGTCAAAACTTCACTTGCTTTGAATGTGGTAAACAAGGACATATTAAAGCAGATTGTCCAAACCTTGCTAAGAAGAATGCCATCAAAAAGAAAGACTTCAAGAAGGCATACATAGCTTGGGAAGACAATGAAGTAAGTTCATCTTCAGAAACAGAAAGTGAAGAATGCGCCAATGTTGCATTAATGGCCTCGCATCAATCAGATGATGAAGAAGAGGTTAGTAATATAGACTCTCCTCTTTATAATAAAACTAATAGTGAATTAATTATAGAATACAATGATGCTCAAAACGCAATAAAGGAATTACTTATTGAATGTAAAAATCTGTGTAAATTAGTGTCAACACAAAAGAAACAAATTTCAAATTTACAAGAAAAAGTTGATACTATGGAGAAAAATTCTGAAAAACTAAAACAGAATTTTACATGCAATAAATGTGATTCCCTCTCTTTCAAAATTGTTCAATTAAATAGAGTGATTGAACGATACGAAAAGGGACAATTAGGATTGGAAAATGTTTTAAATATGCAAAGATACTCAAACGACAAAAGTGGTATTGGATATTCAAAATTTGATAAACCAAATTTGAACAAAACTATTTTTGTTAAAGCAAGTAATCAATCTAATCAAGAAAAGATTATAGTTATGAAAAAGGATGATTTTTCTAATAAGAAAATTATTCAAAATAAATCTCATAGATATGCTACTAATAGTAGATTTAATCCTACTTGTTCTTATTGTGGTCTTCATGGTCATACACCTAATGTATGTTACATTAGAAACATTAGTGTTCCAAGTGGACATTACATATGGGTAAAGAAAGGTATTAACCATCAAGGACCCAAAGCACATTGGGTACCTAATAAAGTTTGATTTCAATTTTGTAGGTATGCAAGCAAGATACTTCAAATATGTGGTACTTAGATAGTGGATGCTCCAAACATATGACGGGTGATGTAACAAAATTTTCAGCCTTAACACTTGAATCAAAGGGACATGTAATATATGGAGACAACAACAAAGGAAAAATTTTAGGCTTTGGAAAAGTCGGTACATCACCATCCCCCTCAATTGAAGATGTCTTATATGTTGAAGGTCTAAAACACAATCTCATAAGCATTAGCCAGCTTTGCGACAAAGGATACAAGATAATTTTTAATAAAGATGAGTGCATCATACAAAATGAAGCTACAAATGAAACTCAGTTTGTCGGTAAGCGTTTCAAAAACATTTTCATACTTAATCTTGACGATTTATCCTTAAAAATGAAATGTCTTTTGGTAAGCGACAATAATGATGCTTGGCTATGGCATAAGAGATTTGCTCATATTCACATGGATCATTTAAACAAATTGGTCAAGCATGATCTTGTTGTAGGCTTACCAAAAATGAAATTTATAAAGGATAAATTGTGTGACGCATGTCAAAAAGGCAAGCAAACAAAAAGTTCTTTCAAACCTAAAAATGTCATTTCAACCTCTAGACCACTACAATTGATACATATGGACTTGTTCGGTCCATCAAGAACCAAAAGTCTTGGTGGAAACTCATATGGACTAGTTATTGTTGATGATTACTCAAGGTTCACCTGGACCTTATTTTTGGCAAGTAAAAATGAAGCTTTTAAGGCATTTAAAAATTATGCCAAGCTAGTCCAAAACGAACAATCTGCCAAAATTGTATCAATTAGAAGTGATCATGGAAGAGAGTTTCAAAATACTTCATTTGAAGAATTTTGTGAAGAAAATGGCATTTTCCACAATTTTTCTGCACCAAGGACACCACAACAAAATGGGGTTGTTGAGAGAAAGAATAGATCCTTGATAAAGCTCGCTAGAACTATGCTAAGCGACTCAAATCTACCAAAATATTTTTGGGCAGATACTGTAAACACAGCATGCTATGTTTCAAACCGGGTAATCATTAGGCCAATTCTTAAGAAAACTCCTTATGAACTTTACAAAGGTAGAAAACCCAATATCTCTCACTTCCACATTTTTGGATGTAAGTGTTTTGTGTTAAATAACGGTAAAGACAACCTTGGAAAATTTGATGAAAAAAATGATGAAGGTATATTTCTCAGGTACTCTTTATCTAGTAAAGCATTTAGAATTTTCAATAAAAGAACTTTATTAGTTGAAGAATCAATGCATGTAACTTTTGATGAAACTAACCCCATAAAAGAGGAAAATATTATTTCTTGTGATGATGATGTTTTTGAAAGCAATGATTCAAGCCAAGAACCTCAAACTAATCAACCAGATCAAGAAAGTGAAGTCAATATTGAAAAACAAAGTGATGATCTTCCTAAAGAATGGAGAACCCATAGATATCACCCAATTGATAATATCATAGGTGATATCAATAAAGGAGTAACAACAAGATTAAAGTTGCAAGATGCTTGCTTAAACATGGCATTTGTTTCTCAAATAGAACCCTCAAAAATTGGTGAAGCACTTAAAGATGATCAATGGATACTTACTATGCAAGAAGAACTCAATCAATTTGAACGAAGCCAAGTATGGGAACTTGTTCCTAATCCTGGAAATAAACACATCATTGGTACAAAATGGGTGTTTAAAAATAAACTAGATGAGAATGGCATAGTTGTTCGCAACAAAGCTAGATTGGTCGCTCAAGGATACAATCAAGAGGAAGGGATAGATTTTGACGAAACATTTGCTCCGGTAGCAAGATTAGAGGCAATACGACTATTACTAGCATATGCTTGTTCCATGAATTTTGAGTTATATCAAATGGATGTGAAGAGTGCCTTTCTCAACGGATACATAAATGAAGAAGTCTATGTTAAACAGCCCCCTGGGTTTGAAGATTCCAAAAATCCCTCACATGTTTACAAATTGAAAAAGGCTCTTTATGGTCTAAAACAAGCTCCAAGAGCTTGGTATGACAGATTAAGCACCTTTTTATGTGAACGAGGATTTGACAAAGGGGAGGTTGATAAAACATTATTTGTCAAAAGAGATAATGGTCACACATTACTGGTTCAAATTTATGTTGATGATATAATATTTGGATCAACCAACAAGGACATATGTGAAGAATTCTCTTCAATAATGCAAGGAGAATTCGAAATGTCCATGATGGGGAAATTAAACTATTTTCTTGGACTTCATATCAAGCAACTTGAGCACGGCATCTTCATCAATCAAGCAAAATACTGTAAAGAATTACTAAAGAAATTTGAAAAGGAAAATTGCAAAGAAATTACAACTCCAATGGGCTCCGGAACATATGTTGATAAAGATGCATCAGGAATTTCAATCGACATATCCAAATATCGAGGTATGATTGGATCATTATTATATCTAACGGCCAGCAGGCCAGGTATTATGTTTAGTGTTTGTCTGTGTGCAAGATTTCGTGCAGATCTGAAAGAATCACATCTAGTAGCTGTTAAAAGAATTATGAAGTATCTGAAAGGAACGACAAATGTAGGACTATGGTACCCCAAGGGTAGCATATGTAGCCTAGTTGGATACTCTGATTCTGATTATGCGGGATGCAAAACAGACCGTAAAAGCACCAGCGGCACATGCCATGTCTTAGGAAATGCACTAGTGTCATGGTCTTGTAAAAAGCAAGCTTGTGTTGCACTTAGTACTGCTGAAGCAGAATACATTGCAGCAGGAAGCTATTGTGCCCAGATTCTCTGGCTCAAACAGCAATTACATGACTATGGAGTTGATCTTGGATGCATTCCCTTATGATGTGATAACACAAGCACAATAAACATCTCGAAGAATCCAATCATGCACTCTAGAACTAAACACATCGATATCCGACATCACTTTCTACGGGATCATGTACTTAAAGGTAATGTTGAGGTAACATTTGTTGATACACATAATCAACTGGCTGATATATTTACAAAACCATTACCTAAAGACTCATTTTATAAAATCCGAAGAGAACTTGGTATTTTGAGTGAACATGATATTTAACCACTTCATAATATACATAGTTTGTCATATCTCTTGTTTATTGCTTTTTGATATATGAATTTGTGTATTACATGATGCAATTTTTATAAAAAAACTGAGTTTTTAAGCAAAATTGTGCTTATGTAGTCGAATACAAAGGTCTGTATTCGAATACATACTTTCCCAGAAAAACATGTAGTCGAATACATTGTATGTGTAGTCGAATACACGTTCCCAGAAAAATGTGTATTCGAATACAAGCAGGTGTAGTCGACTACACCTTCGCGTTTTTGCCCAGATATAAAAGATGATTCATGTTTTAGGTTTAGTTTTCTCTTGTGCAGTATTCGAATACAGCCCTAGCATTTTCTCTCTTCTCTCAAAAACTCATCCATCCTCATTTTACTCAGTTACCCATTCACCCAACCTAACATAATCCATTACTCTTTGCTTCTTTCTCATCATTACTCTTCAGATTTCTCCCAAAATCTTCCATTTTCTTCAAAACCCATTTTTCCCAAAATCTCTTTTCTCACCATGGATGCTCGCAAACGAGGACCACGAACCAAGCATGCAGCAGTAGGTCCTTCACGAAAACGAACAAGGAATCCTAACATCACAGATCTATCCTGGCTTCTACACTCACCGGAAGAAATTGATCGTTTTCGCACATTCTACTCTGACAAGCGCCTTATCATTCCAAAATACGGTACCTTAGACTCTTTCTCTGACTTTAACTTTCCTAGGTTACTTAAAGCACAACATGTTGAAGCGTTTATAGGTTATAAAGGTCCTATTTATCCAGACTTGGTTAGGGTTTTTTATTGCAACCTTGCTCAAGAGGGAAAACTGCTAGTCTCTTGCGTTAAGGGTAAAACCATCCGTTTAACTACCAAAACTATTGGAGAAATTCTGAATATTCCTTTTAATGGTGAAAAGTTTTGTCCAAATAAATTATGTGAATGGGGTGATATTTCTAAGTATGATGCATATGTCTCCCTCTGTCGGTTTGACAGACGCACCATGGAACAAAAGAGAGCTCAGGCAGATTCCAAGTATGCCCAGCAACGTTATGGTGTAGGAAATCTTACTGTTGATTATCGGCTTCTACACTATTTTCTTAGCTATATTCTGGTTCCAAAGGCTGGAAATTACTCCCAAATTTCGGAATTTGAGTTGCAAATTATGAATTTCATGTTTGAAGGACGTCAGCTTAATTGGGCATTTTTTGTGAAATCTATTATGTTTGGATCTCGTGAGGCAATCGGCTTACCGTATGCAAAAGAGGTTTCACGAATACTGGAACACTTTGGTGTGGACTTCTCTGATGAAGTGATGTTTACACCTACCAAAGAAAATATGTTGGATTTAGGTGTTTTGCCTAGTATGCGGATAGTATGGAATGAGGAGCTTGAAGCATTTGTGCATAAAGGTGATCATGGACAACCTTCTGATGCTGCACAGGATGACAATGCTGGACCCTCAAACACTGCTGCTCAAGATGATGGAGAGGAAACTGCATCTGATGATGATTATATCTCCAATCAAATGATCATGACTCGCCTTGATTCCTTCCAAACCTTCTTTCAAACTCAATTCGACAATTTAACAACCTCTATTGACACTCGCTTCCAGAACATAGAAACTACTCTTGCTCGCAATCATAACACTCTTTCTCAAGACATTAGTGACTTATCAGACAAAATTGATCACTTTCACATTCCGACAGATTTTGATTAAGTTCGCTATTTGGCATGTACTTGTACTAATTTGACTATTTGCATTATGTACTACCTTAATATTTGAACTCTTTTGTCATTTGGATTATGGTGTATTTTGTATTGCTCTAATTACAACTTGTTATGTATTATCTGTTATGATGTTATGACTTAATTTCCATTTATGCTTTTCTCCTTGTTACCTTATATGTTGTTTGTGTGTGTTTATACTCGCACCTTGTATGTCTCTTTTTCTATTTTCTCTTCTTTTTGATCATGTCAAAAGGGGGAGAAAAGTTGGTATTGTTGTTGTATTTCAAACCTTGTAGGTACTCAAAAACAATTGTTTCAATTCATCACATACAATGGGGGAGTATGCATATACAACGGGGGAGTATGCATATATGACGGGGGAGCAATGATTTCAACTATACACTTTCTTCACAACAACAAAATTTTGTCATAATCAAAAAGGGGGAGAATGTAAATTACATGTTTTTGATGACAACAAAACCACCGACTATGGACAATGCAACTAGATCAAAAAGAAGATCCATAAGCTTCATAATAAGCTTCAAATTAAAACCATAGATGATAAAATGTAAAGGTATATGATACTCACCAATACTTCAAGTACATGAGAACATGTCACATTTATGCATGCATTTAAAATAGTTTCAAAAGTCCAAAACACATTAACAAAGCAGTTGAAAATCAGATTTTTGACTAAGTACATAAGTGTATTCGAATACACCATGTTGTATTTGAATACAACTTAAGTCAGAGGCAAAAATTTAAATGTTGTATTCGACTACAACAATGTGTAGTCGAATACACTTCAAGTCAGTGGCCAAAATTGCTATATGTGTATTCGACTACACATATCTGTAGTCGAATACAAGCTAAGTCAGAGGCTAAAATTCACTAATCTGTATTCGACTACACCAATGTGTATTCGAATACAAGATGTAAAATTTGAATTTTTTGAACGTTACAGAGACTTGTATTCAAATACACATATGCTGTATTCGAATACACCTGGAAACATTACAATTTTTCAAATCTGGGATGTCTCTAGAACATTGTAATTTTTCATCAAACCTCTTGGATCAATGGCCACGAATCTGAAGGGATGTTTTATGGAGTATAAATACCCCATAACTTCAGATCAAAGAGGAACCATCCTTGAATCAATTCATTGAACAACTTTGAACAAAATTCTGAATTTTCTAAGTACTTGCATTAGATTTTCATATCATTTCAAAAAGGTTCTCAAGTACTTAAATTGCTATTGAGTTGTTTATCAATATACCACATATTAGACTCATTCAAACCTGATTGTATCATTTGTATAAATTAGTTTAATCTAAGATAGTGGTGTTCTATCTTAGAAGTATTGTTATAAGTTTTGTAACAAGAATCCCAGGGTGGGAGTTGTACTTTTCTAACAAGTATTGAATTAATCTCTTGTGGTGTGCAAGAGGACTGGACGTACCCTTGGTTATAAGGGGAACCAGGATAAATCTTAAAGTGTCATTTACTTACTGCTGTTATTATTAAGCCTTGTTCTTAAATTCACAAAATCCAACTATCATATAACAAAAAAACAGGAAAATCTACCTACACCTAATTCACCCCCC
>JBBPBR010000007.1:22209991-22253025 GCA_037974775.1 Cicer pinnatifidum | reverse complement strand
TATCTATGAGAAATAAAACGATGAATTTTTTATAAGCTCACATAATTTAAATAATAATATAAAATAATAAAATATCTATAAATAATGTGATAAAGTTTAAATGACATTAATAACAATATCTTTATATTTACAACGTTGACAACATAATTATTAATTAAAATTTGTAGTTAGTCGAAGTTGATATGCTAATATGAATAAAATAAATACAGCAATAAAATGAGAAATCAATCGACTCTATTCAAAAATAACAAATAAAATAAACAGTGAAACAGAAAGAAAAAGAAGTTAGAGAAACGGTATACACTTAAAAACGACTTATTTAAATTAAAAAGAAAAAACAATACATAACGGTGATTTGAGTTAAAAATAGCTTAAAATCATTCATGTCTATTAAATGACGAATAAAAAGAGAAAATTTAAAAATAAGACAGCGCTGATCTCTAAAAAATTAGGCCGATTTAACAAAATTAATTGATAAAATATTGTAAAAAAAACATTATATTGATGTTAATGCCGTGGAAGTTAATTATGATTAGACACGCTAACGAGGGAATTTAGCATAACACGGAGGGAATTTAGCGCTGCTAATAACACGAACGCGGGCGGGGTTCGAAAAGGAAAAATCGAAAATAGAAAGACAAGGGTAAAATCGGCAAAACAAAAATTAGGGGGTTGAAGTTGAGTTTCTCTCTCGGTTTTTTCAGGTTCAACGCGTTGAAACGAACATCAATCGAAGTAGCGTTTGCGCCTGAGATTTTAGTTCGTATTGGAAAAAAAAAATTTAATCAAAAAGAAAAAAAAAGAGAGAATCCATCGCATGAAATATTGAAATTGAAGAAATGATGAAGGGATGGGATGGGGTTCAATCTTCTCTCTCTTCTCGATCGAGTTCCATGATGAGCCATCGAGTTCCCTCTCAATCGGTTCGACTCGGACGTGTCCAACCTCAAGCTCCATCTAACCGCACCATTTTCTGTAACGATCGTGAAGCCAATCTTCCTGTTCGATTCAAGGTTCGCTTTATTATCATCATTGATTTTGTTCAACTTCACTGATCGTTTGTTTGTTGATTTTTTTTAATCGTTTGATTTTGTGGTTAATTGATGTTGTGACCTAGTTTTGTTTATGTTGATGGTGTTTTAGTGTTTTAGTAAGCTTATTGATTTTTGAAAAGTAGGTTTAGTAGTTATGTTTATTGATTAAATTGATGTTTAGTTGTATTAAAGATTGAAGATCTAGGATGAGTTCTGCTTTGGTTAGTTGATATTGTGATTGATCTTCAAAATTGTTGAAGATGAACTTTGAACTTGTAATGTAAACTCTAAATTAACTTTTGCGTTCTTTCTACTAGATTTTATCTATTGAAAGAAAATAGTTGGTGGGATTTGCACTAGGAATGGGTTTTTGGTCGTACAATAAGCAGAGTTAGAACCAATTAAGGTTAATGGAAAGTAGAGATAGGGAGTACTTGATTCTTGCATTCTTCTTGTGAAGAGGGAATTACTCTTGCTTCCCTTGTATTTTTCATTTCTCTTTAATTCGACACAAAAGTCTCTTTGTATTGATGATGCGAAAA
The DNA here is from genome assembly GCA_037974775.1 of Cicer pinnatifidum. NCBI lineage: Eukaryota > Viridiplantae > Streptophyta > Magnoliopsida > Fabales > Fabaceae > Cicer > Cicer pinnatifidum. Next base: position 22,251,449 of record JBBPBR010000007.1, on the reverse strand, counting down.
GCACTGCAGTGAAATCCAACATGCAATGCCATCAGCTTAACGGATTAGGAGTCCTTTCTCCTGATGATATTTTGCTGTAAATGCCATTCCTATTCCTTGCTCAACAAATAGCATTAGCTTTGTTGAGGGAAGGGGAATGATACATTCTGCGACTTTCATTTGATAGTTCATTTTGATGCCAACTGATAAGTTTCCAGACAATTTAGGAACCTTCTCCTTAAAAGTTAGATATCAAGGGAGAAGAACCAAGACACTTAAATACTTCACTGCTATGTTGTTAATCTCGGATAGCGGGATAGTCGCTATTGCAAACACTAAAAGAAAGTATACAAACTAAACATAAATCCCAACAGCATACATAAATACTAAAAAATAGCAAAATACACAAAATTAAAGGGGTAATGATACTTAATTATTATTAACTTTGGTCATTTGTTACTAACATAAAAAATAAATACTTATAGCTTTACAACTACTAATTAAGTTCAAAGAGTAATCAAAATCATGTTTGCTCGATGATTTCATTGTATAGAGGACAACATGGCTTATGTTTTGGTTCACAGTAACTTCACAAAAGAAGAGTTCTTCTCGGTTTGCAGAAGAACGAGAAGAGCAGAGGACAGAGAAGAATAGAGAGCCTCATGTCCGATTAAGAAGAAAAACAGAGCTCTGTGCTTGCAGAAGAATGCAAGAATTGTTCGCACTTGAGAAGAAGATCAAATAAGCTCACTTAAAAATAAATTGACATCTAAGATAAAAAAAAATAAAAATAAATTGAAATGAAAAATTTACCCTTAAAAACCAAACAAAACATTGGGGTAATTTAGGGATTTCGTCTGCAAACCCTAATTGTGAACGCCAAAATGCAAACTATGTGCTAATTTGACGTGGTTCGCAGTCACGACTGCCGCTCATGTTGAACGCGCATCGCCGACTGAATGCTTCACAGTGGATGCCACCGCTGCACCGCTGTTCCGTGGTCGTCTGCTATAACGGCATAATGGACGACATAGCTTCACCAAGTATTCCATACTATTGCATGTGGGGCTTAGGCACCCCTTACTACCCTAGTCCCTTTCATAGCACCACTTCTGAGAGCCGATTCCCCTCGGGCTGCTGCACTTTTCGAGTCTACGATGCCTTACTTGGCCTTTTTTGGCCCCTCTGTAGGCAGCCTTTTTGAGACACCAGCAACCAGCTCTGATACCATTTGATAAGTATCCTGTATCCAATCACTTGGAAAACCCTCCCTAGTTGTCTTTGGTCAGACCCAACCCCCTTTTCCTAATCGGCACCTATTGTGGCAGTTTGCATCTCTTGGGCTAGACGCTTCATTGTTCTGGCAGTTGAATTTGATATGTTTCGCTTCTCTCCTCTAGATGTAGTATGACCTCTATCTTTGTCTTGAGTGTAATCTAGCTGCGTTTTTGTCCCTGTGCAGCTTGGTTCTCCTTTTCAGTTTCAAATATAGTTGGTCTAACTCCAGCCCCAAATACTCTGACCCCGTCTTCTACAATTTTTAGTTTGTATCAACCATTACCATTAGGGTCCTGTTAGAATAATATAGAATTTATCTCATAAGGTCATTACTTTATCAAGAATATTTAAGAGTATCTAAGGGTTCGTTGTGATAACATCTTTTGTGTTCACATTTAGTTACAAAGTTGCCACCTTGTTTTTATTCTGTTTTCAGGGTTTCATGTAGAAATCTTGATATCTGTTTGCTCAAGATATATCATTTTTTTTGCAACGGTCAATGTAGTCATTAGTAATATTAATATTGTTACTGATCAAGTTGATTCTTTTTAACTCTATTTCGTAGTATTTTTACTGTTATTCAATTTATTAATTTTCTGATTGCTAACTGCCAGAAACAGTGGATTTATTTTCATGTGTGAGATTATATTGTGTATTTCATATCTCTAGATCTTGTAATTAGGTTGGATTTGATTTGTTAATATTTATTATGTCAGGGGAATTCAATATCGACTACAAAATACAACTTTTTAACCTTTCTGCCAAAAGGATTATTTGAACAGGTAAGTTTACTCAAAGCTTTTGATTTTGTCCACATTTCTATTGTTTAGTGAAGGTAAACCGTGCTTGTTTTTAAATGATGGGGGTCTATCCTTGGCCACATTATCTGTGTTTTTATGTTTTCTCAGATGATAGAAATTCCTGTTTGTCCTGCAGTTCAGACGGGTGGCGAATCTCTACTTTCTTACCATCTCAATTTTGTCAACAACCCCAATTAGGTATGTAAATGCTAGAAAATATTGTATTTCAATGATTGTTTTGCAACATGTTAGCTTATGTGTGATTCATGAGCAAAGAGCATCTGCATACCCACTGGGGGGATGCAGCACCATCTTAATTTTTCACCAATTTTCTTCTTAAGTTGACTGCTTTCTTCTACTAGGTGATGATAGTATATATTGGGTAATTAGACATTTTTTGATTTTAATAAAGTTAGTTTTTGTATGGATAAGATGTACTACAGCTGCATGCTTACATTGGATATTGATATTCCTCACTGAGATCTGGATATGGGAATTTCCGCATGTGTGGTTTATGTAGGAGGATATTTAAAGGTTCCAGTCTTAACTGTTAGGTTATGGGTTTTATTTGTTTAGTTTAATTTATGGTGTAAAATTAGTTGATTGAAGGTCCATTGGGTTATATGAGGGTTAGGGTGAGTTAGAAGTCATGGGACCACATTATGGGTTTAAGGGTTAAGCGGTGTCTATTATAAAGCTGAGAACAGCACTTGTGATTCTATGACATTTGGGGCCACTTGGTATGCATGATAAGATAAGGCACGATGATAAGAGGCATGATAATGCGAGGTCTGATTCTATAAGTTCTAGTAAAAGTTTAATACTAGACTGTTTGGTGTAACATTATGCTAGATACTGTATTTGTGCTAGATAATAACACATCCGTCTCTAACTATAGGACTTTCTTGAGAAATTTTCCTGTCCCTTTTTATAAGATTCCTTTCATTTTAAGTGTATTAATTATTTCTTGACCAAAACCCCTAAATATTTTAATCATTTTTTGTAACCTAAAAGTAGCAATAATGCCAATAAATACCTTGAATGTTGTCAAGATTGAGATCTTGATTAAGATCGGGAGGGGGAAGCAAGATTGCAATACGCAAGATCGCAACTAAGATCAGAAGATCCTACTATAAAAATTATGTAGGCTCAGTAGGGGATAGCAAGATTGTAAAGTACAAGATCGCAACTAAGATCGTAAGATCCTACCAAATTGAAAATAACACAAAATATATAGTGCATAAGTTCACAAGTCTTAATTAAAAAAATAGCACAACCAAGTCCACAAAATAAACTACTCAAAGCTTAAACATAAAACAACTTAGTCCAAGAAAGAAAATACTTAAAGCCTAGTAGAAATCATAACAAACTCGTGACCGTGAGAGGCCGAGAGAAAGATTTAGGGAAACATATCAGTTTAAATGAGTAAAACTTAAAAAAATATGATTTTTCCCCCTTTTAAAGCAATCCGGTCGTGCATGATCCGGGTCCAAAATCTGAATCGTATGCGATTTTAAGTAAAATCGTAAGATGGGCCCTACGATCTTGCTTTAACTCATGCGATTATGCGATCCTGCTACAATTACGCTTGTGATATTGCACGATCTTGCTTCAAATGCGATTTTAGGTAGAATCTGGATCGTATGCGATTTTAAGTAAAATCGTAAGATCTTATGATTTAAATTGCGATCTTGATAACATTTACTTGATCGATAAACATGAAAAAACAACATACATTGTTAACAAATTTAATATTACTATCAATTTTCTTTATTCTCATGATTTAGTCAACGGGGTACAATGTTTAGGGACAAATGTTTTATATTTAATAATGCACATTTTCAGAAAAATGTCAAAATTTATTTAAATATACTATATTACACACATTTATGTTGTTTTATTAAATTCTATAGAACTAAAAGTCCCTAATTAAAAATAAAAAAAATTCATAACCACAATGTACATTTTGATTATCGAAAGAAAAGATTAGATGTGTATTCAGACCTTTACGTAAAGTATTTATATTCTTACTCAGTGCGGTACTTATAGAGAAGTTATAAAATGGAGGTTTTGAAAATGTTGAGCTGTCTAATCTTATTTCAACTTATTTGTGAAGGTTTGGTAGACTCGTAGTTGCTGCTATATACCAGTCTTGCCAATGGTGGCTGGTAGAACATGGCTGAAGACTAAAAATCTGCCATATAAACACGCCATTGCGGCCTATGATGCCTCCATAGTGGGGCATTCCTTCACAAATTGTGTTAGGACTTAGATAAAGGAAAGTTAGTTAGTAGAAGTATTTAATTTGTTGAGGTTGTTATAAGTAGTCAAACTATTATGTTTGTTAGTAGGTAGTTAGTTAGAGATAGATGTATCAAAGGTTTAGAGGAAGAACACTATATAAGAAGGAAAATTAGTTAGTAGAAGTAGTTAAACTATTATGTTAAAGATTTAAAGGAAGAACACTAATATCTAGAAAAAAGATAAGAAATAATAAGAGAGAATTTCCTCAAAGAAAATGATACACAAGAACAAATACGCTCCTACAAGGGTTTACACCACTCAATTTTTACTAAAGTTACTTTCATAAGGGATGGAACCTTTATTTGTAGGTTTTATGTGCACTTAGGATTATGTAGGGAAAGGATCACTAACTACCTACTAATAAACATAATAGTCTAATTACTTATTGCACTGTCAACCAAATAACTACTTCTACTAACTAATTTTCTTGTATCTAAGTCCTAACAAATTGCTTATGGTGGTTGTCTCAAAAATCCGCCATGCCATTCTGCCATGGCCGCCATTTCACAACACGGATGCTAACATTTATCTTCCTACTTATGTAGTCAGTAGCAAATGGTGTAGCGACCAACTCCAAAACGCTATAGCGGTGTAGTAGAAGAGGTTTGGCCGCTACGTTGAAGCCTAAGGAAACATTTCAAGCTCTTTATACCATACACACAGTGGTTTAAAAAATAGATCAATGCACAAAATTAAACACATTCATAACTAATCATCAAAGCAGAAACAAAAGAACAAGGGACAATAATTCAAAGTCTTCTTTCTTTCTCTTCATTTTTTCCTTATTAAAACCCAATAACTTCAATAATTCTAGCTAATTCATTTTTGAGGTAGTTACTTAATTACTGTTATTATTGCAATGAACGTATAATCAAACTACTAGTACTACAGTATCATTTACCATGTTTTTCTTAGATCTTGCATCATACTTAATTGCAAAGGTCATTATCAATAGTATATACTCTTTCATATGTTGAATACTTTCTCCATCTTGAAATTTTTAGTGTCTAATTACATATTTTATGATGTTGTAGTCCTGTCTCTCCAATAACTAATGTGCTTCCTCTATCTTTGGTGCTTCTCGTTTCTCTTATTAAGGAAGCTTTTGAAGATTGGGTAAGAATATTATTTACTCTCTTTGCACACTGCTTTCTTTTTGGTATGTTTTACAAGTTTTTGGGAATAGGGGATTCATATTTCATCTTTTGGATAGACATTTTATAGGAAATTCCAACTAAGGATGTTACAGGAGAATGTTGAATTGATATTTATGTAGGAATGTGCATTTAATCACACAAAATGCTCACAAGTTTATGAAAGGTTCTGCTTATTTTGTTTCAAAATGTGATTGTGACTTCATATATGTAAATGAATGAATGCATGCATGCATGTATTTATTTATTAGCATATGTTTATTTTGATATTTTGGTTACATCCTTAATGCAAATTATCTGAGGCTTTTTCATAAATTGGTTTATTCCAGTGGATAACATTGGGTATTAATATGTTTTTGTTCCCTTAAATTGCTTACAACAGAAGCGTTTTCAAAATGACATGGCCATAAACAATAATATGATAGATGTTTTACAAGATCAAAAGTGGGAGTCTATACCCTGGAAAAAGTTGCAGGTCGGAGACATTATCAAGGTGAGTGTGCTATATGTTTCTGTGCTAGACTTAATTTTGTCTTGTCTATGTTTTAAACTAGAGTTTACAACTTAAAATGAAGGGTATTTATAATGGTCATCAATCCTATGCTTATGAAATATGAGCTTTCATAAGATGGTGGTTATCATGTTATTGTGGGCTGCAATCCCCCTATCATATGTTCAAAATATTCAATTGCCCTCTATACACTATGTTGTTAATCTCAGATAGTGGCACAAAGTGCCTGATTCCTAAACTACTGAGCAGGATAGTGGAAAGCAGATTGGCCGATATTCTAAATTCTGTTATGCATTAAATAAAATCTACTAAATAATTTGTTTTAAGTAATTTATATTATATACATAGCAATAATTTTCTTATCTATCACATATATCCCTAAATATATGCCCCTCTATGAAAAAAGTTTGTCTCCAAATATCAGTCATATTTCAAATTATTAGATACACTTATTATCGTTTTCCAAATTTATCTCTAATTAATACTACTAAGTGTCTTAGGAGATGGGAAGTCGGAGCCGAGCACATCCAATTATAAAAGGGTATTTTAAAAATATCTAAATACAAAATGAACACATCAACTACATTACATAATTTTTTTAATATACGTGAAAATTGCAAAAGTGGTTTATAATAAGGAACACTGCTAACATGTAGTATATGTTGGGACATTAGACTTGGGCCCCGAAACATGCAATTTTTAGGAAATAATTTTCATACATAAGACATGACCCATGTTAGGCTTATTAAAAGTTCAAACCTGAAAACTTAAGTGTCTTCTGCATACAATCTCTTATCTCTGCAGCCGCAACCCACACCTCACTGTCCTAAGCATCTTTCTTTGCTGCATGTTCACGTATACTGTTGTACATCTTCTCTCTTCTTCTCTACCTGGGAAAGTCTTGTTCGGAAAGTGCCAAAGTGCATTGTGTCAAATGGGTCTTGCTGAGCAGATTTTAAGATGATGGCAAATTTGAACAAAAATATCAAAAGGGTAAAAGCATATTGAAGCCCCTAGCAGCTGCAGCATGGCATAATGGACACAATTACGACACAATTTTTGGCTGCGAACGCCACACTTGAAAAACATGCCACACCTACAAAAACATGCCACTGCTATTCTGTGATAGCGTCACTATTGATAAAGTTGGATGTGGCCAAGTTGATTTACTTATATAGATGACATGGAGGGGGTTGTTCTTGAGGAACCTAAGACTATGCAGGAGAGTGAAATTCAAGTGGTGCATAAGGTAGAGGAAGTAGTGAATTAATAGAGACAACTTCAAAAGTAGATGGAGTTGACACTAAAAAGGGAACCGACTCAAAGAAGGTAGCATCAATTGAGACCAGGTAACACAAAGAGTAACACTTGTAGCCCATTTGAAATTGAGTGTAACATAGGAAGACACAATTATTAGTGCAATGTGAGAGTTTATCAAGATCCAATGGGAGACTATGAACAAATGATGTTGACCCCAAGATCTGATGTAGAGGGTTTGATGAGGGAGTTAAACAAGCCAGTGAGGTATTTGTTTATTAAGTATGGATGAGGAAATGCTTTATAAAAAGTAACAAGCAGTTAGAAAAACATCATCCCAAAAACAACGAGGAACATTTTCATAAAGCAAAAACATTCAAGTGGTTTCAATAAGGTGTATATTTATGTTCAACAACCCCTTTTTATTGAGGGGTATGATGAACAGGTGGATCATTTGAAAGCTCGTCTGGTAGCAAACGTATATGTTATCGATATCTTGGAAGAGACTAGGATGCTTGATTGTAAACTAGTTGATATTCCTATGGACCCAAATGTGAAACTTTTACAGAATTAGAGAACCATATCTTGACCCAGGCAGGTACAGGAGGTTAGTTGGGAAACTGAATTATCTTACCATGACCAAACAAGATATTTCATTACCTATTAGTGTTGTGAGTCAATTTCTAAGTTCACCTTGTGATAGCCATTGGAATGCTGTGGTTCGGATCTTGTGGTATATCAAAGGGTCACTTGGAAAAGGATTTGTTTATTTAGACAGAGGAGGTGATGTGAATGATAGAAGATCTACTTTAGGTTATTGTGTTTTGATTGGAGGAAACTTAATTTCTTGGAAAAGTTAAAAGCAAACTGTTGTTGCAAGGTCTAGTACGGAGGAAAATTATCGTGCTATGGCCCACAATACTTGTGAACTTTTATGGTTGTAACACTTGTTACAAGGGTTGAAATTTTGTGAACTAGGTCCTATGGAACCTATGTGTGATAAATAGTCAACATTGTATCTTTATTCAAATCCAGTTTTTCATGAGAGGACTAAACACAACTTTATTGCCACTTTATCAGAGAAAAGATCTTTTTTGGCATCATTGAAACCTCTTCAGTGAGCTCCAATAATCAGTTAGCAGATATCTTCACCAAATCACTACAGGGACCTCAAATTAGTGCATATGATATTTATACGCTAACTTGAGGGGGTTTGTTGTATATTTTTTATTTATTATTGTTGATATAGTTTCCTTAATTTACTATTTTTCCTTTCTTGAGAGGTTTTCTCAAGGTAGTCATAATCGAGATCCTATGCAAGATCGGGGAAGGTTCAGAAGATCATGAATCGTTAGATCATAAGATCCTACCAAATTTAGAAATTCATATATATTGCATATAGATTCATACATATGCATGTAAAACAACATAAGTTAGTAAAGAAACTCAAATTTGGGATCATTAGATTAATAAAACCAACTAAAACACTCAACATATGAACAAGTCACGCCTAAAAACAACTTGAAACCTCCAGAACAGTCACAAAAACCGTCAAAAACAACTAAGAAACTTCGAAACAGTAGCAAATCCATAAGATGCTGAAACACAGAATCGTGCAAGATCACCGATTCCACCTTCTCCCATAGTTTTTGGTTTCTGCTCGTCACTGAATACGGGGAAGGGGTGCAAGATCGTAAAATTGTGGGATCCTACATGCTAATTGGAATTTTGACTTCCATGGGTTTTCTCATGTATATAAATTTGCACAACCTCATTGTGAAATGCAAGTTATTCATTTTAAATTATTCAAGTAAAATTTGATGAAGGAAGCCGTGAAAAGCCCTAAGATTTTGAAACTCACTGATGGGAACAACACTCAAGCATTATTACTTTGTAAAGTGTAGATAGAAACACCAAATTGAGTTTTGGTTTCTCGATAAAAAATTATAAGATAACAAAAAACTCAAATGACCAAGTACATTAAGGACACTAAGACAGCAAACTACCTTCCAACCAAAGCTTCACATTTGGATCATAATATATTTTCTTTGTCAAACTAAAATTCCCTTCTTGAACAGGCAACCTTCATAGTATCTCAATGCTCCCAAATCTTGTAACTCAAACCTCTGTAGCTAAATGTTTCTTCAATCTCTCCATCTCTATTATGTCATCTCCTATACGAATGATGCCATCCACATAGAGACTGTTAGAACGGCGATCTTACCATAAGAGGAAATTTAGTGACTAAGTATGATCTTTTTGTCCCTGCGTGTACCTTTGTTCTTTTATTGACTGGGTGAGCTTTTCATACTGAGCCCTTGGAGATTGTTAGAGACTCCGTAACTTGCACATATTTGGTCCAAATTTGTATTCAAAGACAGGATGACTGTCCATGGCTACCTCTTCCTCTAAATCACCTTTGAAGAAGACATATTTCACATCAAATTGATTAAAGGGCCAATCTAAGTTGTTAGTCTGAAATAAAATAATTACGAAAGTATTCAACTTTGTAATAGGGGAAAATGTCTCGAGTAGTCTTTGTTGCACATCTGGGTGAATCTATTAGCTACAAAATGGGCTTTATATCTATAAATTGAATTGTACTTCACTGTGAAGGGCCACGTACAGCCTATAATATCTTTTCCTTTTGATAAGGTCATAATACTACAAATTTTATTCTTCTTAAAAGCTCTCTCCTCCTTAATAACAAATTCCTTCTACTTTGGAACCTTTAGAATCTCCTGTTCATATTTAGAAATTTCTATTTCTATACTATATAGCCCAGAGGTAAATGCAGCAAAAGAAGACGTTATATTTGAGTATGACACATATTTGGACAGAGGACACTTAGTGCAAGATCTAATACATTTCCTAATTATATAGAAACATCCAATGCCAAAGGATTCATCATGACTCTTAGGTTCCAAGATCTGACATGTATTTTGTTCTTTATTATTTTGATATAAAGATGTCACTTCAAATTCAGTGGGAATCTCATTCACAACGAGAGTGGATTTCTATATAGATTCATATGCATTTATTGTTGGTGCAATAACATAATTCTCAAAATCTGATGACAGGATGCTCAGGACTACTAATGGAAGTAATGGGGAAAATACTTTCATGTTTATTACTACAGTCTACGACTGTTTATATAACAAAAAATACAACAAATGCTGTCACAAAATACAGGGCAACTAATAGACCGTAATAAGTAAAAATCAAATCGGATTAGAAGAAAATAGGACTGAATAAGATAAAATAAAATCAGGGAGAATAAAATCATATCTCACGAATTTCCAACAAATTATATTAATTAGCAATGATATTTATAATTTTAGTTCTCTTCTGCCTCTATCATATTGTGACTTTCTTAGTAATTTTCTTTTGTTCCTTTGTTTGCTTTTGTTTAGCTCTTCAAATTATTTTCCTTATTACCTTTGTTATATTTGATCACATCTTGTAATAGGCAGGTAGGTATCTTTTGGGATAGTCAAAACATTCTTTTTGTTGCAGGTTAAGCAGGATGGATTCTTTCCTGCAGATTTGCTTTTCCTGGCCAGTACGAATGCAGATGGTGTCTGCTACATTGAGGTTTATTTATTTGTTAATGTTGAAAATAAAATAGTATGAGTGTTTTCTTTAAGTTCTTAATTAGTATTTGCAGTTTATTAATGTTGGGTTTGGGTGACAGACTGCTAATTTGGACGGGGAGACCAATTTGAAGATTAGAAAAGCATTGGAAAAGACCTGGGATTACCTGACCCCAGAGAAGGCATCCGAGTTTAAAGGTTTGTATTTTATTGATTAACCCGTATTTATTCTGACACCGACCCTTATTATAATTATGCATTTTCTGTTTAAATTCTAGAATACATACACTGTTGCAAACCTTTCAGCAATCTTTTAATGTATTTTCTTTTAACCATTTATAGTAAAATAATTTTTCGTGACACTATCAAAATTTTGACTCATTATCTGAGTATTGAGTACAGGAATTCAATTTAATCAGTCCATTGTGTATATTACTATGCGATTGGCTACATGCCTACTTTCTCTGAAATATAATTCTGATTCCAATTTAAACTTGACTACAGAGATGTATGGGTATCTTTATACAGAGATGTATGGGTATCTTTATACGTGACATCCTCTTTGTATGTGAATTTAGTTGGTAAAATAGTATATTAGTATCGTGTAGGTATGTTATAATTACTTGAGAACATACATACTGTTGGATTTTTTTTGTTATTTTACTCCAGTTTTCCTGTCTATTTACCTTCCCTAAAAGTAGCTGCAAATTTATAAACTCCTTTTGGGATTTGTGTATTTAACTGTTCATGTTCACATTCACCATCCTTATGCGCCAGATCAGTTGTGAATTCATGGTGGGTAAAAGTACTATAAAAATTGTGCAATTGATTATCATTTATCATTAGAAGGAATATTGACTTTGGGATTTACCATGACTAAAATATTAGTAATTTTTTGCGCATAAAGTATTGAATTATTTATTTGTCTCATAAATTGGTCCAAAACTTGTACTCTCTATATATCTCACTATAAGTGTGAGTTGTGCACAGTTCTTAAAATAATGATTAGTTGTGTTTATTTCAATGATAAAATGAGTTTCATTTACTAAAATACCCATATAATAGTAGTTAGTGGAGTAGTTAGATGAATTGAGATACAATAAATAAGGGTATACTAGTGAAAAAAAGTAATTAAAGCTTTATTGGTAATATAAAGAGGTAAATTATGAGACGATTAAATATTGCAATGAGACACTTAATATGATACATAGGGAATATTTTTTATGGGAATTTCTAAACTGTGATTGGCCGTAATTGAAATTTTATATGGCTCTTAAAAAATGATTGCCTTTCAGTTACGTTTTTTTTGACATTATTCTGAAGTCTATGCAATACTTATCTACTATCAGGTTGATGAGTGTTGATTTCAATGATAAGTTCATGTATTGTAAGTTCTGATCTGACCAGCTGTCTTGTTGCTATTTGCAGGTGAAATTCAGTGTGAACAACCAAACAATTCCTTGTACACCTTTACTGGAAACCTTTTGATTCAGAAGCAAACACTTCCTCTCAGTCCAAACCAGATTCTGTTGCGAGTATGCTATTTTTTCTCTCCAAATGCTGTTTGTGTGTTTTGTTGTTGTGGCTTTGTGTATTATTCATAAACTAGCCATAATTGTTGCTTTATATTGCAGTAATACATCATTTATAGATGCTTCTGATTTCTTTACGTTATTTATGAAATTGAGCTGGCATTAATTTATTGAATCTCTGCGTTTTCAGGGATGCAGTCTCAGAAATACAGAGTATATTGTTGGAGTTGTTATTTTTACAGGACCCGAAACGAAGGTAAACTTTGTTATTAATTCTAGTAATGCATTGATTGTTGAAATGCGCTGTTATTTTCCACTTGTTATGCTATTACTCCCTCCATAATGATTTATTTGTAAACGTTGACCAAATCACATGTATTGCGACCAGTATTTAATCACATAATATCAATTTAAAAATTGTTTCCATTACCTAATTACCCTTCAAGATGAGATTGGTTCATTGAATACAAAAGTTAAATTAAATGAGTGTCATTTTAGAGATAATATCATTAAATATGCTAATATGTGTTAACTTTTGCTTGTATTTATGAGCTAATTTTTTCTTATAATTCATTCCAAAGGGAGTATGGCAGGGATGATTGAAAAAAGAATACACTGAAAAATCACTTCTATTTTGTATTTTGATCGAAATGCATTTATTTCCATGTTTATAGAAAATGGCAACACAAGGAGTGTTTGGTTACTGTTCTCCTTTTCAGCTGATATACTTTTCACTTAATAAGTGTAAGAAAACAATTTTTGTTCAGTTTCCTGTTTTCATAATTGAACAGTGACAAATTTCCTTTTTTCCGACTGTTTCCTTCACAAAATACTGATAAAAGGAAATAAATGAAAACATGGTTGCGGCCTCCTTAAATAAGGACATCATTGGTCACATGGTTATTTTCCACTTCCGTTCCCCGTTAAACTTTTGGTGTTGAATATGTTGATTGGTTTATTGTTTGTGTTGGTTCTTTAGCAAATGTGGATTTACTTGGTTTGTATTTACTCTTTCTGGACATTTTGTTTTTTCTCCCTGTTGTGGCAGTTTTTCTTTCTTTGTATGTTCATGGATCTTTCATTGTTTCTTAGACAAAATTTGAAAACAGGAAGCTAAATAATTACAAGTATTCATGTAATTATAGAAACATCTACTGAAAATGTAAACATAAAACAAACCAAATAGACCCTACAATGTCACCACCAGTTACAGACTTACAGGTTTTACTTCACTTCAGTTTCTTACTAATTGGTTGGTGTTGAATGTGATGATTTCTGTTCTGTTTGTCCGAGTACTTCTGTAAATGTGGATTAACTTAGGTTTATAGACTGAGCTGGGAAATAACTTGGTTTGTATTTTCATTTTCAAGATGTTTTTGTGATATTTCACATTTTTGTTGCACAACGTTTTACTGCTGTATGTTCTAGTGTTTCAGAATTTTGAATGACATTGCAGGTGATGATGAACTCAATGAATGTTCCTTCCAAAAGAAGTACATTAGAGAGGAAACTTGACAAGCTCATACTTGCTCTGTTTGCAACTCTCTTTATGATGTGTTTTATTGGAGCCATAGGCAGGTATGTGAGCTAAATAATGTGTTTGCTGGACCACTTCTAATCTGTTGCTAATGTTTATGGGCTATATGTTTACTGTTTAGGCAGTACTAGGAAGGGCTGGAATTTGTTTTGTTTTTATTACTGTTATTATCAATGCAGTGTTTTGATGGACACTACACGACATGTCCTTAACTTGCAATTTTATTTTTAATTAAGATGCAAAAATAATTAATGATTATGAGTCTATTATAACTTTATAAGTACTCAGTTCATGAACAATTCTAATCACAGCACCGCAAGTTTTATTAAAAAAATTAATAATAATCAGTCTGTCATTATAACTAAAATTAGTAAAAAAAACTGTTATTACAGAGTGGGAAGTTGAGGAATATATGCTTTTTATATTTTAGTTTAGTTATATGATGATGGTTTATTAGAAAACTTTAAATTTTGACCAAATGAGGTAATCCCTTACGGAGTACCAGTAGCATACATTTCTGAATGATATTATTGGAATCTGTGACTTTCAGTGCTGTCTTCGTGAACAAAAAATATTTTTACTTACATCTTGATTCATCAGAGGAGGGCTCAGCACAGTTCAACCCACAAAACAGATTTCTGGTAATGTGTACTTTCTCTGTAAAGATAACTAGCCATCTCTGTTCATTCTTTTCCTCTTAACTCAATTGTTAATTTTGAGTCTTCTGTTGTTAGGTTTTTCTTCTGACTATGTTTACCCTTATTACACTATATTCAACAATCATCCCAATTTCACTTTACGTGTCAATAGAGGTTTGTGTCTCAGTCATTTGTATTTATAAAATTCCATGTCTTTCTTTGTAAAAAGAAAATGTTATTTATTTGGGTTATTGTATCAGATGATAAAATTTATTCAGTCAACTCAATTTATCAACAAGGATTTGTGCATGTACCACAATGAATCCAATACACCCGCATTGGCCAGAACTTCAAATCTGAATGAAGAACTTGGACAGGTTAGTAGCTACAGCATGTTTTGCTTGTTGACATAAAATTATTATTCTTGATGCAAAAGGAAGAGAGTGAAAGTGAGAGTACAAAATATCAAAATGGTGGATAATTAAAAAGGAAAACTATTAGGTCCTAGAATAAATGGGAGTTTGATAGGATTGGAGTTAAGAAATTAGTTAGGGGTTAGTTTAGTTAAGTTCGTTAGAATTTATGTTTTAATGGTTGTTAATCCTATGGCTTATAAATAGGATTAACCTCCCTTTAGGAGAGTGTAGGAATTCATTATGAAAGTTGTAAACTAAATAATGCTCTAGTGAGGGGAGAGTGCTCCCTTGGGGGTGTAGCCTTGAGTGCAAGGTTATCTTATTCATTGTAAACTTTTTGTATCTTCTCTTTCAATCTCAATATACCAATAAGAAACCTTTCATTTGTTTGCAATCTTTATTTGCTTGAATCTGTTTTTACGCCATTCCTCTAGAAATTATTTCTTGCTAAATGAAAGGATCCTAACACAAACAAATAAGAAATAAATGAAGAAATCAATATAAAGAAAGACTTCTAAAAAAATAAGAAGGGCCTTTTAAGAAACCTATAATAAAAGTGGTTTAATATTGTGAATGGTTCTCCACCAAGTTTCCCACTTTATGTCTAAAACAATCCTTTCAAAAAACCCTTTACCCAATCAATATCATAATTTACTTGTTTTCCCTTATTACTTTTGTACTCCCATTCTACGACATACCAACTCTAACACAGATGCTGGGCACGTTGACACTGCTAATGTATAAAACATAGCACTGACACTGATGCACATATATTTGCATCATATTTATATTTTTTACTATAATTAAATAAAATATGAACACAACTTATATAATATGTAAATTGAGAATGAAAATTTATTTATGCATCTAAATTGATCAATTTGTTTCATTACAAAAAAAATCTAAAACAAAATATGCTAGTCTTTCTCCTTCATCCATTCATCTCCTACCAAATATTTAAAAATAATAGAATCAAAATTTAAGATTTTTAACCCTACCTCATTGATCATCATCCTTGAAAAAATTAGAACAGATGTCCATTATTACCGCAGATGACTGTTGTGTCTATGGTGCGACGAAATAAAGAAAAAAAAGTGTTTTATCCAAAAGTTCTCCCTTTCACCATCTGGATATGGGATAACATCTTCTAGATCAAAATTGTTGCAAGGAGATTTTGATAGAGTAAACCATCATCTATTGTAGTAGTAAATAGTATCCTTAGTTGTAGTCCAAACTCAGAAACTTGGATAATTGTGAATATGTGATTCTTCTGCTGTCCTGATGCCGTTAGAAGATAAGAAAATATCTTATGATATTTTTATATTATGTTAAGGTATCTTAAGTTATCTTGCAGTTTTAGTTTTTATTTTAGAGCATCTCTTAAGATTAGTTTCCATATTACTTTATTATGATTGTTTCCATATATAATTAGGAATTTGAGTCTTGTATTAGTATAAATAAGGCTAGTGCTTAGTTTTTTTGTATCACTAAATCAACCGTTAGGTCAAAACACATTGATAATTCCGAGTCTTTATTCTTTCTTTTCCCTATTTATCTGAAATCCTAGAACTTTAACATGGTATTAGAGCGGAACCATCCTCCATAACCTATTAGGTTACTATTTTGCTATTGAGATCCCTAAAGTATGAAACTATTAAAATTTGAGAACAATGTTTTTTTCGTCATACACACATTCCAATATTTTCTCTCTTCCATGTTTTCTTTTAGATGGTTTTAAGAATGTGTAATCCTTTCAACATTTTTCGAATCACTCCTCTGTTGTCATCCTTCGAATGTGTTGGAACTCTCTTGTCTGATCTGTTATGCTTTTTACTTGTCCTGAAGCTTTTTTTGTCATATCATCTGTTCGGCGTGCTTTGAAGCTCTCTTTTGGTTTGTCAGCTTTTTAGCATGATCTAAATCTATCCTCTGCTGCATCATCTTTCTGGCATATTTTAAAGCTCTCCTTCGCTGCGTCATCCTTCCAGTGTGTTTTGAAGTTATCTTTTGCCCCATCATCCTTCCGGCATGTGCTCAAAATCTCTCCTTTTCTGCGTTTTCTCACTGGTGTGTTCAGATTCTCTTGTCTGTCAAGTGGTCTCTTTCAGTTTCTATTCTCCATTCCCTGTTGCCTTTTTCCCCCTTAACTTTTTGGCATTTTCTTACTATTTTTGTTACAAAACTTTCGGGTGACTTTTCCAACAAAACCAGTCATTTGAAATACTGTGCAATGGTCTACAAGATCCAAAGCTCAGGTTTGACCAACATACCGTGTGTTTTCATTCTGCTGCTAGTCTTTCACTCTTGCCTTCTCCGCTGCGCATGGTAGAAATTTGTGGAGACTTGTCTCCAGAAGCTGCTTGCACCATGATGGTCAGCAGCCACTCCTTGCCTCAGATCTGACTTTTTTGGAAAGAAAATTTAGGGCACCGTTGTGTCATTTATCATGCTTTTATAGCCTTGCTGTGTCTTCTTTTTTTCTCTTTACTCAACCATGTTGTCCAGCACCTCCATTGCCGTAACCAGAGAATATACCTGGCTGCATCAATCAGTTATGTTTGATTATACTTCTGTTTCTTTAATGGTGTGTATGTCACAAGTTAATAGCTTTGTAAGCCTTTGCTTGAGGGGGAGCCTTAGAAGATTTGAAAGTATCTTATGATATAATTATGATATAACCTGAAGTTATGTTAGTCTATATTAATTTATCTCACAAAATTAGTTTTTCATTTTAGTTATTATTATTATTATTACTGTTGTTATTTATGATTATTATTATTATTATTATTATTATATGTTTTCCTATTTAATTAGTATTTCGAGTCTTGTATTATTTTATATAAGCTCTAGTGCTTAGGTTTGTTCTCTTCACCAATTTTTTTATCGCATTCAATTATAAATTGAAAAAATATTTAGTGGCATCTCATGTAATACATACATTTCTGGTAGATATGAGTTTGTATGATTGAAATATGAAATATATATTGTTTTGCTGTTCTTGTCATATTTCCTTGTTAATACAGAATTACTGATTTATTAGGTGGAATACATTTTCTCTGACAAAACTGGAACCCTAACAAGAAACTTAATGGAGTTCTTCAAGTGTTCAATTGGAGCAGAGGTCTATGGAAATGGTGTGACCGAAATTGAGAAGGGAATAGCAGAGCGCAATGGCATGAAGATTGAGGTAATACTCTTGTGCATTGTATAAAAGTAGCTTACCTATAATGAAATAGCACAATTATGTCATATTATTGCTTTACAGGAAAATAAATCACCCAATGCTGTGCAAGAGAAGGGTTTTAATTTTGATGATGCTAGGCTTATGAGAGGAGCTTGGAGGAATGAGCCCAATCCTGATGCCTGCAAAGTAAATAACTTTACTTTACATTGCATTTATGGTATCAGTTTGTTTTATCTTTCAACCTAGTCTTGAGATTTTGGTTTGTAAGTTTAATTATTTCTGAGTAAAGTGGTTCTTATATACATCATCTACTTTTCTTAATATATATTCTTTAATGGGAGATCAATTGGCTTGCTTGTTGGGTCATTCTATCTGTGCTTGCTTGTTGCATGTGATGAATAAGTTATTCGTTCGCATTGTTCCTAGAAATTGTACAACTGTGTCTGTAACCATCTGTCATGATACTTGAGGTGTTAGCTCAGTGATAAGAGCTTAATCTTGTAACTTCAAGATACCGAGTTCAAATCCCTGAGGGTCAGTTGTAAAATGGCTATTAGTGCCACTTTGATTATTAAAACAAATCCATCTGTCATGAGTTCCATACAAAACCTTGTATGACTGAGGTTGATACTTAAAGTCTGGAATTTTCTATAACTGTATATGATTTTATTTTATTCTATTTTTGTGTATTGTACTATCGCGCCGTCATGTTCTATAATTTTAATCCTTGTTTGAGTTGTATCTATTTCATATTATATGCACAATCATCAAATTGTATCTATATTATATTGACAGTGTCATGTTTTATAATTTTTATCCTATCTGTATCATATCATATGTATGTCTGTGTCGTATCTGTGCTTTCTAGTCCTAGGTAATAATTAGGTCCCATACTTATATGCCTAATTTTCAAATACATTTGGCACAATCTAGATGCTCCAATTTTCAGAAAATGTTGTTTCACATTATTCAATCATGTTACTCTCTCATTACATTATGCTCATACCATGAATTCAGATTGTGCAATTCGGAACCATGGTTTAGTATGTTATTAAATATTATTTAAGAGAAAGTAATAGCCCTTTTTTTATGTGTGTGTAGGAATTCTTCAGATGTCTTGCTATATGCCATACTGTACTTCCGGAGGGTGATGAGAAGTCCCCTGAAAAGATAAAATATCAAGCTGCGTCACCTGATGAGGCTGCTTTGGTTATTGCTGCAAAGCACTTTGGTTTCTTCTTCTACAGGTTCAAAGTTCAAACTTCTTGATTATGTTTCTAATTTTCCTGGTAACAATGCATTCAAGAACCTAGGCAGTGGAGAGGGAGAAAGGTGGGCATGCTTAAGGATTGAACCTCCAACATTAACATTGCAACAAAGTCTTGACGACTTGGGCTGGCGATAGTTGGGCTAAACCTACAAACTCATTGGCGGTTTCCTCCTTTTAAGAGGGTGTAGATCCTTTGTCCAAATTTTCAATCTCAACCTGTCCTATAAATTATAGATGTTCATTCTGATCATGGATCTCATGTCTTTTACATAATTATAAATTATCATTGGACTGTAGACATCCACATTTATGTCCAATTGTGGCATCAAGTTCTTATGCGTCAAAAGAGGCATTGCATAAAATAAAATCTTGTGTCATACTCATTTAGTGACTTACTTCCATTATTAGAACTCAAATTTCTGTTCTCTCTATATTGCGAATTGAGCTAATAGAAAGGGAAATAGAGAGAAAAACTGAGCCTTTAGATTATGCTGGCTTCATGGCTTTTGGTTTCTTGGCGTTGAAAGAAAATTGTTAAACCAGTAATCCTCAAACATAATTTGTTGGGAACATCACATGACAAATTAATTGGTTGGTGCTAGCTCTCTATCAAAATTTTGATTATTCCAGGTTTCTGTGTAAGCAGCTCAGTGAATTTTTTGTCACTCAATGTGTATATCACCAAGTAGAGAAGTAAAATGGTCACTAAGAGGAAGTGCGTTAGCTGACCCAAAGTGGGTGAGTCTTTGTTAGTATCATAGTTGAAACAACTAGTTACGAAAAAAGAGATGACTGTATATATAAAATGATTTGTTTGATTTGAAGTATAGATTGGGTGGGAGGACCCATTTCTCTTGAATACCCGAAGTAGGAGATTCTTGGTCCCTATTGTTTAATTCATCTTGTGAAGGGTTTTTAGAAAAATTTCAATCTCTGATATTCAAAACCTGTGAGATATTGGAGAAATTCAAGGTGTATGTTGGTCTTGCGAGGTACACATTACACTGATCAATGATACATTAAAGGTAGTTTCATGATCTGGTTGTGAAAAGGGACGAAGGGAGTAAATGGAGGGGTTCTAATAGTAGAGGGCTGTCTTGATTCTTTGAAGTAATGAAAGATAATTCATACAATTTGTGCAGATATAAATGGAGGGATTCTAATAGTAAGATGGATGTCTTGATTCTTTTATAATAAAACTGACTTGTCAGAATTGTATAGCAGAATTCTTTTCTATCGCAGAGCTTGCTCTGAATAAATAGAGTTCTTGGAGATTTGTTTTCTGTTTCGTTGATTCTTTCTTTCCCTTCGTCCTAATATATGAAAAACTATAGCCAGGACCTATTGATGATTTCTGATCTTATGCTTTTTATTAGACAAATTGATTGAACTTTCCAGGATATCTTACATGTTTCTATTAAATTTATTTATCTTCGAAGTATATCTTTTCTTCCTCCTTCTTTAGGCCATCATTTCGTTATAACAAAATTTCTTTATTCACATTTCACAATGGAGTTTAATCTGTGCTACGATCTATGGGCTGGCTCTGAATCGAGCTATTGTTTGAGAAGCAATGGCCGCATGAGTGCTTGACTACTATAAAACCCTACATATCTATTTTCGTCTACTAGTATTTCAACTATAGAGCTGCTAGATTGAGATTTTTTTTATCAAGTTGATGCTAATATGGAAGATTCTTCCAGGCGCACACCTACAATGATATATGTTCGTGAATCTCATGTTGAGAAGATGGGCAAAGTTCAAGATATATCCTATGAGATTCTCAATGTGCTGGAGTTTAATAGGTAATCGTCCCTTCAACTGGTACTAAGTTTTAAGGTCTTAACTTTTTCTTCTGACAATACTTGTAATCTTTGTTCTGTTTATAGTACAAGGAAGCGCCAGTCAGTTGTATGTCGTTATCCAGATGGAAGGCTTGTACTATACTGTAAGGTAATAGTTTCTCGAGGCTTTTCCACATCATTTACAACGTTTTTGGGTTTGGTCAGGATGACATCTTCTGAAGAACATTCTTTTCAGGGGGCTGATAATGTAATCTATGAGAGACTGGCTGATTGTAACAATGATATCAAGAAAATCACCAGGGAGTATTTGGAGCAATTTGGATCTGCTGGACTACGTACATTATGCCTGGCTTACAGAGAATTGCATCCTGATGTTTACGAAAGCTGGAATGAGAGGTTTATCCAGGCCAAGTCTTCTCTACATGACCGTGAAAAGAAATTAGACGAGGTGCAGTTTATCATAACATGGAAACTTTTCTGTCCCTATATAGTATCAAATAGTTTATATTTTTGGAATAACTTATATTATTAAGTAGTTAAATCTACTAGGAACTATTCTTTTGATGATAGTTTCTCTGTAGTAGTTTATCAATTATGTGGCTTGTTTACTTTTTCCAGTCCAGTTCTAACCTCATTGGATTTTAAATATCAAGATTGAAAAGAAGCAGCTGTGCTGTTATTTTGAATTTGAGCTTTATACTTATCTTTGGGACCCAGTTCTAATAAAACGGCCTCACAAGCCAGACTCCAATTCATCTGCTCAACTCTTAAACTTGGATCAATATTCAATACATGATTAGACATTTTTGAGCACTTAGAGGTGCAAATTTTGTTACCAATAGAAGGAAATTAGCTCTATGCTTGCTCAAGGGATTTATTGATTTTTTTAGCCATAATGTACGTATCTTTCAATTGCAACTTGGACCCCTCAATAATTACAAAACAGAGTTTCCTTAGTTGAACTATACTGTGATTATTTTCTCCAATGAAGCTAGCTTCAGTGGAGGGAAATATTTCTAATGCATATTGCAATCATATTTTTTTATTTCAGTGGTTTCCTTCTTAGAACTACATATTGAATGAAACTAGAAATAATTGTCAGTGATAAATTCTGAAGCTTTGAGCTAAATCACAAGTAATCAAAACTTGTGTACATGTTCATGCTTCTTTGTACAGTTACTAATTTGAATAATTTTATGCTTACTCACGCCTTAAGAAATAATACAGGTGGCAGAACTCATAGAAACTGATCTCATTTTAATTGGTAGCACTGCAATAGAAGACAAGCTTCAAGAGGGAGTACCAGCATGCATAGAAACTCTTCAAAGAGCTGGTATTAAAATTTGGGTTCTTACAGGGGACAAAATTGAAACAGCAATCAACATAGCTTATGGTGAGTCTGTTTGACTTTTGGGATTTGTTTTTTAACTTTTTAAATATGATATATTTTTTTACCCTAAAGTTGAGCTATCATTTTAAATCATGTTTCCACCCCTCTTGCTACAGCATGCAATTTGATAAACAATGAGATGAAGCGATTTGTTATCAGTTCAGAAACTAATGCAATTAGAGAAGTTGAAGACAGGGTAAGCTGCACGTTTTCTTCCATGTTTTGCTCATTTTTTAGGTATTCTGAACACAATTTATATTCTGTTAATTTTAGGGTGACCAAGTGGAAATTGCACGATTTATTAAAGAAGAAGTGAAAAGAGAGCTGAAGAAATGCCTTGAGGAAGCACAGAGCTTTTTTCACACTGTATCTGGACCAAAGTTAGCACTTGTAATTGATGGGAAGTGTTTAATGTATGCATTGGATCCAAGTTTACGGGTGATGCTGCTAAATCTTAGTTTGAATTGTCATGCTGTTGTTTGCTGCCGAGTTTCTCCTTTACAGAAAGCACAGGTAAAACTCACGCAGTATGTTAATAACTTGTTATTGAGTTGTTGCTTTTACATTTTTTTACTTGTTTATATGTAAAATTAATGCTTCAATTTTCAAAAAATCTAGTTTTTATTCAATTTATGATCAAGTTAGGAGTGTTGGAAGTCACTGCCTAGTAGGATTTGGTTCTGTTGGGCTTATGAAATGTTACCAATATCCATTCACTATTTCTGCTTACAGGTCACGAGTATGGTCAAGAAAGGTGCAAAGAAAATAACCCTTAGTATTGGTGATGGAGCCAATGATGTAAGCATGATTCAAGCTGCTCATGTTGGTGTTGGCATTAGTGGAATGGAGGGAATGCAAGCTGTGATGGCTAGTGATTTTGCCATTGCACAGTTTCGTTACCTTGAAGATTTGCTTCTTGTTCATGGCCGCTGGTCATATCTGCGAATATGCAAGGTGTGATGTTTTTATAAACTAGTTGACATTGTATGGACTTGCATAACATTTTATTTACACACTTGAAAAGTGGTTGTTCGGTTATTGCAGGTGGTGATATACTTCTTTTACAAGAATCTCACATTTACTCTTACTCAGTTTTGGTTTACTTTTCAAACTGGATTTTCTGGTCAAAGGTTCTATGATGATTGGTTCCAGTCTTTATATAACGTTATTTTCACGGCACTGCCTGTGATCATTGTTGGACTATTTGACCAGGTAGCATATTCTTTCCAACAATTTCTGATTTCAGGTTTTCTTGTGCTTCACTTTTGCATAGGAAACAAGCATCATTTTCTTCTTCCCGTTGCCTTGTGCTTCACTTTTTACAATACACTTTCTTCATGAATGACATCTCTTGATTCGTTACTTGTGCCTTTACCAGGATGTTAGTGCATCTCTATCCAAGAAGTATCCTGAACTATACATGGAGGGAATAAAAAATGTCTTCTTCAAATGGAAAGTTGTCGCTATATGGGCCTTTTTTTCTGTATACCAGTCTCTAATTTTCTTCTATTTTGTGAGTACGACAAATTTAAGTGCTAAAAACTCGGAGGGAAAGATATTTGGACTCTGGGATGTCAGTACAATGGCCTTCACTTGTGTTGTATTAACTGTCAACTTGAGATTACTTATGATTTGCAATTCGATCACGAGATGGCATTACATTAGTGTTGGTGGAAGCATATTAGCTTGGTTCATTTTTATTTTTATATATTCAGGGATCACTACTCCTTATGATCGACAGGTGAATTCCCACCCTCACTTTTTTTGTATGTGTAGTGTGTTGAAAGTAAACTTTGGCACTTCGCCCTTAAAAATATTGATAACTTAAGTTCTTTTTAATTTGTCTGCAGGAGAATATTTATTTTGTCATATATGTCTTGATGAGTACTGTCTATTTCTACATCACACTACTACTTGTTCCTGTTGCTGCACTTTTCTGTGATTTTGTTTATCAAGGGTAAGATTCAGATTTGAAGGATTCTTATATTTTTGTCTCTGTATGATATTGATGGCGATGACAGTTTGCTAATAACAATGCTGCGTGAGTTTAGTTACAGAATCCAAAAGAACAAGATACATAAAGATAAATAAAGCTGTTTTTTATTTAAATATCACAGTTGGGCCATGTTCTGAATGTCTAACTGTTAAGAAAAGGTTCTTTTTCCAGATACAATCATTTTTTTTACTATATTGTTTTTCTGATAAAAATATTTGCTTCAATATTGTATCTCATGGTACTCAGCACGTGTTTGCATGAAGGTAAAACTTATTGTTTATGGACAGGTGAATACTGAACTTAAGTGAGACTTTTAATATTTCCATGTGTAGTTGCAACAGATAGCTTATCTATTATAGTTAATAATGATGAACAAAAAGCTTTACAACACAACTATAATGGTCGGTTCATCATGTACAGAAAAGAATATAGAAGTGCCAATAAGTAGGATGACTAGATAGGTTATAATCTATTAGTTAGAGGTAGAGAAAGATAAAACTACGAAGACAAATGAGAGCCAAATAATTTATATTTAGATTTAAAATATGAAAGTATTATGAGATCCATTAATTGATGTAGCTTTTCTCACTTAGTGAAAGGCTTAGATTTTGTTGCTGTTGTACATTATACAATGATAAACTGCTGAGCTCTTTGTTGATTCTTCCTCCTGTTTTTGGGAGTGCGCTTGCTCTTATATTCATTTTGCTTCATCTTGTTACAGGGTTCAAAGATGGTTCTTCCCCTATGATTATCAGATTGTTCAAGAAATGCATAGACATGAGATTGACAACACTGGTAGGGCACAGCTGCTTGAGATAGGGAACCAGCTTACGCCAACTGAGGCTAGGAGCTACGCCATATCTCAGCTCCCACAAGAGATATCAAAGCACACCGGATTTGCTTTTGATTCACCTGGTTACGAGTCTTTTTTCGCTGCACAGCTTGGTGTATATGCTCCACCAAAGGCATGGGATGTTGCAAGACGAGCTAGCATGAGATCACGGCCCAAGACTGAGCAGCAAAAATAGTTTGGAGTAGGATGATTGTACATTACATAGTTTTGGTTTTCCATTGAGAGCCAGCCATAGGAATTCTGTAAAAGTAGAATGTACCATATGAAATATTTGGACATTTTCATGTAACATAATTGTGTTTTTATTCTTTTTGAGGAATTAGAGCAGGTTTCTCAGATGTACATTTCACGATATTTAGTAATTTGATAGTCATTTTTTGTGAAATGTAGAACTTGTGAGTTTTTTTTTTTAATTGTTGATTCGATTAGTTCAGTACTTTTTATTTGTAGTGGATTTATTATTTATAATACCTGTAATGTTGGACTGTGTTTATAAATTCGATTTTCTGAGCACATTTTACTTTGTTGTGGTTCACCCAAAAAATTAAGTAATTTTCTTTATCTTTTCGTGATCTATGACAATAACATTCTTAACCGGCATAATTGAAAAGGGTGGTATATCATGTCGATGAAAAAAACATAACCTGAAGGGTGGTATATCATGACAATAATATATGTTTTTTTTATCAGGTGAGTTGCATGCGGTTAGAATTGAGATTTTTGTTATTTAGTCAATTTCATACGAATATCATTAAATAATAAAGAGAAAGTCATTGACACTTCCATTCCTAAACTTTGGCGGTTTAAAATATTTGCAATAGAGCAGTATTCAAATAATTTGTGTATTGAACCAAAATACTTCTATTTTAACCATAAACTTCTTGACAACTTCTCATAATCTACTTTCATATTTCTTGAGATATAGTTGAAAAAACAATGTCATTATATTTTAGATTTCTTTAACATTATTGTATTAAAACAAAATTAAATTAAAATATTCTTCAACTAGGGACGCAAAAATATAACATTGTATATTTATGATAGCATTTTATTCATATTGACTGAAAGTAATAGCATGTAAAAATATTTATTTACATAGTATTAAACACATGAATTAACATAGAGGTATAAATTACAAGATATTTAATTCTCTTCTATTTTTGATGTATAAAAGATATTCTCACAAAAAAACTATGCTAAAAGAAATAGATTATAAAGATATTATCATTCTCTAATGATTCTTGAGAAGTCAAACATGTTTAACTCAAAACATAGAAAACAAACTATTGAGATGGAAATCTCAATGAGACTTAATTTCTAGAAGAAATTCAAACATAATAATTCATTCGAGAATGTTATGTTCAATTAACACTGTATTCATTTGCTAAATATTAAAATGTTATGTTCTTTAGTTACGAAAATATTTACACATGAAATTAGTAAATAAATAGCTACATCTATTTGGATTTTATCAATCCACTTATTGTTCTTTCAATCAACAATTTTTTTTATTTAAAATTCACAGTAAAAACTAATTTTAAAAATTCCTCAAAAAAATTGGTTCGAAAATGATTTTAATTAAAACTAATTCAAAATATTAAACTGATTTATATTTATAAATCAACTTTAAACTGATTCGAAATTGAATTGAAATTAATTCAAAAAATAATCAGTTTATGAAAGTGATTTTGAAGGAGTGAACCACACATTAATGTAATTCAATTTAGTTCAATTCTTAGACCATGAATTTTCTTATATATCGGGTTGATTATGAATAAAAAAAGAAAAATTAAATGAAAGGTTATTATGTATGTTGTAGTAATGGAGTTTGGATGATATTCAACCACCTAAAGAAGGGAGCCGAAAGAAAAGAAGAAGGTGAAAATTGGTGGGTGTGTGCGTCGTGTGATAGATGATTAAAAAAGTGAGTGAATTTTTTTTTTAAAGCTTAATTGCAGCTTTGGTTCTTTTATTTTAGCTGAATCACGAAAATAGTCCCTTCATTTTATTTCTTCTCAGTTTTGGTCTCCCAAACAAAATTTTGGTCCAAAACTTGATGAAATATTATTTTTTTGCGTTTATTTAAGTCACACCATACTTCAAAATCTCGTGGTGCAACAATTGTACATGAAATCTATGATTATAAACAGTGTGGTGTGGCTTAAAAAATAACACTTCATCAAATTATGGACCAAAATTCTATTTGAGAACCTAAACTGAAGATAAATAAAATAGAGGGATTATTTTCGTGATTCAACTAAAATAGAGGAGACAAAAAATACAATTAAACATTTTTTTCTAATAGTGGATCTTTGTTTTTATGACTAACATATGTTTAAGTGTGAATGTAAAAAGAAATTATAATTAAAATTGAAAATAAAAACTTCTACTCTTAAAACATAAAATAAATGAACACTAAATCGGTTACAATTTGTTATTATCCTTTAGATGATTCACTAAATAATTTTTTTTATATTCTTAAATTAAATAAATATGCACACACAAAAACTAATTAAATAGTTAATATTAAAAACCAAATTATTAAATGTAATTCTCAACTCTATTTAAAAATTTTGTCCTCAAAATTGTAAACATGTCTACCTCGAACAAAAAGATATGGAAACTCACCTTTAAGCTCAGCCTCTAATTTCCATGTTGCCTCATCAAGTATTTATCCTTCCCACAAGATCTTTAAAATGAGGATAAATATGAAAGGAATGACCTTAAGGAAAACATGTTCCCTTTCTTAAAACTCAATGGCTCTCCTTCTTCTATCGGCATACCTCTTTTGTCAACTCTCTTTTGTCAACTTTGAGTTGTTAACAAGTTTTCTTTAATAGATTTGATTCTTTATATGGTTTCTTAGAACGACTCAAGGCCAAAAGACTTCTCTATCTCATCTCAAACCAATATAAGAGAGTTCTACACTCATAATCGTAAAGGGACTCAAAAGGTGTCATACTTATACTAAAAATGATAACTATTATTGTAGGCAAACTTATCAACGATAGAAATTTATCCCAAAAACCTTTCTCTTCCAATACATGTCCTTAACATATCCTCTAAGATTTGAATGGTTCTTTCAGATTGATCATCTGTTTGTGGACAATAGGTTTTACTAGGACATAACTTAGTTCCTAAAGATTGATAAAAAGATGCCCAAAACTTATAGGTGAATCTAAGATCCCTATCCAATATAAAGGACATACGTACATTGTGTAACTTTACTATCTTTTGAAGGTAGAGTCTAGCTAACTGACCCGAACGGTAGATGAATTAAACTGGTAGAAAATGAGTTGACTTGGTCAATCTATCTATAATAACCCAAATATAATCAAAATTGGCTTGAGTTTTAGGTAAACCCATCACGAAGTCCATGGAGATGTTCTCCCATTTCTATTCGGGGATTTGTAATGGTTGAAGTAAACTAGAGGGTTTTTTATGTTCGATCTTAACTTATTGACTCACTAACCACTTGGAGACAAAATCACATATATCTTATTTCATGACCAGCCACCAATATATTTGTTTTAGATTTTGGTATATATTGGTAGAGAAACTACTCTTATGTGATTCATCTAACACTACACTCTTAAGGTTCTCATCCTTAGGAATGAAAATTCTCTCTTGAAAGAGAATGATTCCTTTCTTATATTTTGAGAAGCCATGAACTTATTTTTGAGCTTGCAGGTCTATATATGAATTTTGAGCATTTCAGATTTGATCCTTAAATTCACTAGTGATGATTATTTTACTTAAAAATATGCATTAGTCCCTTAAACCTACATATAGGCTTAGGTCACGAAACTCCTCTAACAATCCAACCTCATGGACCATCTTGAAATATACATGTAGTGATTTCCTACTCAAAGCATCTGTTACAATATTCACTTTACTCGGGGTATATTCCAATTCAAAGTCATAATTTTTTAGGAATTTCATCCACTTTTGTTACATCATATTAAGCTTATTTTAATCAAAGAGGACTTTCCAACTTTTATGGTCACTGGAAACTTCAAACTTTGCTCCATAAAGGTAACGTCTCCATAATGTCAAAGCAGACAATATGGCAACTAGCTCTAGGTCATGGGTTGAATAACTTTCTTCATGTGATTTCAGTTGCCACGAGACATAGGCTACAACTTTTTTTTTTTTTGCATCAGAACACTCCCTAGTCCCTTCCCCGAAGCATCATTGTAAACTTCAAATTTCTCAATAGGGTTAGGTATAACCAACACCGGGGTAAAGGTCAATCTTTGTTTGAGTTCCTGAAAACTCTGTTCACACATCTCATCCCATACAAAAGGATGACCTTTAGGGTCAAGTTGGTTAAAGGCAGGACTAATTGAGAGAATCCACAAATTAATCTCCTATAATATCCCGCTAAACTGAGAAAAATATGAATTTCCATTGGTTGGTCTTTGGTTGTTTCCAACTAAGAATGGCTTCTACTTTACTTAGGTCTACATACATTCCTTCTTGTGATATCACATGACCAAATAACTTCACTTCCCTTAACTAACATAATTCTCTGGTTAAGCAAACAACTTTTTTATTTGTAAGGATATTTGTAGTACAATTTTAAGATGTTCTTCATACTCATGAAAACTCCTAGAACATAAGAGAATATCATCTATAAACACCACAACAAACTTGTCCAAAATTGGCCTAAAAGTTCTTTTCATATTGTCAAAACCGTGATTCTCCTTATGTATTTTAGGAAGTTTTATATTTGCTGTATTTCTGTAACAGTTGTATTTTAACAGTTTTATATTTGCTGTATTTCTGTAACAGTTTCTGTAACAGTTGTAACAGTTTTATATTTGCTGTATTTCTGTAACAGCTTTACTTAGGTCTACATACATTCCTTCTTGTGATATCACATGACCAAATAACTTCACTTCCCTTAACTAACATAATTCTCTGGTTAAGCAAACAACTTTTTTATTTGTAAGGATATTTGTAGTACAATTTTAAGATGTTCTTCATACTCATGAAAACTCCTAGAACATAAGAGAATATCATCTATAAACACCACAACAAACTTGTCCAAAATTGGCCTAAAAGTTCTTTTCATATTGTCAAAACCGTGATTCTCCTTATGTATTTTAGGAAGTTTTATATTTGCTGTATTTCTGTAACAGTTGTATTTTAACAGTTTTATATTTGCTGTATTTCTGTAACAGTTTCTGTAACAGTTGTAACAGTTTTATATTTGCTGTATTTCTGTAACAGCTTTACTTAGGTCTACATACATTCCTTCTTGTGATATCACATGACCAAATAACTTCACTTCCCTTAACTAACATAATTCTCTGGTTAAGCAAACAACTTTTTTATTTGTAAGGATATTTGTAGTACAATTTTAAGATGTTCTTCATACTCATGAAAACTCCTAGAACATAAGAGAATATCATCTATAAACACCACAACAAACTTGTCCAAAATTGGCCTAAAAGTTCTTTTCATATTGTCAAAACCGTGATTCTCCTTATGTATTTTAGGAAGTTTTATATTTGCTGTATTTCTGTAACAGTTGTATCTTGCTATTATTAGGTTTATGTATTTAGGATCAATCCCATAATCACAGGATCTATTTCCTTAGAATTAGCTGTCCATATTTCCTAAAATAAGCTGCAGGCTCATGTATATATATAGGTCCAGTGACCTATAATAAAAAATAAAAAAAAAAAGAATATTATTCCTTCTAAATTTAAGATGGTATCAGAGCTCCTGATCATTGGGATCCTCTGACCGTGCCTATAAACCCTAAGTTGCAGCCTTCATTGTTGCGCTACCTTTAAGCATTGTTGCAGCCTTCATTGCAGCGCAACCCTCTCTACCTTGATCGCACCTGGTCATGGCTGAGGTCATGAATCCTATTCTGGAAATTGGGGACAGACCCCAGACTGCTGGAGAATTGCAGAATGTTCATTCTGCTTATCAATTAAATGGGAAGAATTATCTCAAATGGTCTCAACTCATTAGGACCATCTGGAAAGGAAAAGGAAAGGCCAGTCACCTGACTGATAATGCACCTGATGAAACAGATCCCAAGTTCAAATCATGGGACGAAGAAGACTCCATGTGAAGTAAAAATGTCGAATTACAAGAAAGGGGGTTTGAATTGTAAATGCACCTTTTAAAAATTCCTATTAAAAACTTAAGAAAATAACTCAAGATTGACCTTGGTTGTGAAAACAGAAAACGGAGAACGTTCTTGGTTAGTTAAAATTAATAATTCAGTTTATGTAATTAACTTGATAATCAATCAAATGAAAGTAAATAGATAAGGGAAGAGATACCACACAACGATATATCCTGGTTCACCCAACTCGGGTTACGTCCAGTCCTCACAACCGTGAGATTTTCCACTAAGTGTTTAAAACAAAAAACCTTCTTGGTTTCACAACACCTAGTTCAGATCAGCCTTGATCTGTTTCAATCTCTATTACTTTCCACCCAGAAAGTAACAACAACACCTATCTAACTTTGATAGGATTCAATACAATCTAAACAAACTATAAAGAAATTCTTATAGTTTGAGTTTTTACAATAAAATTGTTTTTGACAGAATCTGAGATTTCTCAACTCTTATTTGAGAATTGATTCTTTACAAAGGATTTACTGATATTTTCGCAATCTAATATGAGAATATAGATCAGCTTCTGCTTTGCGAAATTTCAGAACTTCAAGTATGTGTATGTGATTGATTTATGGGATTTTACAACACTTGAATTTCTTACCTTGATTCTGGATATTTGCCTTCTATTTATAGGCTGTAGAAGCACTGAATGAAGGTACAAAAGAGCTGTTGGAGAGGCTCTGCTTTTTGATTGAATCAATATTTCAGAATAAAAATAATCCTTCTTTGAAAATAGCTTTTTGACTTTTCTGGTTTAGCATTTAAAGCAGTTATGTCTTTTTTAGAAAGAACCTTTGACGTTTCTTCATTGATCTTGGATGGTACATTCTCTGTCTTGAGCTCCTTTGACGTTTTTAGAAAAGATTCTTTGTTAAAGAGGTAGAAAAAGTTTGATCAACATGCTGTGATTAACTTTTTTGAAGCTGGAGATCTTTCTCTGTTTTAATGTTCTTGTTGATGTTTTCTTTTGCTTTGCTTGATTTTGTTCTTAATTAAATTCACTCAAAAGCACAAGTTAAATTAACATAACATTTAGAATCATAATTAACATTCTTAATTAACTTTTTGTTTGTTTTCATCAAAACATTAAATTGGGATTTTGTCTCAACACCATGATCATGGCGCGACTACGGAATTCAATGGTCCCAGAAATCAGTGATACCTGCATGTTCCTTAAATCAGCAAAGGAAATTTGGGAGGCAGTAGAACAAACTTATTCTAAGGCCAAGGATGTTGCTCAAATTTATGATGTAAAGTTAAAAACCGTGGCTGCCAAACAGGGAAACAAATCAGTTACAAAATATGTCAATCAACTCAAGTCTCTATGGATGGAATTGGACCACTATCGAGTTATAAAAGCAAAGTGTTCAGAAGACACAACAATCCTTAAGGAGTATATTGAACAAGATAGAGTCTATGATTTTTTGGTAGGCCTGAATCCTGAATATGACCAGGTCCGAATCCAAATCCTGGGAAAATAGAAAGTCCTCGGGCTTAATGAAGTGGTAGCCATTATCCGGAGTGAAGAAAGCAGGAGAGGACTGATGCTGGAGACCTCAACCACTGAAAGCTCCACAATGATAGCTGAAGGAGGAACAATCATGGTTGCTAACCAGAGGAAAAGTGGGGTTCCAAATATGGAGAAAAAACACGAGGAGGTCTGGTGTACCCACTGTAATAAGCCGCACCACACAAGAGAGAAGTGCTGGAAATTACATGGAAAACCCCCAAGCCGAGAATGGGGGCCGAAAGGAGGCCCTCCTAAAAAAGGAGGGCAAGGACAAGCAGACATTGCTAATGGACAAAGTGAAGAATCTGTCCAGCTGAATCATGAAGAGATAGAACGGGTAAGATCCTTCCTTAGTAAATTGGAGAAGCCCACAGGTACATGCTCCTTAACATATTCTGGTAAGTTTTCACTTTCTTTTGGGCTTAATGTTTCAGATACACCCTTTACACATTACTGGATATTAGACTCTGGAGCCACTAACCACCCTCTACCCAAATACTTCTGCACATATTCCCCATGTCCTAGCAACAAGAAAATTTCCACATCAGATGGAACCCTTATAACTGCAGTAGGACAAGGAGAGGTCCAAATAAGCCCATCCATAACATTAAAAAATGTCCTTCATGTCCCTAAAATGTCCACCAATCTGATTTCTATACAAAAACTCACAAAAGATCTCTCATGCAATGTTGTTTTTCATAGCAACTCTTGTATATTGCAGGACAAGAACTCAGGGAGGACGATTAGACATGCTAGAGAATGGAATGGCCTATACTACATGGACGATCCTAATCTGCCTACCAAGAGCCGCTCTCTCATATCTGAATCTACCATGACCAATAAAGAGAAAGCTCAACTATACCATTGCCAGCTAGGACACCCTTCATTTCGAGTTGTAAAAGTGTTTTTCCCTTCCTTGTTTAAAAATTTAAATGTGGAGAGTCTCCATTGTGAGGTGTGTGAGCTTGCTAAACACAAACATGTACCTTTTCCCATTAGCAATAAGATAAGTCATTTCCCTTTCTTTCTTGTTCACACTGATGTATGGGGTCCTGCTTATGTTCCTAATATCTCAGGTGCTAAATGGTTTTTAACCTTCATAGATGATTGTACCCGAGTGACTTGGGTTTTTCTATTGAAACAAAAATTTGAAGTTAGCTCCGTGTTTTTTCAGTTTGTCTCAATGATTAAAAATCAATTTGGGGTCGGTATCAAAAGAATTAGGTCTGATAATGCCAAGGACTACTTTAACCTTGTACTAAACTCTTTTTGCCAAAAGGAAGGGATAATCCATGAGTCCTCATGTGTGAACACACCCCAACAGAATGGGATTGCAGAAAGAAAAAATGGGCACCTATTAAATCA
Source organism: Cicer pinnatifidum (assembly GCA_037974775.1). NCBI lineage: Eukaryota > Viridiplantae > Streptophyta > Magnoliopsida > Fabales > Fabaceae > Cicer > Cicer pinnatifidum. Next base: position 22,216,932 of record JBBPBR010000007.1, on the reverse strand, counting down.
AACTAGAGCTCTACTTTTTCAAAACCATGTTCCTAAGAGATTTTGGATGGAAGCTCTTCTTACTGCCACCTACCTAATCAATAGGTTACCCACTAAAATCTTAGACTCAAAAAGTCTCATGGAAGTCCTATCCTCATTCTACCCACACTTGGATCCTACAAATAAACTCCAACCTAGAATATTTGGGTGTGTTTCCTTTGTGCATGTTCATAGTAATGAAAGGGGAAAATTGGACCCTAGGGCAGTCAAATGTGTATTCTTAGGGTACTCTACCACACAAAAGGGATACAAATGTTTTCACCCCCTATCAAAAAGATTCTATGTGTCAAGAGATGTCACCTTCAACGAACAAGAAAGCTACTTCAAGCAGCCTCATCTTCAAGGGGAGAATGTAAGAGAGGAAGATGAGACTCTCATGCTTCCAAATATGACATTTGGACCTGAAATTGGGACAAATGGCATTGTTGTCCCTGAAATTGAGAGAAGAGCAGAACCTGCACCTGAACCAACAGCAGGACCTGCACCTGAATCAACAACAGGACCTACACCTACAGTAGGACCTGCACCTGAACCAACAGCAGGACCTGCATCTGAATCAACAGCAGGACCTACATCTGAACCTGCACCTGAACTAACAGCAAGGCCTGCACCTGAACCTGCACCTAATGGTGGAAAATTTGAGAAAAATCTGGTATATTCAAGGAGAGAAAAGGTCATTCTAGAATCTGGCAATGTCCAAGAATCCAACCCATCATCACTGCATGAGGTAACACCTTCGAATCCTATAAACTCTAATGATTCTAATGAGTTTGTTTCTGAAAATCTAGAAGCACAGATGGACCACAATCTAGACCTACCCATTGCCCTTAGAAAGAGAACTAGAACATGCACCCAACAACCACTTTACCCACTATAAAATTTCTTAACCTTTGAAAAATTCTCACCTACTCATAAAACCTTTCTCACAAACCTCAACTCCACACACACACCTTCCTCTGTATTTGAAGCATTACTTGTCACCCTACCAACGGGAAAGAAACCAGTAGGATGCAAGTGGATATATACAGTTAAATACAGGGTTGATGGGACCGTTGAACGTTACAAGGCAAGATTAGTGGCCAAAGGCTTCACTCAAACCTATGGAGTTGATTACTTGGAGACATTTGCCCCGATTGCTAAGATGAACACGGTCAGAGTAATATTGTCATTAGTAGCAAATCATGATTGGGACCTGAAGCAGTTTGATGTGAAGAATGCATTTTTACATGGAGGCCTTGAAGAAGAAATATACATGGAGTTGCCCCCTGGTTATAATGGACATGTTGCTGCTGGAACTGTTTGCAAGCTAAGAAATGCTCTATATGGGCTGAAACAATCCCCAAGAGCATGGTTTGGAAGATTCACCAAAGTTATGACAGGTCTAGGCTATAAATAGAGCCAAGGGGATCACACATTATTTATCAAACATTCAGTTTCAGGGGGAATAACAATTTTATTGGTGTATGTAGATGATATTATAGTTAGTGGGGATGACAAAAAGGAGCAGCAAGTGCTAAGTAAATGCCTTGCCACAGAATTCGAGATCAAGACATTAGCGAGACTTAAATATTTTCTGGGAATTGAAGTTGCCCATTCCAAGAAAGGAATCTTCATATCTCAACAAAAATATATTACTGACTTGCTTAAAGAAACATAGAAGACAACCTGCAGACCATGAAGTACTCCAGTTGACCCAAATATAAAGTTGGGAAGTGCGGAGGAGGTTATTGCCGTGGACAAGGAAATGTATCAAAGACTTGTGGGCAGACTTATTTACTTATCTCATACTGGACCAGACATTGCTTTTTTTGTAAGTCTAGTCATCCAGTTTATGCACCAACCAAAGGAAGCACATTTACAAGCTGCTCTTAGAATTGTCCAGTATTTGAAAGGGACTCCAGGAAGAGGGATTTTGTTCAAACGAAACAAGAGGGTAAGTCTTGAAGCATATACGGATGCGGACTACGCAGGGTCAGTGGTAGATAGGAGATCAACTCTGGATACTACACCTTCCTTGGTGGAAATCTAGTGACTTGGAAGAGCAAAAAACAAAGTGTAGTAGCTAGATCGAGTGCTGAAGCAAAATTTCGAGCAATGGCCCACGGAATATGTGAACTTCTATGGCTGAAGATTATATTGGAAGACTTGAAGATTATTCTCCTTATGTATTTTAGGAAGTTTTATATTTGTTGTATTTTTATAACAATTGTATCTTGCTATTATTAGGTTTGTGTATTTAGGATCAATCCCATAATCACAGGGATCTGTTTCCTTAGAATTAGTTGTTCATATTTTCTAAAATAAGCTGCAGGCTCATGTATATATATAGGTCCAGTGACCTCATAATAATAATAAATAAAAAGAAAAAGAATATTATTCCTTCTAAATTTAAGACATATAGTCCATGAATATACCTAGAGCATTGGTTAAACCAAATGATATTACCAAATACTTGTAGTGTCCATAGCGGATCCTAAAAGTTGTCTTCGAAATGTCCTCAAACTTGACTTTAATTTGATGCCATCCTGATCTTAAATTGATTTTTGAAAATATAGAGACTCTTCTAAGTTGATCAAGAAGGTAATATATTCTAGGAAGTGAATATTTATTTTTAATTGTTACCTGAATTGAGCTGCCTATTGTCTACACATAATCTCATGCACCTCAAACTGACACACTAGACTTGATGAACTATTTAATTATTAAGTCTTCTAATTGTTTCTTAAGTTCACTAAGCTCTATGAGTGATCGTTTTGATATTGAAAAGATTAGCTACAACGGGTGGCTTCTTTCCTGAACAAAATGTGTACTTTTAAATAATGTTACTGGGTACTCTTGTTAAGGACTGGCTCTAACAAATTAGTAGAGTTGTTCAATAGAAACCAAAGGATTGAATCCAATTGAACTCTGTTTGAACAGAAGTAGTCAATTAAGGAAAAACTATAAACCGAACTGTGTGTATATAAATAGTTTGTTAGCCGAATTGAGTCTCAAGACTCCAACAGAACTAATATACAATGTATCACAACAAAGTTGGTATACCAAATATAAAGGGGTGAACTATAGAATTAGAGAACCATTGTTATGGTTGGTCGCTCCCATTCACACCACCATTCTTATCACCGTCTGTAACTACTCGACTTCTCTTCTCCTGGGTGAACTAACAGCTTCGCGGCAGTGGTCTGTCGTAAATCCCTGTTACCAAACCTCACATATCTCATCTCTTGCTTTTTAATAGGGCAAAGGTTTTATGTTAGTAATTAGTCACGAAGGAGGAAATAATTAGCATCAAAGATTTATGAACCCTGAATGTCTGGATCTCTTTTATTTAACTCCTTCTCAACACAACCGCTAGACTATACCTTCAGAACATGTTAGTTTCATCTTGAGCCTCAAGGTTTTTGTGTAATTCAAGGATTTGTACTCTTTTTCGTCAAACTGTGTTCTTTCTTTTAGTGCCTCGAGTTTGTTAGAAGATGCAATTCTGTTATGAATCAGATGCTATATGTATATACTTAAATGAACGAAATGGCAACACGAATATAAAGCAAAGTGGACCTTTTATCTTTTGTAGATTTCTTATGGAGGAAAATTTCCTCTAAAAGAGTTGCCTTGTTTTGCCTTACCTGTTCCGAGTTCGTTACGCATGCCAACTTTTCATGTTTTCAAAGAAAAGGCAATGAAGGATCTCTTAAAAACTCAGAAAAAGTTGGCATTGATTAGTGTTCTCTCCTTGTCCACATTGTTTAACTGTTAAAGACTTCAATATATTAAAAACTATTTGATTTGAATGTGCCAACATTGAATGCCACTCAAATTTACAATATTTGGCTACACAACTATGAACTCACGGCACCTATTTGATTTGAAAAAACATTTCTTGATTCTAATTTCAATCACAAAAATGTCATACTATTTTTTACATTTTAAAAAATAAGTCAACAATACAATAATTAAAATTAAAAACAAAATGGTTTAGTTTTTTCAAATCAGCCAGATTCTTAAATTCTAAATGTACACCCATGGTACCTAAATATTCTAAAACCATAATTGCTTATCATTCTAAAGCATGAGTACAAAGTACAAACATCATTTCCTTACCCTCCTACGACTTGAACCTTAAACTATACCAAGTAGTGAGTAAACTATACTGCAGCCTAAACATAAGGTACTCCAATTTCTCAACAACCAAGTTCTGATTTCAGTCTGTAATATCAAAACAAAGCTTAGCCTCATCCCAAGGTCCATTGATCTCAAATTTGTATTCCTGAATCCTTATAAGCCAATAAGGGCATACCAAGTTGACAAAAACCAACAAACTAAGTAGCAGCACAAATAACAAGCGATGCAGCATGAACACAAAACTTAAGGTCAAGGCCATCAAACTAATAGAAAAGCATAGGTGTAACCAAAAGGAATATTTTTTAATACAGTATGTTACCAGTGGAGCAAAAAGGAAAACCTGCAACGAGAACAACATGATGGCAAATACATGTAGTCTTGATGGTAGACGAGAAGCAATAAAAACTGAGGCGACAACAGAAGCATTTACGGATATACAACTGGTTAATGCAGGATTCTTCAGGACCCCAGGAGCTTTGACAGTGGATTCTGAATAGTCGTGCAAGAAAAGATGAAGTACGAGAAGTGATACAGTTACTGCCCAAATAGAATCTGAGCTTATGGACCTTGTAAGAGTTTGGTAGATGGGAGCCAAAACATATAACCCAATTATGAAAAATGAGATATTGAGGGCATAATGTAGGAGAAGACTAAGTGAAAGCATATCTTGAGTGAAGAGGAGAATTAAAAAGCCTGAAACAAGAAGACTTATATCGATTAACAAGAGAGAATTTTCATCAAGAGCTGACGAAAGTGTGTAAGTCCAGACCAAGACAACAAGAGCAACAATGCATAAATATTCTGAAATGGAAACCGAGTCAAGCATGACCTTTAACATGTCTCTTTTTACAACACTGGCATTCATGACCATTCCTTCAAGGAAAGTTTCATCGGTATGATTGTCATCATATCCAGGTTGCATACCGCCATATGCTACTTTTCTCCATTTGGGACGAGGAGGGGAAGAATTACTACCAACCATTACAATAGTTTATTTGATTTCAGTTGAGCCTGCAGGATCCAATCTACCAATTTCTCTACTGCGTCAAATCTTTTGGTGCATCCAACCAATGGTAGGATACATTATATTTTAATTGCACTATCCGTTCTTCAAAAAGTGTACATTTAGATCAAAGGTATCTTCATACTGCAAAGAATAACAGATAATGAAATTACATCGATTGGTGAAACATGGTAAGTCCACACAACCGGAGATTATCAAATGTTATTATCACAATACAAGATTAAAGAACCAAATTGTTAATAGTACTATTATGTAAAAATCAAACCATGGCACAAAGATTAACAATCTTCATCAATGTTGATAAACATAAACAGGATTCAATAAGTGCAATTGAATCAACGAAAATAAAACTCAACCATCGAAAAATCACCTCAAAGAGGACACAAGACCATAAAATTTTAGATCACACCTCGAATGAGAACTAATCCTAGCAACAGAACAACTAGCTTTATACAGACACAACTGGGAAGAAAAAAGGCAAACCATGACTGCTGACAATCAAATCCAGCTGCGTTTTCCGGTAAAAAACAAAAATTATCGACTCCAACTTGTTTCTGATACAAGGGAAAAGCTGATGAAGCTGCTGAGTTGTTCTTTTAGAGTTTTAATTGTTTTTAGGGTTCTTTTAGATTCTTCAAGAAAAACAGCTGCCTCAAAGCATCTACCCTATCTATACAAGCACCTTAAAAAAAACAGAAATCGATGTGTTTTCTAAATTCCAAAGGGTTCAATGGGAGAAGATTCTTCAAGAAAAACAGTTGCCTCAAAACATTCAGCAGCCACCAACAAATAACCACAACAAGAAACACAAGTTAACAATTATTGCTCTGAATTAATACCACTGTGAAACTCAAGAAACATGAATTAATACCACTAACCCATGCACAAGTAATGCAAAGATTAGCCAACTATAACAAAGTTCATACAACCGATTGTCTGATATTACTCCAAGATACTAAACTGATTTTTGAAACACCCAAAATTAGGTTTGCATCCAACAATCAAGTAAGACCTCACCCGTTGTTGCTGAATTTTGACGGAAAACTATTATCTCCTCTAGAGAATAGAAAAAAACGCAGGTTCTGTAACAGATTAACATGACAAAATCCTCAATTTTAAACAAATAAAAAATCTTAACAATAATTTCACAAAACATATATATTACTAATAGTCCTAAGTTCATAATCAGTCAACCAATTTAATTTAATATAATTATAGTCAAATAAAAAATACCAATTTAAAAAATCCTATAATCACAAAACTCTAAATATGAGAAATATACCTTGCTGTGTCAATCGAGATCGACGGTGGCGTGATCGCAGGAGGGACTTCGTGGTTGAGTTTAACGGAAAACAGGCGCGGGAGAGAGGAGAAGAAAGGATTTAAGGTTAGAGAGAAATGCGTTAATGTAAGAGTGGTTTCAGACTTTGGGTCAATGGTGCAAAAAGAAAATTTCAGGTGGTGAAAATGCAAAAGATATAGGGTATTGGGTGTAATTTCTGAAAGTTAGTTTAATGTCTATCCAAGCTCTGAATTGCAAAAATGATTTTTGTGAAATGCTCATAAGCCCCCCACTATCTCGGTATTTAACATATGTGAGCTTAGTTTTCAAAAGTTGTTTGGCTAATAATTGTATGTTTCGTTTCTTTAATTTATCAATCGTGCGATTTTGATTTCCGATTTATAAAGAGCGATTTTGGCTGTTTATTTTTTATTTTACAATTGCTATCTATTTTTTTTTTTTTTTTGAGTGATG
>JBBPBR010000007.1:22191942-22206238 GCA_037974775.1 Cicer pinnatifidum | reverse complement strand
CCCCCCCCTCTTAGGCGTACTTCTTTACTTACAATTGGCATCAGAGCGGGTTAAGGTAACTTACTCCTCGATCAAATATACATGGCTTCCGCACAACCTGTTTTTAGAGATGGTGGTAGCAGTACCAAGCCACCATGTTTTGTTGGAGAGCACTATGATTTCTGGAAAATACGTATGCAAGCAAGCATACCTTGAAGCACAAGGAGATGAAATATGGGATGCAGTTGAAAATGGACCTCACATTCCAAAAACTGTCATCAATAACAAAGAAGAAATTAAGATAAAAGATTCTTGGACTGATGATGATAAAAGAAAAGTGTTGTTCGATAAGAAGGCTAAGAATATACTGCAATCTGCACTAGGAATGGACGAATTTTTCCGGATATCTCACTGCAAAACAGCAAAAGAGATATGGGATACGTTGGAAATAACTCATGAAGGCACCATTGAGGTAAAAAGATCTAAACTCAACACACTATCACAAGAATATGAGTTATTTAGAATGCAGCCCGGAGAATCTATTCTAGACTTGCAGAAAAGATTCTCCCACTTAACCAATCACTTGACAGCACTTGGAAAAGTCTTCACCAATGATGAATTAAATCTAAAAGTACTAAGATCATTGACAAGGGCTTGGCAACCAAAAGTGACAGCAATATCCGAAAAGAAAAGCCTTTCCAAAATGTCTCTTTCTGCACTATTTGGAAAACTTCAAGAGCACGAAATCGAACTTGGAAGGCTAGAACAAAATGAAAGTCAAGAAAAGAAGACCAAAAATATTGCTCTAAAGACCGAATCAAGAGAACAAATCAAAGTTGACGATTCAGATGAAGACGAAAATATTATCTTTCTAGTTAAGAAATTTAGTAAGTTTCTTAAAAATGATAGAACATTCAAAAAGAAAAGCTTCAAGAAGAAAGATAATTCTACATCAAGTCAAAACTTCACTTGCTTTGAATGTGGTAAACAAGGACATATTAAAGCAGATTGTCCAAACCTTGCTAAGAAGAATGCCATCAAAAAGAAAGACTTCAAGAAGGCATACATAGCTTGGGAAGACAACGAAGTAAGTTCATCTTCAGAAACAGAAAGTGAAGAATGCGCCAATGTTGCATTAATGGCTTCGCATCAATCAGATGATGAAGAAGAGGTTAGTAATATAGACTCTCCTCTTTATAATAAAACTAATAGTGAATTAATTATAGAATACAATGATGCTCAAAACGCGATAAAGGAATTACTTATTGAATGTAAAAATCTGTATAAATTAGTGTCAACACAAAAGAAACAAATTTCAAGTTTACAAGAAAAAGTTGATACTATGGAGAAAAATTCTGAAAAACTAAAACAGAATTTTACATGCAATAAATGTGATTCCCTCTCTTTCAAAATTGTTCAACTAAATAGAGTGATTGAACGATACGAAAAGGGACAATTAGGATTGGAAAATGTCTTAAATATGCAAAGATACTCAAACGACAAAAGTGGTCTTGGATATTCAAAATTTGATAAACCAAATTTGAACAAAACTATTTTTGTTAAAGCAAGTAATCAATCTAATCAAGAAAAGATTATAGTTATGAAAAAGGATGATTTTTCTAATAAGAAAATTATTCAAAATAAATCTCATAGATATGCTACTAATAGTAGATTTAATCCTACTTGTTCTTATTGTGGTCTTCATGGTCATACACCTAATGTATGTTACATTAGAAACTTTAGTGTTCCAAGTGGACATTACATATGGGTAAAGAAAGGTACTAACCATCAAGGACCCAAAGCACATTGGGTACCTAATAAAGTTTGATTTCAATTTTGTAGGTATGCAAGCAAGATACTTCAAATATGTGGTACTTAGATAGTGGATGCTTCAAACATATGACGGGTGATGTAACAAAATTTTCAGCCTTAACACTTGAATCAAAGGGACATGTAATATATGGAGACAACAACAAAGGAAAAATTTTAGGCTTTGGAAAAGTCAGTACATCACCATCCCCCTCAATTGAAGATGTCTTATATGTTGAAGGTCTAAAACACAATCTCATAAGCATTAGCCAGCTTTGCGACAAAGGATACAAGATAATTTTTAATAAAGATGAGTGCATCATACAAAATGAAGCTACAAATGAAACTCAGTTTGTCGGTAAGCGTTTCAAAAACATTTTCATACTTAATCTTGACGATTTATCCTTAAAAATGAAATGTCTTTTGGTAAGCGACAATAATGATGCTTGGCTATGGCATAAGAGATTTGCTCATATTCACATGGATCATTTAAACAAATTGGTCAAGCATGATCTTGTTGTAGGCTTGCCAAAAATGAAATTTATAAAGGATAAATTGTGTGACGCATGTCAAAAAGGGAAGCAAACAAAAAGTTCTTTCAAACCTAAAAATGTCATTTCAACCTCTAGACCACTACAATTGATACATATGGACTTGTTCGGTCCATCAAGAACCAAAAGTCTTGGTGGAAACTCATATGGACTAGTTATTATTGATGATTACTCAAGGTTCACCTGGACCTTATTTTTGGCAAGTAAAAATGAAGCTTTTAAGGCATTTAAAAATTATGCCAAGCTAGTCCAAAATGAACAATCTGCCAAAATTGTATCAATTAGAAGTGATCATGGAAGAGAGTTTCAAAATACTTCATTTGAAGAATTTTGTGAAGAAAATGGCATTTTCCACAATTTTTCTGCACCAAGGACACCACAACAAAATGGGGTTGTTGAGAGAAAGAATAGATCCTTGATAGAACTCCTTAGAACTATGCTAAGCGATTCAAATCTACCAAAATATTTTTGGGCAGATGCTGTAAACACAACATGCTATGTTTCAAACCGGGTAATCATTAGGCCAATTTTTAAGAAAACTCCTTATAAACTTTACAAAGGTAGAAAACCCAATATCTCTCACTTCCACATTTTTGGATGTAAGTGTTTTGTGTTAAATAACGGTAAAGATAACATTGGAAAATTTGATGAAAAAAATGATGAAGGTATATTTCTCGGGTACTCTTTATCTAGTAAAGCATTTAGAATTTTCAATAAAAGAACTTTATTAGTTGAAGAATCAATGCATGTAACTTTTGATGAAACTAACCCCATAAAAGAGGAAAATATTATTTCTTGTGATGATGATGTTTTTGAAAGCAATGATTCAAGCCAAGAACCTCAAACTAATCAACCAGATCAAGAAAGTGAAGTCAATATTGAAAAACAAAGTGATGATCTTCCTAAAGAATGGAGAACCCATAGATATCACCCAATTGATAATATCATAGGTGATATCAATAAAGGAGTCACAACAAGATTAAAGTTGCAAGATGCTTGCTTAAACATGGCATTTGTTTCTCAAATAGAACCCTCAAAAATTGGTGAAGCACTTAAAGATGATCAATGGATACTTGCTATGCAAGAAGAACTCAATCAATTTGAACGAAGCCAAGTATGGTAACTTGTTCCTAATCCTGGAAATAAACACATCATTGGTACAAAATGGGTGTTTAAAAATAAACTAGATGAGAATGGCATAGTTGTCCGCAACAAAGCTAGATTGGTCGCTCAAGGATACAATCAAGAGGAAGGGATAGATTTTGACGAAACATTTGCTCCGGTAGCAAGATTAGAAGCAATACGACTATTACTAGCATATGCTTGTTCCATGAATTTTGAGTTATATCAAATGGATGTGAAGAGTGCCTTTCTCAACGGATACATAAATGAAGAAGTCTATGTCAAACAGCCCCCAGGGTTTGAAGATTCCAAAAATCCCTCACATGTTTACAAATTGAAAAAGGCTCTTTATGGTCTGAAACAAGCTCCAAGAGCTTGGTATGACAGATTAAGCACCTTTTTATGTGAACGCGGATTTGACAAAGGGGAGGTTGATAAAACATTATTTGTCAAAAGAGATAATGGTCACACATTACTGGTTCAAATTTATGTTGATGATATAATATTTGGATCAACCAACAAGGACATATGTGAAGAATTCTCTTCAATAATGAAAGGAGAATTTGAAATGTCCATGATGGGGAAATTAAACTATTTTCTTGGACTTCATATCAAGCAACTTGAGCACGACATCTTCATTAATCAAGCAAAATACTGTAAAGAATTACTAAAGAAATTTGAAATGGAAAATTGCAAAGAAAGTACAACTCCAATGGGCTCCGGAACATATGTTGATAAAGATGCATCAGGAATTTCAATCGACATATCCAAATATCGAGGTATGATTGGATCATTATTATATCTAACGGCCAGCAGGCCAGATATTATGTTTAGTGTTTGTCTGTGTACAAGATTTCAGGCAGATCCGAAAGAATCACATCTAGTAGCTGTTAAAAGAATTATGAAGTATCTGAAAGGAACGACAAATGTAGGACTATGGTACCCCAAGGGTAGCATATGTAGCCTAGTTGGATACTCTGATTCGGATTATACGGGATGCAAAACAGACCGTAAAAGCACCAGCGGCACATGCCATGTCTTAGGAAATGCACTAGTGTCATGGTCTTATAAAAAGCAAGCTTGTGTTGCACTTAGTACTGCTGAAGCAGAATACATTGCAGCAGGAAGCTGTTGTGCCCAGATTCTCTGGCTCAAACAGCAATTACATGATTATGGAGTTGATCTTGGATGCATTCCCTTAAGATGTGATAACACAAGCGCCATAAACATCTCGAAGAATCCAATCATGCATTCTAGAACTAAACACATCGATATCCGACATCACTTTCTACGGGATCATGTACTTAAAGGTAATGTTGAGGTAACATTTGTTGATACACATAATCAACTGGCTGATATATTTACAAAACCATTACCAAAAGACTCATTTTATAAAATCCGAAGAGAACTTGGTATTTTAAGTGAAAATGATCTTTAGCCATTGCATGATATACATAAGTTTGTCATATCTCTTATTTCTTGTTGATTATTGTTCTTGATATATGATTTTTATGTATTGTATGATACAATTTTCATCAAAAAACTGAGTTTTTAAGCAAAACTGTGCTTATCTAGTCGAATACGACACTCTGTATTCGAATACACACGTTCCCAGATTTCCTGTATTCGAATACAAAGGATGTGTAGTCGAATACACGTTCCCAGAAAATTGTGTATTTGACTACAAGCAGGTGTAGTCGACTACACCTTCGCGTTTTTGCCCAAGTATAAAAGCTGATTCATGTTTTAGGTTTAGTTCTCTCTTATGCAGTATTCGAATACAGTCCTAGCATTTTCTCTCTTCTCTCAAAAACACATTCATCCTCATTTTACTCAGTTACCCATTCACCCAACCTAACATAATCCATTACTCTTTGCTCCTTTCTCATCATTACTCTTCAGATTTCTCCCAAAATCTTCCATTTTCTTCAAAACCCATTTTTCCCCAAAATCTATTTTCTCACCATGGATGCTCGCAAACGAGGACCACGAACCAAGCATGCAGCAGTAGGTCCTTCACGAAAATGAACAAGGAATCCTAACATCACAGATCTATCCCGGCTTCTACACTCACCGGAAGAAATTGATCGTTTTCGCACATTCTACTCTTACAAGCGCCTTATCATTCCAAAATACGGTACCTTAGACTCTTTCTCTGACTTTAACTTTCCTAGGTTACTTAAAGCACAACATGTTGAAGCATTTATAGGTTATAAAGGTCCTATTTATCCATACTTGGTTAGGGTTTTTTATTGCAACCTTGCTGAAGAGGGAAAACTGCTAGTCTCTCGCGTTAAGGGTAAAACCATCCGTTTAACTACCAAAACTATTGGAGAAATTCTGAATATTCCTTTTAATGGTGAAAAGTTTTGTCCAAATAAATTATGTGAATGGGGTGATATTTCTAAGTATGATGCATATGTCTCCCTCTGTCGGTTTGACAGACGCACCATGGAACAAAAGAGAGCTCAGACAGATTCCAAGTATGCCCAGCAACGTTATGGTGTAGGAAATCTTACTGTTGATTATCGGCTTCTACACTATTTTCTTAGCTATATTCTGGTTCCAAAAGCTGGAAATTACTCTCAAATTTCGGAATTTGAGTTGCAAATTATGAATTTCATGTTTGAAGGACGTCAGCTAAATTGGGCATTTTTTGTGAAATCTATTATGTTTGGATCTCGTGAGGCAATAGGCTTACCGTATGCAAAAGAAGTTTCACGAATACTAGAACACTTTGGTGTGGACTTCTCTGATGAAGTGATGTTTACACCTACCAAAGAAAATATGCTGGATTTAGGTGTTTTGCCTAGTATGCGGATAGTATGGAATGAGGAGCTTGAAGCATTTGTGCATAAAGGTGATCATGGACAACCTTCTGATGCTGCACAAGATGACACTGCTGGACCCTCAAACACTGCTGCTCAAGATGATGAAGAGGAAACTGCATCGGATGATGATTATATCTCCAATCAAATGATCATGGCTCGCCTTGATTCCTTCCAAACCTTCTTTCAAACTCAATTCGACAATTTGACAACCTCTATTGACACTCGCTTCCAGAACATCGAAACTACTCTTGCTCGCAATCATACCACTCTTTCTCAAGACATTAGTGACTTATCGGACAAAATTGATCACTTTCACATTCCGACAGATTTTGATTAAGTTCACTATTTGGCATGTATTTGTACTAATTTGACTATTTGCATTATGTACTACCTTAATATTTGAACTCTTTTGTCCTTTGGATTATGGTGTATTTTGTATTGCTCTAATTACAACTTGTTATGTAGTCTCTGTTATGGTGTTATGACTTAAATTTCCATTTATGTTTTTTTTTCTCTCCTTGTTCCCTTATTTGATGTTTGTGTGTGTTTATACTCGCACCATATATGTCTCTTTTTCTATTTTTTCTTCTTTTTGATCATGTCAAAAGGGGGAGAAAAGTTGGTATTGTTGTTGTATTTCAAACCTTGTAGGTACTCAAAAACAATTGTTTCAATTCATCACATACAATGAGGGAGTATGCATATATAACGGGGGAGTATGAATATACAACGGGGGAGTATGCATATATGACGGGGGAGCAATGATTTCAACTATACACTTTCTTCACAACAACAAAATTTTGTCATAATCAAAAAGGGGGAGAATGTAAACTACATGTTTTTGATGACAACAAAACCACCGACTATGGACGATGCAACAAGATCAAAAAGAAGATCCATAAGCTTCATAATAAGCTTCCAATTAAAACCATAGATGATAAAATGTAAAGGTATATGATACTCACCAATACTTCAAGTACATGAGAACAAGTCACATTTATGCATGCATTTAAAATGTTTTCAAAAGACCAAAACACATTAACAAAGCAGTTGAAAATCAGATTTTTGACTAAGTATATAAGTGTATTCGAATACACCATGTTGTATTCGAATACAACTTAAGTCAGAGGCAAAAATTTAAATGTTGTATTCGACTACAACAATGTGTAGTCGAATACACTTCAAGTCAGAGACCAAAATTGCTATATGTGTATTCGACTACACATATCTGTAGTCGAATACAAGCTAAGTCAGAGGCCAAAATTGCTATATGTGTATTCGACTACACATATCTGTAGTCGAATACAAGCTAAGTCAGAGGCTAAAATTCACTAATCTGTATTCGACTACACCAATGTGTATTCGAATACAAGATGTAAAATTTGAATTTTTTAAACGTTACAGAGACTTGTATTCGAATACACATATGCTGTATTCGAATACACCTGGAAACATTACAATTTTTCAGATCTGGGATGTCTTTAGAACATTGTAATTTTTCATCAAACCTCTTGGATCAATGGCCACGAATCTGAAGGGATGTTTTATGGAGTATAAATACCCCATAACTTCATATCAAATAACAACGATCCTTGAATCAATTCATTGAACAACTTTAAACAAAATTCTGAATTTTCTAAGTACTTGCATTAGATTTTCATATCATTTCAAAAGGTTCTCAAGTACTTGAATTGCTATTGAGTTGTTTATCAATATACTACATATTAGACTCATTCAAACCTGATTGTATCATTTGTATAAATTAGTTTAATCTAAGATAGTGGTGTTCTATCTTAGAAGTATTGTTAGAAGTTTTGTAGCAAGAATCCCAGGGTGGGAGTTGTACTTTTCTAACAAGTAGTGAATTAATCTCTTGTGGTGTGCAAGAGGACTGGACGTACCCTTGGTTATAAGGGGAACCAGGATAAATCTTAAAGTGTCATTTACTTACTGCTGTTATTATTAAGCCTTGTTCTTAAATTCACAAAATCCAACTATCATATAACAAAAAAAACAGGAAAATCTACCTACACCTAATTCACCCCCCCTCTTAGGCGTACTTCTTTACTTACATGTTGGAATATATTGATTGCTCTTGATCTTAACCGATGATGACAATGTCATCCACATAAACAAGAAGTATCATAATTCGTTTTGATGTTCGTTGTGTAAATATAGATGGATCATAGTTGTTTTGGATGAATGAAAAGTCAAGAAGTACTATTATAAACTTCTCAAACCACACATTTGGTGTTTGTTATAACCCATTCAAAGAATGTTTTAGTTTGCAAACATAATTAGGTAAAGTGGATGTCATACCCGTAGGATGTTTGATGTAAAATTCCTCCTTTAGGTCACCATGAAGAAAGGTGTTCTTAACATTTAGTTGGTGTATTTCCAAGATTTAGATGCAACAGTGGTTATAATATTGAAAACTATAAGTCATTTTGGCCACATGTGCAAATGTCTCATCATAATCGAGGTCAAGTTCTTGCTTATTTTTAAGAACCATTAACTAAGCCTTGTATCAATCTATGGATCCATCTGAACAAAGCTTTGTAGTGAATATAAATTTACTACTAAGAGGTTTAACAAATGAGGGACAAGGAACAACATCCCATGTTTGATTCTCTTCTAGAGTTAGTCTCTATAGCGTATTGCCAACATTTATGCTCCATAACCTGTTTATATGAGGAAAAGATATAAACAAAATATAAAGTTGTTGTCAAAGATAAATGTGAAGATGAATCATACTTTTTTGGAGAATTACGAGTGCGAGTACTGCGTTGTAAAGCTGTTGGTTCTTGTTGAAGTACCAAATCAACAGCCAGAGAATGATCGAGAGGAGGTTGTGGAGGTGTTGGACGTATTTAGTACACCAAACGGGGCTTAGGTGTTGGTTCTCCTATAGAATTATTATAAAACAAAGGCAAAACATATGTGGATGTAGGAGAATGAGTATCTTGGTTAGTGTAGCGTCCGGTTTTTCCGCGAAAAAGGAGTCGCCACCAATTTTATTTTTTATTAAAGGAAAAATTGGATAAAACTTAAAATAATATTTTTGAATCCAAAATTTGGATTCGGGAGTTGATTACGAGTAGGGAAGTATTATCACCCTACAACGTCCGTTAAAACGGTTACCCTATAATTAATTATATACAAATTATTTTTTATTTTTTTTTTATTTTTTTATTTTTTACCCCAAAAAGAATAATGAAAAATTAAATTATTTACATTAATGAAAGAAAAAGAAAAATGTTTTTTTTTTATTAATTTGGTTTGACAAGGGGAAGACCTTGCTCCTACGTATCCCCAGGTGCAATAGGAAATCAAAACACACATAGTTCTTAGGTAGAAAATATTTGTGTGTTGACCGATTTTTTTATTATTTTTTATTTATATAGATATTAAAAAAATAAAAATAAAAAATGTAATAATAATAGTAATGATGATAAATATAATAATAATAATAATAATAATAATAATAATAATAATAATAATAATAATATTTGTCTGTTTTAAAGTAAAGAAGAAGAAAAAAAATTAATTTTTTTTTAAAAAAAAAACGTAACGTGGCGGTATATGAACAAGACAGATGGACACGATGGTGAAACAATCTCTTAAATGATTTGCTCATACGTTGTCGGATTTGTCGCGACACAAAGGCCACTAACGATTGAAAGTGAATAATATGGTGCAGCGAACGAGGATGAATTTCATCCGGCGGCAACAACTATTAATTCTAATCTTAAGGGTAAAAAACATTTATCTGTTGTAATTTTTTTTTTTTATAAAGACATATTATGAATTTTCTATTACATTACAATATGATGAAATTTGTTTTCTTGATCTATAAACATCAATTCGTTATATTATTTTTTTTTAATTATTTTATGTTACAATGAAAACAATTTTTAGGATTAAACGATTTAAAAAAATAAAATGAAAGCTTAACATATGAGTTTATTTTTTATAAAAAAAAATATAAAAATAGAAAAAATATATATATTTAAAAAAAGATACGAAAACAAAAAAAAAAACTAATAAGCAAAATAGAGAAAAGAATAAGAAAATGATACCTTACTAGACTGATTATTTCAAGATCACACTCTCTTCTTCTCTTTTGCTAATTAATCTCTCTATTTTTTATGTGCTCTCAATTTTTTGTGTTCCGAATTGTCTTCTTGTGACAGACTATTTATAGACTTTTTGGTGTAGATTTCAAAAGACAAAAGAATAATTGTCAATTGATTACCATTAATCTATTTTTTTTTCGGTTTCTTTTCTTTTAATTGGCCACAATTATACCGATTGTTATTGCCATTGATTCATTTCTTCGTTTTTCTTTTCTATTCAATTGATCACACCATTATTCTGATTTTTATGACCATCAATCAATTTCTTTTCGTTTTTTTTCATTTATTTTGATCATCATTGCATCAATTTTTATGACCATCAATTCATTTGTTTTCAGTTTTCTTTATTTTTATTTCTTATTATTTTTTTAAAAAAAAATTAGAAAAGAGTCTGAACAAGGATTAGAGGCAAACAAGAACCGAAAACACTTGTGATTGTTTAAAGCTTATATCCTTAATTATTTATTTTTATTTTTATATTTCTTCACATTTATATATTTATTATTATTATTATCATTATTATTATTATTTCCTTTTTTTAATAAAAAGTAAAAAATAAATAAAAATCAGACAAAATTAAGTGTCAACAGTTAGCAAAAAAAAAATGCACCCTCCTGAAAAATAACATTTCTAGAAACCTGAATCCTATTGAGATTAGGACCATAGCATATAAAACCTTTTTGGTGGTCTGAGTAACCGAGAAAAACACATTTAACATGTTGAGTTGTGAGCTTGGTGCGTTCTTAGGACTAAAGATGGAGATAACAAACACAACCAAAGGTTCAAATATTTTTATAAGATGGTTGTTGTCCATATAGCCTTAAAAACGAGGAGTCGTTGTTTAAGGCTTGAGAGGGCAGCCAATTAATAAGATGGACATTGTTGGAGAGAGCTTCACACTAGAATCAAGAGGGTACAAGGTAGTCCAACATAAGAGTACGGACAACATCGAGGAGATGGTGATTTTTTCTTTCTGCTATCCCGTTTTGTTGAGGTGTAAAAGGGCATGACTTTTGTGATATATTTTCATTTGTCTGCAAGAAATCCTAAAATAAAGAAGATGTATATTCATCCTATTGTCAAAATGCAAAATTTTAATTGTTGACAAAAATTGAGTCTGAACGTAGACATGAAAAAATTTAAATGCAAAAAATGCTTCAGCCTTAGAGCGCAAAAAATAAACTCATGTCAAACGACTATAGTCATCAATAAAAGTGATAAAGTACATATAACGAGCATGCAATATAACAGGTGTTATTCCCCATAAATCATTATGGATCATGTCAAAAGTTTGATTCAAATTTGCTTGATGAAATGGAAATGGTAGAATTTTACTTTTACCAAGTTTACAAGAAATGTTATCAAATTGAATAGCCTGAATAGATGGGGAACTTTTATTGCTAAGAACTACATATTTCATCATGTCATGAAGTACATTTGAGTTTGGGTGACCAAGATGCCTATGCCGTGTTTGGAAATAACAGTTGCAGAATTACAAGAAATAAAAGGCATAAAAGAACATGGGAACAACATTGAATAAAGAGGAAAAAGACATTCAACTTTAGGTTTCGTCGCGATCATCTTCTCTGATTATTGATCTTGCACAAGATTACCATATTTTTAGAACTCAACTCTACAATCAATGTCAACTAATTGACCAACTAAAATAAGGTAACTAGTAAGACCAGAGGAAACATAAACATTGGCGAGAAATGAAGAAATATCACCAATTTTTGTTATAAGCAAACTATTTCCATCAACAGTTTGTATTTGGAGATTATCAGAGTAACTTGTAACATTGGTAAAGGCAACAACATTGTTCACATGACTAAATGCCCCGAAGTCAAAATACCAAGGAGAATTAGGGGAAGAAATGTTACCTGAAATACCCAAACCAGAAAAGGCTGAAATTATGATTTGTTGAACTATTTCAAGGGTTAAGGCTGGAACGGTGGAATGCAAATTATGGTTCATAGAAATTGGTGTTGTAGAAGGACCAACAAAGGCAGTGAAGGTTGTTGCAGTTTTATTCGGTGGTCTGTTTGGATATTTTTTAATGATATGACCATCCTTTTTTGCAACAATTGCAGAACTTTTTAGGACAGCTAGAAGCAAAATGTCCATGTCCTTTGCAGCAGAAACATTGGAAATAATCATCTCTCGTCCACGAGGTCAACCTTGTACCACATATGCCACAAGGAGAGAAATAACCTTTTGTTGTTTCATGGTTGTTTGAGTGAGAAGACGTTGTTCCTCACGAAGTAGCACATTAAGACAAGTACCCAAGGATGGGGAAGTAGCTCAATTCATGAGATTGGACCTTAGTCCCTCAAAATTATATCTCAATTTCATCAAAAATTGATCACGTTTGATAGTCTTGTGAACTTTTTGCGCAATTATTTTCCCTTCACTTGAGAGATCTTAATAGACAATGTTAGTGAATTCAGCCCAAAAATTAATAAAATGAGATTAAAACTCCAAAATAGAAAGATTTTCCTATTGAAAAATTGTGATTTCATGTTCAAGATGGAACCGCCGAGCAGCGTTGTCTTGGCTGTATATTTTCTTCAAGTTGTCCCACATCTTTGTTGCCATAGCAAAAGGTCGGACATTGAGAACAATATTAGATCAACAAAACATATGATCCATGTCATGACTTGTGCACCTTTGACTTCCAATTTGGAATATGCATCCTTCTACGTCTTCTTATAGGCATAATTAGTTATATGGACATTACCCCAAAGCTATTTTGTTTTGACAAAAATTTGGAGTTAAAATGTCCATGTAAAGTAGTTTTTTCCATTGAGATAAACAAAAAGGATAATATGTTTATCGATGAACATGAAGCCAAGGGAAACTTAGGAAACATCAACGTAGAACAGGGAATGAAGAAACAACAGCATAACTACGATCGTCGTCAGCGAGGAACTAAGATTTCAAGAAAAACATAGCATAAACAACAAGGAAACTATAATTAACGTCGACAAGAAACTATGATTTCAAGAAGAAAAACAAAAAAATTGAGGAAGTCAAGATTTTATCGCAGAAAATTAGAGAAATCTAATTTAGATCGCAAATTAGTTTGATACCATGTTAAACTCATAATTTCTTATTGGTAAAATGTGTTATTTCCATAGGAAAATTCTTCTTTAAATAATATTGATACAAAATGATATGTTGTTTTAAATCTTACTATAACGGCTAATATACAACTAAACTACTTAATTATGAAAATGATTACATGATTATAAATATCATCAATCTACACAATTAATAATTATTAAAAAAACCACCCGAGCATTATTATATATATTGAAAACAGACTCCCGATGTCACCTCATTATATTTTGTCATTTCATTATATTTCATCCACATCAATCAAAAAACTGATATGTACCTCTCAATCTTGAGAGTATGCCCTCCTCCTTCACCAACTTCTTTAATCTCTTTAATCCATATTTCTCTTCTTCCTTCCACAATTTCTTTAATACCTCAAAAATCTATTTGATAATATTATTTTATAATAAATTTATAAATTATAAAATTATTTTACAATTATTTATAAAAAATTTATAATTTATAAATTATTTTACAATTTGATAATAATTTATAATTTATATTATTATCAAATTATTTATAAGTTATTCTATAATAAATTTATAAATTATTTTATAATATTATTAGTCATTTACCAATGGTAATAATTTATATTATTAGTCATTAAATTCAATAGAAAAAAACCACCTAATCACTCGTAAATATCGACATAAATATCCTCATTTCATGGACAATTATATTATTCCACTTATGGAGAGTAATGATTTTATACGTTAAAAATTCAATTACTCATTAATGTCAATCTATTTAT
>JBBPBR010000007.1:22169349-22187141 GCA_037974775.1 Cicer pinnatifidum | reverse complement strand
AATATGTCTTTAACGACTTTATTCTAATGACTCATTAAATAATTTTACCACTATTTCAACTCAATTCAACTCAAATCAATTTTTATAAGAAAAAGGTTTAGGTCAATTGAGCTCAAAAGATCCGTTTAATAAAATACACTAAATTTATAATAACTTGACGGAGAGGATAAAAATACCTGTTAATTTAAAATAGGACAAATATATTTTTTAAACTTTTTGATAGAAGTTGACTGAGAGGGGGATAAATTAAAGAATAAATTAGCGTTTATATGTTGAAATTATTTTTCTAAGATAAAATAATTTATACAATGTATTTCTGTTATTTTGTAATTTTAAAAGTAGTTTATTATCAATTTAAAGAAAATAAAAATTTTCATAGGATTACGTATGACTTTTATTTAGTTTTTGTTTTTTTTAATATCGTAAAAAACAAAATTAAAAATCATAAAAAGAAAAAAAGAATTAAAAAGGACACGTAGCGTAAAAGATACTGTACAAAAAACGCGTAGCTTAACCAAAAAGCAAAAGAAAAAAAGTATTCACAATTTAAGTACCATATAGCACATTTTAGGGTTTTATTTGTTAACGGGAACGAGAACGCGCGGGAGATAAAGAGAGTCGCGACATGAAACAAAAAAGAGAGAATTAGTTTCTTGATGAATCTGCAATCGTCTCAATTCTATCTCTCGCTTCGGTACACTTTCATCTCTCTTTTTCTCGATTTCAATCTTCACAACTTTGTATCCAAGTTTCTTTATTGGACCTTCGAATAAATTTGCACTCCTCTCAAATTTAACATCTCTCTCCATTTTCGATCCTTTATCAAGATTCGTGTTTGTTTGCCACAGTACTATGTGATTCTTTAAATGGAACTAATAACTTTCTCACGAATCTTGATTATTGGAACTCTATAAATTTGATTGGAATTGTTGCCCCTAAAATATGACCATAGAGTCACAAGCGTTTATATATGGATTCATGTTTCTGCAGTCCCTGGTTGTTTCGATTAGAAACAGAGAGATGTAGCTTCTTGACTGGACTTTCAATGAATCTGCAGTCCTATCAAGTTTAGCTTTATAGCTTGTTTGAATTTGAATTCTTTAATCAATGCTACATCTCTCTTTCTATTTTCAATGAGTTATTGTTTGGATTTCTGGTTGCCTTTCGCTTAGCAAACATACATACCCTGTCTCCAAAACTGTGTGTGGCAAGAAAAGTTTTGGGGTAGGGTTTTTGTTTGCAACATTATCATATTATTCTTGATCATCCAAGATTGTATAATCTTGATGATTCATTATTATTCATGTCTGAAAATATGACCATAGAGTCACAAGCATTTATATATGGGTTCATGTTTTGTGTTGTCCCTGGTTGTTTCAATTAGAAACAGAGAGATGTAGCTTCTTGACTGGACTTTCAATGAATCTGCAGTCCTATCAAGTTTAGCTTTATAGCTTGTTGGAATTTGAATTCTTTAATCAATGCTACATCACTCTTTCTATTTTCAATGAGTTATTGTTTGGATTTCTGGTTGCCTTTCGCTTAGCAAACATACATACCCTGTCTCCAAAACTGTGTTTGGCAAGAAAAGTTTTGGGGTAGGGCTTTTGTTTGCAACATTATCATATTATTCTTTATCATCCAAGATTGTATAATCTTGATGATTCATTATTATTCATGCCTGAAAATATGACCATAGAGTCACAAGCATTTATATATGGATTCATGTTTTGTGCTGTCCCTGGTTGTTTCAATTAGAAACAGAGAGACATAGCTTCTTGACTGGACTTTCAATGAATCTGCAGTCCTATCAAGTTTAGCTTTGTAGCTTGTCGGATTTTGAATTCTCTAATCAATGCTACATCTCTCTTTCTATTTTCAATGGGTTATTGTTTGGATTTCTGGTCAATCGATTGTTGCCTTTCGGTTAGCAAACACACCCTGTCTCCAAAACCGTGTTTGGCAAGAAAAGTTTTGGGGTAGGGCTTTTGTTTGCAACATTATCATATTTATTCTTGATCATCCAAGATTGTATAATCTTGATGATTCATTATTATTCATGGCTGAAAATATGACCATAGAGTCAAAAGCATTTATATATGGATTCATGTTTTGTGCTGTCCCTGGTTGTTTCAATTAGAAACAGAGAGACATAGCTTCTTGACTGGACTTTCAATGAATCTGCAGTCCTATCAAGTTTAGCTTTGTAGCTTGTAGGATTTTGAATTCTCTAATCAATGCTACATCTCTCTTTCTATTTTCAATGGGTTATTCTTTGGATTTCTGGTCAATCGATTGTTGCCTTTCGGTTAGCAAACATACCCTGTCTCCAAAACTGTGTTTGGCAAGAAAAGTTTTGGGGTAGAGCTTTTGTTTGCAACATTATCATATTATTCTTGATCATCAAGATTGTATAATCTTGATGATTCATTATTATTCATGCCTGAAAAGGTTGATAAAAATGAATAATTGCAATACGAATCATTAAGATAACTTGCGATGCTATGTCTTGGTGACCCTAAGTTTAATGACGGGATGGATTATTTACTGAAAATATGCTTGCAATATGGATTTTTTGTTCATATGAAATCAGGATGCTATCTTGATGGCCTAAATGCAACTTCAATATGAATATTTATTCATAACTTGAAATGCATGTCACATTGACCCTTAATGGAATTCCATATTTGAACTTATATGATCTTAAATATGATAATTGGAATGCTTGTTGCCTTGATGGCATGTCACATTGACCCTTAATGGAATTCTGTATTTGAACTTATATGATCTTAAATATGATAATTGGGATGTTTGTCGCCTCGATAACCATAGATGCTAAACTTGATATTTGATCCTATGTGATCATAATTTGATAATTGGGATGACGGTGATGTGTCTATTGGGCTTGAAAGCAAAAATTGGTATTTGAGCCTAAACGATTCAATAAATTGGGAGGATGGTATTATGTCTCGATGACGTTGGATAAGAATTCCGTATGTCTTGATGACATTGGATAAGAAATTCAGCATGTCTCAATGACATTGGATAAGAAATTCGGTATTTGAGCTTAGATTCCCAAATTCAATAAATTTGGATGATGGTATTGTGACTCGATGACTTTAGATACAAATTTGATATTTGAGCCTAGATGATACTAATTGATAAATTAAGATGATGGTTGCCTCGATGACTATGAATGCAAAACTTGATATTTGAGCCTCCTAATGATCATAAATTTGATAATTTGGGATAGTGATATTGTGGCTTGATGTTGAAAGGGAAAAATGATATTTGTGTCTAAATGATCTAAGTTCTATAATTTGGGGTGAAAATATTGTCCCTAGATGACTTTGAATGTCAAATTTGATGTTTGAGTTTAGAGGGGTCCTAAATTGGATAAAGTTTGATGATGGTGTTGTGATTCGATGACCTTGGATTTGAATTAAGTATTTGAGACTACATGGTCGTAAATTCGATAAATTAGGATGGTGGAATTGAACCTCGATGACCTTAGATTCAAAATTCAATAATTGAGACTAGAACCTTGAAAGTGAAAATTGATATTTGAGCCTAATTGATCATAACTTCAGTATTTTGGGATGATGACAATGTGGCTCGATGATATTTGAGGTGACATTCAGTATTTGAGGCTAAATGATTTCAAATTCCACGTTTTGGGATGTTGGTTTTGTGCCTCGATAAGCCTTAGATGCAAATTCAATATTTGAGCCTAGATCATCCTAATTTGATAAATTAAGATGGTATGGTAGTATTGTGTTTTAATGATATTAGATGTGAAATTTGATATTTGAAAATTATGAGATGCTGGTATTATGCTGTAATAACATGATAACAGTCACAAGCGTTGATTTTTGGATTCAAATTTCTGTTGTCTGTGGTAACTTCGCAAGGAGTGGAGATGGCACTAGTCTTTGGTGTCATTTTGGAGGTGGTGATGGGCTGTTGTATTTTTGTTGTTGTCAGTATGGCAATTCGGTTTTGCAAAATTAAGGAAAGATTTTAAGAAATACTTAATTGTTGCTACTGCTTTTTGTTACTCTCTGAAGGCATGCCATTTGGTTCATATGTAAACTAATAGCCATATAACTTGTAACAGTAGGCTTTGTCACAGCAGATGAATTTTGCTTGCCGCAAATTTTGGCTACTTTGTTATTCTTGTTTTTTTGCCACAGTACTTGTGATTCTTTAAATGGAACTCATAACGTTGTTACGAATCTTGATAATTGGAACCATATAAATTTGTTTGGAATTGTTGCCCCTAAAATATGACCATAGAGTCACAAGCGTTGATACATGGTTTCATGTTTCTGCTGCCCCTGGTTGTTTTAATTAGACACAGAGAGACGTAGCTTCTTGACTGGACTTTCAATGAATCTGCAGTCCTATCATGTTTAGTTTCGTAGTTTGTTGGAATTTGAATTCTTTAATCAATGCCACATCTCTCTTTCTATTTTCAATGGGTTATTGTTTGAATTTCTGGTCAATCGATTTTTGCCTTTCGGTTAGCAAAGATACCCTGCCTCCAAAACTGTGTGTGGCGCGAAAAGTTTTGGGGTAGGGTTTTTGTTTGCAACATTATTATCATAATATTCTTGATTATCCAAAAGATTGCATAATCTTGATGATTCATTATTATTCATGCTTGAAAAGGTTGATAAAAATGAATAGTTGCAATATGAATCATTAAGATAACTTGCGATGCTATATCCGGATGTCCCAAAATTTAATGACGGGTTGAATTATTTACTCAACACATACTTGCAATATGGGTTTTTTATCCATATGAAATCAGGATGCTATGTTGGTTGCCTAAATGCAACTTCAATATGAATATTTATTCATAACTTAAAATGCATGTCAAATTGACCCTTAAACGAATTCAATATTTGAACTTAGATGATCTTAAATATGATAATTGGGATGCTTGTTGCCTCGATGACCATAAATGCTAAACTTGATATTTGATCCCATGTGATCATAATTTGATAAATTGGGATGATGGTAATGTGTCTAGTTGAGCTTGAAAGTGAAAGTTGGTATTAGAGCCTAAATGGTTATTAATTCAATACATTGGGAGGATGGTATTATGTCTCGATGATATTGGATAAGAAATTCGGTATGTCTTGATGACATTGGATAAGAGATTCAGTATGTGTCAATGACATTAGATAAGAAATTCAGTATTTGAGTTTATATGATTCCAAATTTAATAAATTGGGATGATGGTATTGTGACTCGATAACCTCAGATACAAAATTGACATTTTACCCTAGAAGATACTAAATTGATAAATTAAGATGATGGTTGCCTCAATGACTATGAATGCAATATTTGAGCCAACATGGTCATAAATTTGATAAATTAGTATTGAACCTTGATGACCTTAGATTCAAAATTCAATAATGAAGACTAGAACCTTGAAAGTGAAAATTGATATTTAAGCCCAAGTAATCATAAATTCGGTATATTGGGATGATGATAATGTGACTTGATGATATTTGATGTGACATTTGGTATTTGAGCCTAGATGGTTCCAACTATGAATTGGGATATTGATATTGTGCTTCGATAAGCCTTAGATACAGATTCCACATTTGGTGTTGTGTTTCAAATTTCAATGATTTTAGATGTGAAATTTGATATTTGGTATTTGAGGCTAGATGATTTTAAATTTGAAAATTACGAGATGCTGGTATTATGCCTGTCAAAACATGATAACAGATTCTCAAACATTGATATTTCGATTCATATTTTTGTTGTCTGTGGTAGCTTGGCAAGGAGTGGAGATAGCACTAGTCTTTGGTGTCATTTTGGTGGTGGTGGTCGGCTGCTGTATTTTAGTTGTCATCAGTATGGCAATTCGGTTTTGGAGAATTAAGGAGAAATTTTAAGGAATACTTAATTGTTGCTATTGCTTTATTTTTGTTGTCAGTATGGCGATTTGGTTTTGGAGAATTAAGGATTACTTTAATTTTGTTGTCTGTATTGCAATTCGGTTTTGGAGAATTAAAGAGAAATTTTAAGGAATACTTAATTGTTGCTACTGATTTTGGTTACTCTCTGAAGGCATGCCATTTGGTTAATATTTTTAAACTAATAGCCATATCACTTGCAACAGTAGGCTTTGTCACAGCAGATAAATTTTGGCTGCTGCAAATTTTTTTGAGAAGCCATATCCGTAAAGATATTAATGGTATGGGTTGTGTGGAATAGTTGATAAGTATTTATTTTCTAAGTGGAGGTGAAAATTGACTTTCTATGTTATTGATGTGGTGAATTAATTGTGTGCAATTTAAACATTTCATTTTATTGTTGCTTAATCTTGCTTCTGTAATTTGAATATTGGCACACCTTGTGTTTTGAGCTTATATTTGGCCTTAAAAATAAAAAAGAAAGATGTATAAGCTTCTTGATTGGATCTCAATGAATCTGCAGTTCTCTCAAGTTTAACTTTGTAGCTCGTCGGAAGTTGAATTCTTTAATCACTGTTACATCTCTCTCTTTCTATTTTTGATCAGGTATCTTTCAATTGACTTTGGTAAGTGACAATCCTTAACCTCGGCGAATCCATGGTAATTTTCTTGTGCTGTAAAATTGGAATTTAGACCAGAATTATTTGAACTCAAGAACCTGAAAGTCCTATCTTTCTTCAACTGTTTTCAATCACCACACTGGCTTCCAGTTTCCATCCCTTCTGGAAATTGGGAGAAACTAGCAGGAACCTTAGAATCACTAGAGTTTAGATTAAATCCAAGGTTTCTATTGGAAACATTCCCTCAAGTTTTGTTGTTCTCAATTATCTACAATCATTAGTATTATTAGAAATTGGAAATCTTGTTAATAGACTTGCTTTTGCAGGAAACCATTTTACTGGGATTATTTCATATATTCCTGAGGGTTAAGAGAGTTATTAATCCCTGATTTAAGCTTAACTTCATTGTCTGAAACTTTTCCTTTGACACTTGGAAGCTTAACTTCAATATTGAAGCTTGACATAAGTCACAACATTATGGAAGGGAAGTTGCTAAATGAAATTGCCAATGTTAAGAATTTGACCCTTATGGATCTTAGGAACAATAGATTCTCTGGTGGATTGGTTTTGTCTTTGCTAGTAATGCATTCATTTTAAGAATTGGTTTTCTCCAATAATCCAATAGGTGGATCAAGAACCTAAAGTGGGAACATTTTCAAAACTTGGTTATTCTGGAACTCTCTAACATGAGACAGACAGGTGAAATTACAAAGTCTACATCTCTTCTCTATAAATAAAGACAATAGCCTTTTCCGGTGTGGCTTATTTTAGTTCCAATTTTATCCTTGAATTATCAGCATATGTCTATGCTGCTTGCTGCTTACTATGTTGCTTTATGCTTACTCTGTTGGTTGCTGCTTTGGTCTTTTAATCACACTTGTTTTTTTCTTTGATAGTTTTTTCACATATTGATAACCCTTCCTTTCTTGCTAAAATTGAGAGAATATTATATTTTTCCCCAAATTTGTCTATATGCAGATTGAGGCTCGTGCAAAAATTTGTTGTGTGAAGAATGTGGTTACAAAAACAACATTCTTAAAGCGAATCTCTGTTGTTCAATACTCTGATGTTAACACACTGTATCTATAATCTAAGATGTTGTATCTATATTTTTTGAAGTCTACTTGAATAAGTTTGATTGATTTTGTTTTGGGGATGAGGTGAACCATTCCCTAAGTAGTTGCAATGAGTTTCTTTTTATTTTTTTATTTTTTTATTCTCTCATCTCTTTGGGAAATAGTTAGAAATCTAAGTGATGATTTATGCAAGGAAGTGAAAATGTTTAACTCTTTTATACGAACTACTACAAATTTTGGAGCTTTCGGTGCTACCTTATCTGCCCTCACAAGTAGGTGTTAAAGTTTGTGTTTAATTTGTCATTCAATGGAGCTCTACTTTTGTTGTTATTGCAGATTCCTTTTGGACATGTAAACTGGTACAAAAACTCATGACTTAATGTCATGTCATTTCTTTCCAGGGGATTTTCAAGGGTGCTAAGAGATTGCAAGTTGTTGTCATCCTTAAGCTTATCGAACAAGAAATGGTATTGGTTTGCATTCATTTGTTTTTGTTTGTTTAAGTTACTTAGAAATTTTGGTGGCCAATAGGGATTTGTTTGGGGTTGTTGTAGTCATGCATATGCAGCCTTTCATTTCCATTTTCAAATTGTAGAACCATAGTTGGGTGAAGAAAGTATTTTAAATAGCATGTCTTGATCTATGTCAAGTAAGTCTAAGTTATTGAAATAAGAGCCAGTTGAAAATTATGAGTAAATAATTTTTTATTTATTATAGTCAAAAGTTTTTTTGGTTGATTTTACGTTAGATTCTTCTTGAAATTAATCTCAATCGTTCATGATGCTAAGGAGAATATAGCTTGGTTGTGAAACACCAACACAATATATTTAGATGCAGAGATTAGAGGTCATGTTAGTACAACAAATGAAGGAAAATACAATGTTTTAGCAATTGCAATATGGATATTTATTCATAAGTTGAAATACATGTCATGATGATCCCTACTTGGAGGATAACAGAAAACCTTATATATAATGATAAATTTGAATAATGTTATTGTGCTCCATGGTTTTGATGTGCAATTCAATTATTGAACCTCGATAGTCCTAAATTTGATAAATAGGAACAGTGGTTTTGTACCTTGATGATTATGGATGCAAAATTTGATATTTTAATCTAGATAATGCTAATTTTGTTAAATTAAGAATCGCTACCGAATTAAGATAATGCTAATTTTAATCTATATATATGAAACGACTACCAAATATAAAATCGCTACCGAATATCAAATGACTACTGAATATGGAATGATTACTGAGTTATTGTCTAATTGATAGAATTTAAAATAAAAAATAATATTATTAATATACTAATAAAAAATAATATTAATAAATAATATAATATATATAGGTCGGCCTGTCAGACTGAATAGAATTTTTTTATAAGCTTGAGTCTGATCTATTTAAATAAATAGACTTTAAAAATAGTTTGAGCTTAACCTTTTTATTAAATAGACCAGGCCAAACCATAAGTAGGTCAGACTGTATGCTTTTCATGGACGGCTTAATCTATTCCCATCCTTAACGGTACGATGATGTGATAACATGATACCAGAGTGACAAGTGGTGGGCTGCTGTATTTTTGTTGTTGTCAGTATGGCAATTCGGTTTTGGAATACTTAATTGTTGCTACTGCAATATGGTTACTCTCTGAAGGCATGCCGTTTGGTTAATATATGTAAACTAATAGCCATATCACTTGTAGCGGTAGGCTTTGTCACAGTAGATGAATTTTGGCTGTTGCAAATTTTTTTGAGAAGCCATATCCGTGAAGATAGTAATGGTATGGGTTGTGTGGAATAGTTGATAAGTATTTATTTTCTAAGTGGAGGTTCGACTTTCTATGTTATTGATGTGGTGAATTAATTGTGTGCAATTTAAACATTTCATTTTATTGTTTTGCTTAATCTTGCTTCTGTAATTTGAATATTGGCACACCTTGTGTTTTGAGCTTGTGTCTTATTAATATATTTGGCCTTTTTAAAAAAAAAAATAAAAATAAAGAAAGAGATGTATAAGCTTCTTAATTGGATCTCAATGAATCTGCAATTCTCTCAAGTTTAGCTTTGTAGCTCATTGGAAGTTGAATTCTTTAATCACTGTTACATCTCTCTCTTTCGATTTTTGATCAGTTATCCTTCAATTGACTTTGGTAAGTGACAATCGTTGACCTCGGGCAAGCAAATCCATGGTAATTTTCGTAGTTGTGCTGAAAAATTGGAATTTAGACTAGAATTATTTGAACTCAAGAACCTGAAAGTCCTATCCCTACTGGAAATTGGGAGAAACTAGCAGGAACCTTAGAATCACTAAAGTTTAGATTAAATCCAAGGTTTCATTGGAAACATTCTCTCAAGTTTTGTTGTCATCAAGTATCTACAATCTTTAGTATTACTAGAAATTGGAAATCATGTTAAGATACTTGCTTTTGCAGGAAACCATTTGACTGGGAGTATTTCATATATTTTTAGAGGGTTAAGAGAGTTATTAATCCTTGATTTAAGCATAAATTAATTGTCTGGAACTTTTCCTTTGACACTTGGAAGCTTAACTTCAATATTGAAGCTTGACATAAGTCACATTTTTAAAACTTGTTTATTCTGGAACTCTCTAACATGAGACAGACAAGTGAAATTACTAAGTCTACATCTCTTCTCTATAAATAAAGACAAATAGCCTTTTTCCGTGTGGCTTATTTTAGTTCCAATTTTATCCTTGAATTATCAGCATATGTCTATGCTGCTTGCTGCTTACTATGTTGGTTGCTGCTTTGGTCTTTTAATCACTTGTTTTTTTTGGATAGTTTTTTCACATATTGAAATACCCTTCCTTTCTTGCTAAAATTGAAATAATATTATATTTCCCCCCAAATGTGTGTGTATGCAGATTGAGGGTCGGGCAGAAATTTGTTGTGTGAAGAATGTGTTTACAAAAAACAACACTCTTAAAGTGAATATCTGTTGTGCAATACTCTGAAGTTAACACACTATCTATATTCGAAGATGTTTTATCTATATTGTTTGAAGTCTACTTGAATAAGTTTGATTGATTTTGTTTTGGGGCTGCAGAGTACATTTATAGATGTTATATTGACGACCCAATGCACATCATATTTATTTAGAAATAGTATCTCTCGAATCAGAGGTGAACCATTCCCTGAGTAGTTGCAGTGAGTTTCTTTCTCTTTTTCTTTTCTTGCCTTTCTTTGGGAAATAGTTATAAATTGGATGAGACTTTTAACTTTAGGAAGTGATGATTTATGCAAGGAAGTGAGAATGTTTAACTCTTTTATACGAACTACTACAAATTTTGGAGCTTTCAATGCTACCTTATTTGCGATCACAAGTAGGTATTAAAGTTTGTGTTAATTTGTCGTTCACTAGAGCTCTACTTTGGTTGTAATTGTGAGTGAAATTTCTAAAATATATTTGAAATTCTTTAATAACTAATTGATGTAACAAAATTAAATAACTTAATATATCACTTGGTCAAGTGATTATAATGTTTGCGTTTAATTTAAACCAATGTATCTTTTAAGTTATCAAAGATTACAATCTTTTTTAAGAGTTGTTTTCTTTCACCAATTAGTATGAGTTTTTCTATAAATATAAATACTTTAGAGGAAAAAAAGGATAATATGAATTTTCATGTTACATGAATCAAATTTTTGTCAAAAATATCTAAGTCATTTCTTTATTTCTCTAGTGTACGAGAGTAAATGAAATAATTTTATTATGTAAACTATTATTGATTGATACGTTTGATGTGAATGTGCAATTAATTTTAAGGATTCTCAAATATCTTGAAGGTGATTCGTCGATTAATCATTTGCATCCAATATATATAGGTTTGTGGGGTCAAATCGAACCTAAAGCTTAGTGTGATACACTTGCTTTGAAATTTATTTGTGCAACTTTCATTATCATTAATTTCATCTTGTTCAAGATTTGCTGTATACCTCCAACAAAAAATCCAATAATCTTTAGGTTCAATTTTTATTTTTATTTTTATAATTAGTTATCCTGATTACAATTCGAAGGAGATGGTTTATGTCTTTAACAAAAACATCAAATGATAAAAGATATCTTCAAGAGATAAGTATCTTTATCCCTCCATATTTTAAATAGTGTCATAAATTCATGCATATTTATAAATCTAACGTTAAGTATAATAATATTAGAAATTTATAAGTTCTATATTTTTTGAGTATTGTGAAATTTGAACTTAGAGAATGTTTTTATTAGTGCAATTTGATTTTCGGTTAAAATAAATGCAAGTTTGACCAGTGTTTATGCATGAAAAATGTGTTTGGACTTCAAAATTATTTGATACATGCAGAATAATGTTCATTCATCGAAAATTATATTGATAGAACGCTTATTGACATCAAATATTTGTTTGGATCTTTCCACCGTACATAATAATGATATAAGGTAATATTCACTAATATAGAAAATAGTAATACAATTGGTTAAATAGATTGGAATTGTCTAAAGCATTTTAGAAAGTTTTAATACAATTTTTAATATATGTTTTCTGTTATTTTACGAAACTCATTTCTATTTGCTTCCAGACATGAAAATATGTGGTCAGATGTTAAATTTATGTAATATTTAACCCAATGTTTTTATGTCTTTTGTCCTTAAACATGTACTGTTTTAATTGTCGACCATTCCTCATTGATAACAATTTTCTGGAATAGTAAAAGGTACATAATTATTTTATATGGATATAAGATGTGTTTGATGTTCTAAATTTATGGATAGTATCTCAAAAGTAATATATGATTATATTTGATGGGGACAAAGAAGGAATTGATGACGTGTTTAGTGGGACACGTAGTGCATCTAAGGCATGGAGATTGTATGTTAAAAAATCCAATAAAGGTGAGCTGACTCCATCACGTGTATAGGGGAGAGAGGTTGGTAAGGAGGGGATAACAAATTCTATTAATTGTTAATGGAGAGAAGATTCTCTCTTATTAGACTGAACATATAGCTCTCATGAGTAAAAGGAAAGCTTTTATCATTTGCTCAATTTCCCTTTATCATCAATAAAATACACTATCATATGTTGATTAATCTCTCATTAATTCTTATTGTCACATTTATAAATTGAGGACCTATCAATTTGGTCCGACCTGCCGAATACATTACTAACCAATGAGTGAACGAATTTTTGGTGAATGCCCCCAAAGAAGAAGATGGAAAATAGGGTTCATGCATTGGAGAACTGAATGTCAAGCTTATCTCGCTTATCACTCAAATAGGGTTCATGCATTGCAATTGCTGAGATGCAAGCTTATCTCGCTTATCACTCAAATCACTCCAAGCAAGGACATGGGTGATTCTGTAAAACAGAAGAGTGATGGAGACTTGAATCACGCTAACGACGAGCAAATCAAGAAGCTGATCCAGAAGATGCAAGGAGAAAAGCTAGATGAATTCTGTCAATCGGTGAAGAAGACTAAACTCCCAATATTCATAGGTGATGACCCTGCCGGTTGGATTGCTCGAACAAAGGTCTATTTTGGAGTGCATGATACGAGTCATGAGATCAAGGTTAGTTTGGCTCAACTTTGTATGGAAGGATCTACCATCCATTTTTTCAAAGTGCTTGTTGAAGATGAGACTGATCTGACCTGGGAAGTTTTCAAAGATGCGTTGTTGGAGAGGTATGGCGGTCTCGATGATGGGAGCGTGTTTGAGTAACTCGTCGTTGAAGCAGAAAGGCAATGTGGAGGAATACATCAAGGAGTTCGAGAAGTTGATTGCACAGGTAGGTCGTTTACTAGAAGCTCAATTTGTTGGGTATTTCATTCATGGCCTCCGTGATGGGATACAAGGAAGAGTTCGTAGCCTCAAAGCGCTAGGTCCAGTCTCACGTGGGAAGCTGATGAATCTAGCACATGTTGTGGAAGCGGAGGTACAGGAGAAGGGTATTGGTTGGAATGAGACTCGTGATTATGGGTCTAAAGGACCCGAGTCAGGTTTTACTTATAGATCTAACCCTAATTTTGGAACCGGGTCAAGCGCGAAATGACGATTGGGTCATAGTTAAGGGCTCCAACGATGGCGGAGAGAAAGGAGGAAACAAGTCGAATCAGAACTTTGCAACCCGTCAAGACTCACAACGATCTGTTCCCCGTGATCGTGGGATCTGTCATATCTCAACCCACTAAATTGCAGAAAGGCGACAGAAAAAACTTTGTTTTAAGTGTGGTGGCGCCTATCATCCTCGTCACAAATGCCCAGACGGTCAACTTCGTGTAATGGTGATGGAGGAGGACGACGACGGCAAAATGCAAGTCCTTGCAGCTAATACAGAGGAGGAAGATGGAGAAGGAGTTGAACTCAGCAATATGAGTTTGGCTCAGATTGATAATTTAAGTCCTAGGGAGTTAGGGAATATGCGCACCATCAAGTTAAAAGGTCAAGTCGAAGGAGTACCCTTTTTGGTATTGGTAGACAGTGGTACGACACATAATTTCATTTTGCACAAGTTGGTGAGGTCAATAGGATGACCTGTGGAAGGAACTACTCCTCTCAATGTCAAATTGGGGGATGGGTTTAAAGTGGTGGCATAAGGAGTCTGCAGGAAATTGGTGTTGGATCTAGGGAACATGACATCTACCATTGATGCTTGGTTATTCGATTTGGATGGAATTGACATTGTGCTCGAAATGTCTAGGTTAGCTTCCATTGGGGGCATATGGGTAGATTGGGCACAAAAGGTGTTGCGTTTTTCCATTGACTCTTAATGGGTGGAGCTGTGTGGGGAAGGCACTGAACATAAAAATTAGTTGGCTTTGCAAAGTTTGTTGGGAAGACCCAAGCTATGGTATAGAGGAATGCTTTTATTTGCAAGAGCACAAAGGGAACCAAGGGGTCTTGAGTTGAGCAGAACAGTCAATGATTCACATCT
This sequence comes from Cicer pinnatifidum, assembly GCA_037974775.1. NCBI lineage: Eukaryota > Viridiplantae > Streptophyta > Magnoliopsida > Fabales > Fabaceae > Cicer > Cicer pinnatifidum. Next base: position 22,172,589 of record JBBPBR010000007.1, on the reverse strand, counting down.
GACCCTTGCTATTCAGATTCATGAGCTAGTAGCGAAGTATTGAAAGGTATTCACAGAGCCACAGGGGTTACCTCCTAATAGAAGACAAGAGCATGCTATTCATCTCAAGGAGGGAGCTGACGCTGTTAATGTTCACCCCTACAGGTATCCTTACCACCACAAGAATGAAATTAGAGAGTTGTTGCTGTTCGGAGTCATCCGTCTTAGCCAAAGTGCATTTTCTAGTCCAATGATACTTGGGAAGAAGAAAGACGGGTCATGGTGGATGTGTGTAGATTATCGTGCTCTTAACAAGGTAACTGTTCTGGATAAGTTCCCTATTCCGGTGATTGATGAACTCTTAGATGAATTATATGGTGCTCATTATTTCTCAAAGTTAGACCTCAAATCAGGATACCATCAAGTGCGAGTTAAGACTAAAGATGTACACAAAACTGCATTCTGCACTCATGAAGGCCATTACAAATATCTTGTAATGTCGTTCGGATTTATGAATGCACCCTCGAATTTTCAAGCCCTAATGCATGACATTTTTAAGAATCTTCTAAGAAAATATGTGCTGGTATTTTTTGATGACATATTAGTGTACAACCCGAGTTTGGAAGACTATCTCCATCATGTATCCTTTGTATTGAACATTATGCAGCAACAAGGTCTGGTGGCTAATAGGAAGAAATGCAGTTTTGTGGAGCCCAATATTGAATATTTGGGTCATATCATCTCTAGCGAAGGGGTAGCGATGGACCCCGATAAAGTGTTAAATGTTTTACAGTGGCCCACTCCGAAGAATGTGAAATAAGTGCGAGGGTTTTTGGGGCTTACAGGCTACTACCGTAAATTCATCAAAGACTATGGCAAAATAGCGAGGCCATTAAATGAGCTGACGAAGAGGGACAAATTCAAGTGGGGAGAGGGTGTTGAGCAAGCCTTTCAACTATTAAAGCAAAAGGTAACGTCTGCCCCTATTTTAGCACTTCCAGACTTTTATGAAGAATTCTTTATAGAGAGTGATGCTTATAGGAATGGGCTGGGTGCTATCTTAGTTCAAGAAGGGATGCCAATTGCTTATTTTAGCAAAGCCTTAGGGGACGACAATCTGACCAAATCAACATATGAAAAAGAGCTTATGACAGTGGCTCTTGCTAGCCAACATTGGCGTCCCTACCTCGTAGGACGAAAAATTTACGGTGTGCATCGATCAAAAGAGTCTAAAACAATTGTTGTCATAGAGGATTTGTACCATGAATCAGCTAAATTGGGCAGCAAAGCTTCTTTGATATCATTTCGATATCATTTACAAGCTTGGACTTGAGAATAAAGGTGCAGATGCATTGTCCCGTATGCATAATAGTGGGGAAATGACTTCCTTGATACATGTCCCAGAGTGGCTAGGTAGGGCTGAAATGATTGAAAAGGTAAAGGTCCACAAAGATGTTGCTCTATAGAAAGAGATTTATGTGTTCAAGGAGAATAAACTGGCTCAGTTTGGGTTTTCTTATGTATGAGGAGTGTTGTTGTATGAGGGGAGGCTGGTGGTTTCTGCACAGTCTCCATAGATACCGATTATCTTGAAAGAGTTTCATTCTACCTCATAAGGGGGCCATTCCGATTTCCATCACACGTTTAGACGAGTAGCGTTGAAAGTGTATTGGATTGGCATGAAGAAGACTATCCAACAATTTGTGCAAGAATGTGATACTTGCCAACGTCAAAAATATGTCGTTATTGCCCCTGGGGGTCTGTTACAGCTGTTGCCAATTCCGGAACAAATTTGGGAAGATGTATCGATGGACTTTATCACCGGTCTTCGTAAATCCAAAGGGTTTGACGTGATCTTTGTGGTGGTCGATCGACTGTCCAAATACAACCACTTCATTTCGCTCAAGCGTCCTTTTAATGCTCGTGTGTTAGCCGAGGTGTTTACAAAAGAGATATTGCGATTGCATGGCATTCCCTCTTCCATTGTGGTGATCGCGACCCTATCTTTGTAAGCAACTTTTGGTGTGAACTATTTAAATTACAAGGGACCTTGTTGAAAATGAGCACCGCTTACCACCCACAGACGGATGGATAAACAAAGGTCATTAACCGTTGCTTGGAGGCATATCTTCGTTATTTTATAGTTGATCAGTCTCAGACGTGGGTAATGAGGCTCCCTTGGGTTGAGTACTGGTACAATACGATGTACCACGTCTCTAGGGATTCGACTCTTTTTGAATTGGTTTATGGGAGGCCACCGCCAGCCCTCACGCGGTTCCTTCGAGGGGAGACCAAGGTAGAAGTTGTAACAAAGGAACTTGTTGATTGTGACGAGGCTTTGAGATAATTGAAGTATCGTCTCGATCGAGCTCGTGGATGCATGAAGGACCAAGCTGACAGAAAAAGAAGAGATGCGAGTTCTAAAATTGGTGAATGGGTTTTTCTCAAATTAAGGCCACATGTGCATAATTCTGTTGAAGCACACATCAATCCGAAACTTACTCCAAGATACTATTGGCTTTTTGAAATAACAGCACGGGTTGGTGTCGTTGCGTATCGTCTCCAGTTACTTGCTACAACACGCATTCATCTGGTGTTCCATGTTTCATTGCTTAAGAAGGCAATTGGCAATTACCGGGTTGAGAACGAGTTACCCCCGGACCTCAACGGTGATCATACTGCACCATAGGAACCAACAATGCATTCATTATATTTGTTAATATATTCATATATATATATATATATATATATATATATATATATATATGTTATAATTTTAAATAAATTTGTGTATTTTTGTAATTTTTCATATATATTTTTATTTTATGATTATTTATAATAAATGTATTTTCTGTCAAATAGAATATATATTTTTATTTTATAAAATGTTACTAAAAAATAGATTGACATAAATTTAAAAAAATTATAAATGAATTGACATTAATGAGTAATTGAATTTTTAGCGTATAAAATCATCACTCACTATAAGTGAAATAATATAATTGCCCAGGAAAAGAGGATTAGATAAAGAGCATTAATGTCGATATTTAGGAGTGATTAATCGGTTTTTTTAATTGAATTTAATGATTAATAATATAAAATATTACCATTGGTAAATGACTAATAATATTATAAAATAATTTATAAATTTATTATAAAATAACTTATAAAATAATTTGATAATAATATAAATTATTATCAAATTGTAAAATAATTTATAAATTATAAATTTATTATAAATAATAGTAAAATAATTTTATA
>JBBPBR010000007.1:22146287-22168788 GCA_037974775.1 Cicer pinnatifidum | reverse complement strand
AAATTGAAAGAAATTATAAATGGAGATTAGATAAAGAGTATTTATGTCGATATTTATGAGTGATTAGTCAGTTTTTTTATTGAATTTAATGATTAATAATATAAATTATTACTATTAATAAATGACAAATAATATTATAAAATAATTTATAAATTTATTATAAAATAACTTATAAAATAATTTGATAATAATATAAATTATAAATTATTATCAAATTGTAAAATAATTTATAAATTATAAATTTATTATAAATAATTGTAAAATAATTTTATAATTTATAAATTTATTATAAAATAATATTATCAAATAGATTTTAGAAGTATTAAAGAAATTGTGGAAGAAATGGAAGAAAGAGAAAAAATAAAAATTAAAAAATTTAAAAAATTGTTGAAGAAGGAGGACATACTTCTCAAAAGATACATTAACTTTTTGGCAATGAGGTGGCAAAATATAATGAGGTGACATTCGAGATTCGGGAGTCTATTTTAAATATATATAATATATTCCAAAGGGGCAACTATTTTAATCAAGCATTATTTGGTGCATGTCTATGTTATCATATACAAAACAAAACAAAAAAAGCAATCATAAGCAAATCTAACTAGGAAGTAGGTATCAATCTCTTCGTTCAGCACTTGACAAATACCTCAACCAAAACCAACTCAACAGCACAAAGAATATATTAAGCAGGATGAGAAGAATGGAATTGCCTTTAACACGAAGTAATCTAGTTCCATTCTCTTCTTTTTCTTGCTCCAATTCATGCTGACACTCATCTTCACTCTGAGTGTCATTAACACATTCACTAGTGTTGAAAAACCTGGCCAACCTTTCTGAGACAGATTGTAAGCCTTTGTCCAACGATTCTTCATCTCCCATATAATCATCATCCCCTTCAAAGATTAAATGTATTCCACATTTTTTCAACTCTAACCTCTCATCAAAAGAAGGACTTTTCTTTGCCACACTAACTGTATCAGCATCTTTTAAAATGGATACCAATGGATGGTAATCTTGGAACCTTCGCAAGTGTATGTGTTTTTCATCTGTCCTTGGCACTCCACCTATGTTTAGCACTGAATTAAAGATAAGTTTGCCTAGTTTGAGAACTTTTGCTTCAACATCAACCACCCCAGGCATTTGAATTTCCATTTTTTTATGGTTAATTGAAAAAATAACACCTACAACTACACTTGTTAGCTCAAGATTTTTGCGCTTGGTAAAGCTTACAGTTTCTCCTGAAAACCATTCTGGTAACTTGGTTCCTGGCATGCTCAAGTTCTGAAAATTTCTCAATGCAACCTGTCATAAATTAAACCTTTAGTTGCAAGTAGTACTAAGCAACAACAGCTAATTTAGGATCTATTTTCATTTTCTAAAATGTGTCATTTTACTTTTACCTTGACGAAAGACTCTTGAAGTAAACCATTCTTATGAAGATAAGATAAAATGCTGATTAATTAAGACTTTTTCAATAATGGAAACAATTTTTTACATTTTCGTTATTTCTAAAAATGTAGGTAATTGTTCACTTCATAGTGTTTGACCTCTTTGTTAACAAGTTAACACAAATTTTAAAAAATAAAAATTTCACAAAATAAAGGCACCTTAGTTCTCATTTGTCTTAATTTTATTATTTAATTGAATAAGGATTTATGGGCAAAGAGGAGAGAACAACCTTCGAAAGCCTTCGACATGCATTGGAGGAACATGCATTGCAACCACTTAGGTGCAACCTTCTCAACGATTTCAAGCATTCAAGACCTGGAATATCCACCACTTTCTCACAATTTGTAAGTTTCAACTCCTCCAAACTCTCTAAATTTGACATGTCATGTATAGTTTGTAGTGCATAACAATTATCAGCATTCAGCTCAATCAAGCTCGAAGGAAGCGAGGGGAGATAAATCAGTTCTGTACAATTTGGCAGTGAGAGTTTCTTGAGAACGGAAAGGCCTTTCAAGCTGGAAGGAAGGCTGTGAAAATTGTTTTGGCCCAAATTTAAAGTCTCTAACAATGATAACTTCTCAAAATCATCCGGAATTTTCCCGAATAATCTCCAGGCACGCGCATCCAGCTCATGTAGCAAGGTCAGATTACAGAAAGAAGATGGTATCACAAAAGAACCAAGATTCTCCACAGATAATGTGGAAACTAAATCAGGCTTCTTTGACATTCTTAGTGTTCTCAAGCTTGAAAGCATACCAAAACTTTCAGGCAAGTCTAGCATAGCTGTTTCTTCCATCATTAAGTGATATAGAGATTTCAGGTTTCCTATAGAAGCTGGAAGATGTCTGAGCATTCTACATCTGCTCAATTTTAAGGTAACAAGATTGTCTAGTAATCCAATCGACGCTGGCAATGCCTTGATAACTCCATTGACTATGTTCAGTGTAGTAAGAGATCCTAGGTGGCCAATCGATTCTGGCAAAGATTCAAGATTACTACAATTTCCAATCTCAAGTTTCCTAAGTTGTTTCATCTCTCCAATTTGATCTGGTAGATATCTGATAGATGTTCCATCTAACTCAAGTTCGATAATTGAAACTAGAGTTTTAATTGAGTCAGGCAACTTACTGACAAGTTTACATTTTCCAACTGATAACTTGCTCATATAGGATAATGAACCAATGGTGGCAGGGAGTTCTTTAACTCCACTATGGTAAGCCAAAAGTTCTGTCAACGATACGAGATTTCCTATGGAATCAGGCATTTGAGTGAGAGATTCACACCAAATCAAACTTAATTTCTCAAGGTTTTTCAAGGATCCAATAGTGTTGGGTAATTCTTGTAAACCTGACTGATTAAGAGATAATTCTTGCAAAGAACATAGATTTCCAATGCATTCTGGTAGTCTTCTCAAATATTTGCAACGGTCTAAAACAAGCGATTCGAGTTTGGTCAGGCGAAAAATGGATTGGGGAAGCTCTACTATAGTTGTGTCATCAGCAGCAAGTACTTTCAGAGATTTAAGTATGCCTATGTTTTCAGGTAATGCTTTCAACTTGGAGCAACTAGAAAGAATGAGGCTCTCTAGATGTTTCAGACCCGAGACATCACTGGGAAGTTCAACGATGTTTGTACAACGCGTCATATTCAGATTACGCAAGGTAGTCAAACTTCCAATTGATTCGTGAATCCTTGTTAGACTAATGCAGTTTTCCAAATTTATCTTCTCTATCTGGAGACACCAAGATAAATCAGGAATTGTAGCAAGTTGGATGCAGTTGGAGAGGTTCATGACCATTAGGTTCTCTGGTACCTGCTAAACAATGTAATGTTATGTTATAAGATATTATATTTGTTGGAATTTGAAAATATGGGTCGTTTACTTTGTGTAAACGTTTCTTATTTTCATTTCCTAAAATGTGTGTTCATTTTATCTTAAACAATTGTTATGGAGAGAAGTTGAAATATTCGTTAATGAAGATGCATTTTTGAAAATAATGAAAATCATTTTGACATTTTCATTGTTTCTAAAAATATAAATAATTGTTCACTTCATACGTCTCTTATCCTCTTTATTAACGAATAAAATTTACAACAAATTTTATGAAATGAAAACAAAAATATTTTCGGAAAGCAAATGGTCCTAAGGTTTCACTTCCAGTCCTTTACATACATAGAAGGGAGAAAGAAGGAACAGAAGCTGATATTTGTTTGATAGGAAATGATGTATTTGTTGTGTGCAAAAGACCACTAATATATATTCTTGTACTAGATTCTATTATTAAATAAGGAAATCATGAACATGATAACAAGAAAATAAGAAAATCATGAAATTTAAAGGAATATGAAAATAAATCCTTAGATATAATTCAATATACTCTACATTACTAACTTCTATATGATACATTCGAGATAGTGTGACGTTTTTCATATAGGCTAGCAATATTGGGAAAACGAAAAAAGAGAGAAAAAGTTCTACTACCATTGTTGGACTTAGGAATTCAAATTTTAAGTATTATTGTTTCCTTTTTACCTGTTTGTAAGTATTAGGAGTAGTTAATGTGGGATGGATAAAATCCTAGAATAGATTCTTCCAGTTTCTCAAAAGAAAAGAAATATTGGTGAGACTAATTTAAAAATGAGGTTCCACCAATATCTCATTTGCATCTATCCTCTCATAAATGGATTCCTCCATTTCTTTTGAGAAATTGGGAGGATCTTGAACCTTGTGAAGTATTTGTAACAATTTTATTTTAGGAAATCATTTTGAAGGGAACTTTGATGTGACAAAAAGTGGTTTGACATATGTTCCTATTCACAAGTGTGCTACTGCTAGCAAAAATAATTGTGGATAATGTCATAATCTATGAAGCAAGGACACTACTGAGATTAGAAGACAAGTTTTCCAAATAAAACATTTTTTTCTTTGTTTCGACACATCTTAGACACTCATTGGCCACATCTCAGCCACATCTACAGAGGTTAAAAATGTGTCAATCAGTGATGACGAATGAGGCGGTTAAATACACCAGATTTGGTTACAATGGTTGACTTTTCAGTGGAAGATGGATGAATAAAAGTGAAAAACTATCATATTGTGTTTTAGAATATTTTTCTAATAAAACAAATGAGCAATTTCGATGCACAATTTATATATTGATTCTCAATTTAGATGTTTTATAAATAATATTCATATTATTTAATGATATTAAATGCATTAATAAATATATGTATCAGCGTAAGCGTCCTATGTTTTAGACATAACATTGTTGATGTGTCTATGTCGTATCAGGTGTTTGTGTCGGAGTCTTTGCTTCATAGGTTGCAATCACTAAAGTTTGTGCATTCATAATTAGATGATGCATAATATAGCTTAAGCATGTACCTTGTGACTTTTTGATCGACACAAGCTTTTAATTTTCTGGCCATTTGAGAGATCAAGGACAGTCAGTTCTCGTGGCAAAGTGTCCAGAGGCATGGATTCTAAAGGACATCCTCGCCATTGTAGCCACTTCAGTTCATTTGGAAGATACTTGCCTTCCAAACTCAGATTATTGATCTGAAGCAATCTCAAGTTAACCATTGGTTCAAATGATTTGGCATTAAGTACTACCTCATTGTACTTCTCTGCATGAGGATGAGAATAACTTGTAGTAGTCCGCTCTTTTGATCTTTCCTTAAAGTCTAGTACAATTCCTTGTATGCATCTTGTTCCCTACATAAAAAAACAGAATTAAATATGTTTTTAGAACCTATAAAATCATAATCTTTCAAGTTTAGTCCCAAAACATATTATTCCCTTTTAGTCCCTAATTTGCTTTTTAAAGGGACTATTTTGAAGGACTAAAATAATTAGTTTTTTGTAAAAAGTTTTCAGAGTAGGTGACTGAGAGTGAATATAAGTTTAGAAACTACAAAGGTAGTGGTTTTATAAGGAATACTCAAAATAGTAAAATACTCAAACAGATATAAATATTTGTATGCTTATCAAAATTGCCATACCAGAATTGTTTTAATAATCTATATAGACAACAGCGTGCAGTTTCATATATTATCCAAAAGAGGTCACGTTAGCACAACACTAAACCCAACAAAGTTAGTGATATATATAATAAATTAGTCTCTCGTTTCTGCATTATTAAAATCTGGTCTAAAAGTCCAATTCTGTCTGTTTTCTTATATTTTATTTGTTCTTGTCCATTCTCCACTATCTGCTGCTGGCTGCACAAGAGCACCAGCATAAAATCACACCCTTTTTGAATATAATATTAATGAAAGTTTTTGGACACTTATTGTTTAATTATATTTAACTCTTTGCAGCTTAAAGTATCTTATATGGCTGCTAAGGCCCTTTGGTTTTCTTTTTCTTTATATAAACCGATCTATGTATCTGTAAATGTAATGCATGATGTATTTTGTGTGAGAAATATGTTCTGCAATGTTTTTGAATCTTTACCTTCTTACTCTTCAAAACAGACATGATTTCAACACGATCCCACAATCTACTACGCATCCCAAGATCGACATGGTTTTCATCTAGAACAATCTGTCTTCCCATATCCCTAATTTGATCATGCATCCAAAGAGTACTGTCTTCCCTTATTTTGATTAAACATTTCTCTTCAAGGATTGTCATAGCTATCTCTCCTCTAAAACCACAACCTCTCAACACATCAATCACATCACCGCGCTTTGTTTGAATAAAGAAACAAGCAATATCAAGGAATATACACTTCTCTTGTTCATCCAACCCATCATAACTTATCTTCAACACATCATGAAGATTCTCCGGCTGGATTCTTTTCAGCTTCTCAACAGCATCCTCCCATTCCTCCACCCTCCTTTTACCAAACAGAAAGCAACCGAACACTTCTAAAGCCAATGGCATTTTCCCTGTAAGAGACACAATTTGCTTTGACAGATTCAGAAAATTTGGTGGTGGCACCTTTTTACTGAATGCATGGTGACTGAATAACTCTAAAGCTTGTTCAGGATACAGTTCTATAACTTCATATAAATAATTGACATGCCTCTTAGGCAAAACAGTTGTATCTCTTGTGGTGATTATTATACAACTTCCTTTATAAAACCATTCCTTTTTACCCATCAAAGCATCAAGCTGATTTACATCATCAACATCATCCAATACTAGAAGAACTCGATTTTCGTTAACTATTCTTTTGATAGCAGAAATACCAGCATTAACATCAATGATAGGACTCTGATGAGTCCTTTTTTCATGAGACAGATCTTTAATGATATTGCTTTGAAGAGAAACCAAACCATCCTCTTTAGATGAAAGTTGTCTCACATTTGAAAGGAAACATCGACGCTCGAAACGACCGACGAGACTATTGAAAAGAGCCTTTGCAAGTGTAGTCTTACCAACACCACCCATACCATACAATCCCAAAACATTGACACTGTTGGATTGATCTTTTAACAGATCCATCACCTTCTCAACACGTTCATTGATCCCCACTGCATACTCAGATACATTCATTGGAGTATTGCTTAACTCCTTCAAAACCCTTTGCACCAAAAGGCGTATCAAATTATCATGCTCTCCATCACCATTACTAAGCAACAACAAAAAAATGTAGCAGAATCAAAAGAAGAATTCTTGAGACTATATACTCAGCACCACTGATCAAAAACTTTAAAATATTATTATTAAAATAATTTTAACAATAGTTTTAAATTAAACAATTGTTGTTCCCAACCTATGTAGTAAGTATCATAACTACCGACACTACAAATGGAAGGCATGTATGTTGTCTGAATACACATGTCGTGTGTAGTTGCATTTAATCCCTTTTGTTTTCTCATATTAGTAGTGATGTATACTTGTTAGTGTCAACGTTTGGTATTCGTGTATCTGTCTTGCTTCATAGTTAAATTTTCTTCCTGATCTATATTGCACCGACACTTCGGATTCAAAGTTTGGTCTTGTGTTTGACATGTATAATTATAGTTACATTTAATCACTTTTATCATCTAAAATTATTATCGATTCATGTCAGTGCAGTGTCTGGTATAGCTATATGTAAAAGTGCTTCAGAGTTCTCAACTACTACCGTTAAATGTGTGTTTAATTATGCGGTGACTAAAATTGATTTTAAATATATTGATTTTGTAAAATTAATTTTTAGTTAAACGTGAGTTAAATGTAAGGTGGATTTATATTCAGATATATTCAAGTAAAAATTAATTTAACAATAAATTTCAGTAAAAAATCATGTTTAGTTTGAAAAGCTACAAATTCTAGCTTCACCTAGAATCAGTTATGGAAAAAAAATTAATTATACTTAATAGCACTCAAAGACTTCAAAATGAATTTTATACTTTCTTAATTAATTTTAGCTCCTTCAAAAGTGGAACTAAACATGTATTAAAAACTTGGTGATTATTAAATTGAGAAAGAGAGAGAAAGTAGACCTATCATCATAAAGCAAACCAGCAATTCCACCAAGTTTAGACATAGCTTCTCTCCAAACCTTCCCTTCCTGATTCCCAAACCGCTTTTCAAGAACCCTAAAACCTTCTTCAAAAGGACCCGATTGTTTCCTAACATGAGACGGATCAACCTTGTAGAAAACAGGAACAACAAGCCTCCCACGCTTGAAAATCTTCGCAAGTTCTTCAAGGCACCAATGAGAATTTGCGTAGTTAGGAGAGATAATAACAATGGAAGCAGCGGAATCATCAATGGCTTCAATAAGTCTGGGTGATATATGGTCCCCACGCTGTAAACCTTCGTCGTCCAGGAAAGCACGAATACCTTGGCTTTTGAGTGATTCGTGCAGTTTTTTCGTGAAACATTCGCGTGTGTCTTCTCCTCTGAAACTTAAGAATACATCCCAACGAAGACGGAATGCTCTACCGGATGATGATGACGTCATCTCTGTAACTTGACGATTCTTTGTTTCTGTTTTGGTTTGTAGATAGATCTATCTTGCTTAATACACGTGAGTACAGTCGCGTTTACTTTACTTTGACAAGTTTTGTTCAATGGTTGATTTGGCTAATTAATTATTAATAATGATAGTATTTGTTTACATGCATAGTTGCAAGTATCAACGAGAAAGTTAATTAATCAGTTAAAACCATGGACAATGACAGCTCTGCGTCTATTGTGGGACAATGGTGGAACTGTGGAAAGTGGACATTGTCTCTTTTAATGCAAAAATACGAACAACAAGCGAACTTTAACGGACTTTACCTTTAGCGAACTTTGGCTTAGGGGGTAAATATGACGTTAGATGATTTTTGGGTTTTTTTTTCTTTCAATATCCCTTTCTTAAAAAAATATTACCAAAACTCCATTTTTAAATTTATATTGATTTTTTTTTTTTTAAAGATATAAGTCTCTTTTTAGAATGACCGACTTCTTTACTATTTAATAAAATTCAAGTTCCAAACAGCGACTTCCTAAAGAATTTAAGAAAAAATTTAATTTTTTTTAATTTTTATTCAAATAACAAAAATAATATATATATATATATATAATTAATATAATTCATAAAAATACATAAATAAAAATTTTAAATTACGATAAAATTTTAAATTACTTAATTTATTCATAAAAAATATCACAAATTTTATAAAAATTACGATAAAATTAATGTCGAAGGTGGCATCCAATACCACATTGTCGAGATTTTCTCACACGTATGGGATTTTGATGATATCTTGGTACATCACGAGTTTGTTGTTCTTCTTTTTCTTCTTGATCTTCGTCTTCGTGCTGTAGAAGAACTACTTCAACCTTGAGTCTAGTTGGATATTTGATTCAATAGAGTATATTTATTCCCAAAGCTTAGAATTTGAAAATTTTGTTGACACATATTACTCAGTAACTGGGTAGCGGACTCAGGTGTATTATGACGAGTGTTGAACGTGTTATACAACAATTCCTCTTTGCTTGACGCAAAGAATAGTCGACGATTGTCTTCTTGATGTAGTTGTTGGCTGTCAAAATTAAATTGTTCCTCTGACATGAACCCGTAAGATTGATGTGGTGTGTGGGTAAAAGTATGAGGATGTGGTGTGTGTTAAGAGGTGTTGGTATCTAATATTGATTTTGTTGTGTTGTGTTGGACATTGATTCCTGAAAAAAAATGTTGACTATAGTTGGGGTGGGTTGACACGAGGATCAACCAATTGGTTCTCTCCAGAAATAAATCGTTTAGAATTTTTACAAAACCAAATCATGTATTTATAACTTGGTTTAAATTCAACATTTAGAGGTTGACTATGAAGAATATAATTATCTCGTTCATTTCACTATTTGTTCTCATTTTCATAGAATAATGTCCAACTATAGTCAACTTGTTTATGCAAATCTACCTTATGATACTTTCTCATGTTCCTCAGAGGATGTGGAATTTCTTGAGGTAGTCCAAATTGTAGTTTCACTATATCGGTTTGATGCATTTCTATTATGTAGAAACAAATCAAATATGTAGATGCATTCCATAGTCAATTGTTTTCTGGATAATCATTTGTTAGACGTAATATGACCTCCAGAGAAACTGATATATAACAAGTTTGTTAGTAATATATGCGTTAGAAAAATAAAATAATAGAAATAAAATAATGTTTTAATATATTACATCGTTAACGGTCATGTGATCAATTTTTTATCGATATCCAGCAGTATGATAACAAGGTGTATCGCCAAATTTCATACCATTTCCACTATATCTACGAAAATAAATTTGAATGTTAGTGTATTAATTAATAGTTTTATAAATATAATATTTAACTTTTTTGGTATTTACCTTTTTGTGAATAGAAAATGAGGCTCAAGATTACTTATTGGTGCAAAAAATAACATATGGTACCATGCCCACATTTGAAGTAGATGTGAACATCCACCGATCGACATAACACCAAATTCAGATGCACGACACAATTCTCTATAAAGTGTTGCCAAGCACGCTGAATCCCAACAAAATTCTCCCGTTTCTCGCAAATCTCTAAACAAGTGCAACCACATAATATGTACTCTGTTGTGGGATTTCTCAAGCATTAATATGCCGCAAATTAATTCTAAAATGTATGCTCTACAATGTATAATTATTTCTTCATTAGATGATTATGGAGTTAACAATGAAAATGTTTCTCTTAGCCATTTTAATTTTATAAAATTTCATTTTCTTTGAGATTCAGGTGGCATGACTCCTAACAAATCTAAAAAATCATTTGTCCATGTTACCATAGTTGATCTAGTTACTACTTTACCCCAACACGTAAGCCAAGTAGCACGCAAAATCTTCTAATGTTATGGTACATTCACTCGTTGGAAGATGAAACGTGTGGGTTTCAGGTCTTCATCTTTCAACTAAAGTAGTAATAAGTGAATTGTCTATTTTATAAATTTTTATTTGTGATACGTTACCAAACTCGACTTGATTCAACAATGGAATTTTTAAAGAATTTGGTGCAATCTGTTTATGGCTAAGTGATCTTAAATTTTGAGATGAATCCTGTAATAAGCAGAGAATAAAAATATATTTGAAGATATTAGAATGAGATGAATCCTATATTTACAAGAATTATAATAAAACTATATTTTAGAATGAAACTTAGTATAAAATATATAAGAAAATATTAAAAATAAGTGAGGAGAGTGAAGAAGAAACATACTTTGACGAAGACGAGGATGAGGATGATGACGAGGACGAGGACGAGGATGATGATGAGGACGATGACAATGGCGACAATCTAGAGCCAGAACCTCGTGTAATTGCAACGACATATGATCCACCATTCCAAATGCGTAATCTAGACTTGGATTATGCATACCAATCCTCCTAATTTGATATGTCATCTAATGAACCACTTCCATTAGATGCATCTCTTGAGATTGAAATTAATTTTAATAGCAAACCAGATTGTCAACTTGTAATTAAGCATTATCACATAAAACACTCCCTCAATTACCGTGTAGTGCAATATGATCAATACAGGTATGTGATTAAATGTGTGAATCCACAATGCTTTTTCAAATGTTAGGTTTCGTTAAGCCAAAAAAGTAAACAATTGGTGATTGATCGTTTGAAGGGGTCCCACAATTGCGCAAATTAGACCCCGCACCCGCACTTATATAAATATATTATTTATTTATTTATTATATTAATATTTAGTTTAATTAATTGTTTTCCTTTATGTTTTAATATCTATTAATATCATTGGACCATTAAAATATTTAAAATCAAATCAAAAGATAAATATTTGAGAAATTGAGTTTGTTTGACTAACTAGAGCATTATTGTGTTTCCTCTCCCTTCTACGGAGGCGGCGGCAAGTAGCTCCTTTTGTTAGGATTCACATATATGGGTCAAGTCCATTGGTCCCCTTATTTATTTTATGTATTACTATTATTATTTTTATTTTACTAGAACAAACTTAATAGTTACTTAATCTCTCTTTTTATTTTACTATAATAAAATATAGTTGTCAGGGTTTAGGGTTCAAGATTCAGGGTAAATAGTTTACGGGTTACGGTTTACGGTTTAGGATTTAGAGTTTATGGTTTAGTATTTTGTGTTTAGGGTTCGGGGTTAAATATTTAGGGGTTATCTTCATTACGAATTCTAACTACTAAATGAAGATAATAATAACATTTAGTAAAATAGTGTTGTCTTTATGTAATTAGTACTTTATTTGACAACTCTATTTTTTTAAATGTTATTACTATCTTCGTTTTATAGTTTTACTTCATAAAATTAGTGTGTTAGTGTACATAATTTGATATTAAGAGTTTAGGATTCAAGGTTTAAGTATATTATTTAGGGTTTAGGGTTTGGGGTTTAAGGTCATCTTTGTTGCGAAGTATAACTTCAAAAGAAAGATAATAATAAAATCTAATAATATAAAGTTATCAAGTAAAGATATAATTATTATTTATTTGAGAATAATATTTTATTATATGTTATTAGTTTCTTCGGTAAGGAAAACAAATACAAAACGAAGATCATAATAACATTTAATAAAATAGAGTTGTCACATAAAGTAATAATTATATATTTATTTGACAACTCAATTTTGTATATTTGAATAATTTTTAAATTTAATCACAATAATATTTATTTATCGATCTATTTTAGTTAAAGTGTGGGTAATGGGTATGGGTACGGGCACTTAGATACCTAGAGGGTAAGGGTACGTGTATTAAAGTTGATACCCAAGAGGGTACGGACACGGGTATGGGTATTTTTTTAAACTGCGGGTATGGGTACGGGTACTATAGTACCCTACCCAAACCCTACCCATTGCCATCCTACCAAACTTGACTCTAATATCATATGCAAAAGCATAAAGTCGTTTTTGAAAGTTGATCCATCAATTAAAGTGAAGGTGATCATTATACATATTCGGAAACGATACAACTACACAATTACCTATAGAAAGGCATGGATAACAAAGAACAAAACTATCAAATAATTTATGATAACTGATAAAAGTCTTACAATGACCTTCCAAGGTGGTTGTTTGTAACATCCATGTATTTTATTTTATTTTTATATTTACTTTATAGGAGTAGAGATAATTTGTTGGTGATAATTTCTATTGTATTGAATTATTTTAATTTTTGGTAATAATATTAATAATAATAATAACAATAACAATAATAATAACAATAATAATAACAATAATAATAACAATAATAAAAGCATGAATCGGGAACATATTTGGAACAAAGACCACCGCGTGAGAATTTTAATAACGACACTTATATCGGTAAGGACATCACTCTAATCATATCTATGTATGATTATGTTTATTTTGGAATTTGTGAGATTAAATATATACTATGCTGAAATGTTTTTCATCAAATTGTGGAAAATAAATATGTTGTGATATGTTGTTATAATGGTTGTGTTAAACATCTTTAAAGTGTGAAAAATAAATGTTTTGTGATATGTTCTTATAATGGTTGTGTTGAACATATTTAAAGTGTGAAAAATAAATGTTATGTGATATGTCATTATAATAGTTGTGCTTGTTCAAATGGTGTGCAATGGACATTATATGATACCTTGTTATAATAGTTGTACTCAACGTGTTGTGGTGCAAATATGTTGTCGTTCATAAGTTAGTCTCACATTATATTAATGATTTACTAAAGTGTCTATATTCATGCATTCATTCATAGTCTCACATTTTATGAATCTCATTTCTAGGAGGGTATAATAACATTCTTTGAGAGAATGCAAATCTTATATTATTAGCAAATTCATTGGGTGTTGAATATAGTTGCAATTTGACTTCAATATCCTTCAAACCTATTGTCTTCAACTTAGACTTGTTCTCTAAATTATCCTTGTCATGAAAAGCCTTCAAGAACTTGAGATCAAGAACTTCTTTTAGAGACCAACTATCTCTTTCAATCAACATCCTCTTCAAAATCACCCAACATTGCATCTTCTTGTAATGTTGGGTCGGCTTCTTTCTCTTTTCATTCATGATCTCACCACCATTAGTCTTCAAGCAACAATTTTCGGTTCTTGGGTTTCTTGTTTCATTGATAATCTTCTTGGAACAAGAATTCTTCATTACTTGCACACCAACTTCTTTAAACAAGATGAGTTTTGAATCTTTGACATAATTGATTGTTGTGTTGTTGTTTTGTTGAGACGTAATAACTGTTGAATCTTTAGCGTCATGCCAAAAACATGTAACAATTGGCTTGGATGTAGAAGGCTCCATCTCAATATCTCCTTGAGAATGATTCTTTTGAGAAGAAAACTTGATTATAAGTCGCTGACGAGGTTGTTTAGTATTCTCCAAATACATTACCGATAAAGAACTCATTGTGTTTTGTATGGAGAACAAACAAGAGAATGAAACAAGAATCATAATGATGAATTCAATTCACTATATGTTTGGAGTGTAATCAAATCAAATATTCAAAACCAATAAAATCAAATTTTTTTAACCGTTGATTATTAAATCTTTTTCATATGTGTCTAATTTTTTTTAGTTTTGTTGCATTTAATTTCTTATTTTTTTTTAGTTCTGTTGCATTTAATTTCAATTCATAATAAATTATTCATAAAAATTGAGTTTTAAAATTAAAATAATTATTTTTGTTAAATTCTATTTATTTATTATGTGAACTTCAGATATTAAGATTCTGTTTACTTAAAATCTGAGATTTTAAAAAAATTATATACCCCAAAACCAATTAAATTCTAAGTTTGCTGCCCCATTTTTATAAATGTGGAAAAAAATTCAAATTTTTAAACTGTTAGAAAAATCTGGTAATCTAGTTTTTTGAAAAAGTGATTAATTTAAGGGTAAAATCTGGTATTCTTTTAAAATCTAGTAAATTCTAAGTTTGCTGCCCCTTTTTCTGAAATTTGGTATTCTGTTTCAAATTTTTAAGGGGTAAAATATTTTGAACATCTTTAATCTAAACTCTTGTTTTAAATTTTTTTTAAAAAGTTCTTAAATGAATTTGAATTTTTATTTAAATACTATATATAAGTCTGTTTTTAGAAATTTGTATGGTTTACCGAAATATGAAAGTTAAGAGTCTGGTGACAAATAAGTTAACTTATTAGCTCATAGAAAAAAAATATTTATTTAATAATCATTATAGTTTATAATTATTTTACTAACCTATAGCATTTCTCAATATGTTACTTCAAGTAGCTTTTTAATTTGTAGTTTATCATATTTTTAATTAATTTTACTCTTATTATTTTAACAAAAAAATCCATGTTTATCCTTTATAATTTAGTTTTTATAATTATATTTATTTTAAAAAAAAATGAGAAGGGATAAATTATTATTAATCAAAGTTTAAATATTAATCATTTTACAACTTTCTGAAGTGAGATCTGACATTTGTCTCCTCCACTCTTACTATAGAATTAGTAAGTCGAGGATTTATTTATTTATTATAATTATAAAAAATAAAATAGATATGTGTTATAATTATATTAATGTTTAATATATAAAAGAGAATGAACACTTAACCAACTAATAGCTCTAGTAATTAATAAACTTTAGTTAAAGATAAATATTTCAAATTTTAAGTGATTTTGTTTATATATATAGTTAATATTTTATCCGATCTAATCTCACAACAACCGAAGGTGAGGGGGGAAGTGCACCTTGCGGCTAAGGTTTGATGGGAGAATATGAATAAGAGTTGAAGAATGAAATGTGGTGTTTTAAATTTCTTTTCTTTCTTTTTTAACATTTTTTATTTGATTTTTAGGATTTTTGGATTAAATATAAAGGCATAATGTTAATAATACCTCCTAGTTATAATAACACAATTTTTTTTTGTCACAAATTCTAAAAAAAGAAAGAAAAAGAAAACTATTATAGGTGGTAACAATTGAGTAATACTGGTGGACCCTACAAATTGGAGATTATATTAGGAGCTCCCTGTTGACATATATATGTTGAATTTCTTTAACATGAAATTATATATAATAAAAATTAATTTAATAATATATATATATATATATATATATATATATATATATATATATATCAGACTAATAAATTTTTAAATTACTGTATAATTTTATCAATTCCTAAACTTTTGTATTAAATTGCAAAACATCAATTCCATGGCCATGATAAAAAAGGATATTATTAACATTCAGTTATAATTTATATCATATGTCATTGTGAATATTTCAAACACATAATAAAATAGAGTTTACTATCTAATTTATAGTAAAAAACCTATAATAAGATAGGTTAGTTACGTGTTAAGAGTATAAAAGTGCAACACACTCTTATTATATAACAGTTCTTCATATAATTATTTAATTTTTTTTTTCTTTTTTTTTTTTGGATTCAATCATGGTTCTCAACAAACACATCAAAAGTTTCCATTTCATATGTCCCTCACTCACCCTTTTGTCTAATGTTTTTTATTTGTAATTTTTGCATATGTTTGGTCGTGTTCCGCTGAATTCAACATTTTTTGTAGAGTAAGACAATTTGTTGTTCTTCTATTAAATAATAATCTGTTAAAATTTATATCTTTCTAATTACTATATTATTTAAAAAAAATACTAATTGCTAAACATTCACAATCTAACTTAAAAATTTTCACGAAAAACGTATATGTGCATATACGGTTGAGTAGAAGTAGTACAAATGCAGAAACTTCAATTAGGTAGTATTTTTAAAAATTTTAACAACATAAAACATCTATGTAAAAAAAAACAACAAATAATTTATTAATCTAAATATTAAATATTATTCTTTTATCTATTATATGACACAATTCTAAATCTTCCAAATACACAACAATAATACTACTATGAAACTAAATATGGACAATTTTCTTAGTATTTTGGGTAGCCACAATACTTTCATGTGTAGATGAGATCAAATATGCCTACATAAAATAATACTCAGACTAACTACAATTAAAATTTTGAGAAAAATGAGCAAATAGATAGACTATGTTACAAAATACCATTGAATCAAAAACTATTTATGCAGAAGAAGAATTTTTCAACTTTATCTACGTCTTTAAAAATAATTGGGTTGTAAATTGATTTTCTTATGAGTTGATAAAGTGGGGTTATGAAAAATCATATTTATCCCGAAGGTTTTCTTATGGAAGTGTGGCCCTGCAATCCGAACACTAATTGCATAAGGTGTGTGAAAATAGTTATTTGAAGAAAAAAATTCTTGACAACTTAAATAGTTATGAATTCAGAATTGGAGGAAACACAACAGTGCAATGTAATAAAAAGAGTTGTTAAATAAAATATACCTGCAAAATAGATTTTGAAGTTTACAAATTCAAAATTGGAAGAGGCACAATAGTGCAATGTAATAATAAGAGCTATTAAAAAAAAATATTGGTACAATATAGACTCAAACAACAATATTAATACATTAGTAATTAGCAATGTAGAGTTATACACAATCTTATTGGTATAATTCCTAGTTACTTAATATAACAAAAACATTGTAATATATATCTATATTTCTATCAAAAAGATAACCAAATGAAAAACATTATAGTTAGTTAATTTTGTTGTGACTTTTTATTGTGGGCAAGAGCTAGATTCGAAGTCAGATCAATCAAAGAAGAGGACACAAATTTATTCAAAGTATCCCTAAAGTGATAGAAAAGCAAAATGGAGATTGATGTTAATTAAACAAGACATAGATACAATTTAGAGTTATAAGGAAGGTCAAAGATTGTAGGAAATTTACACTGTCCAAAGGTGATTCATGTCAGCTATGGCCTGCAATCACAATTGACATAAGGTGGTTCCGGTATCACAAAAATTCTCTTCACATTGCTAAATTATAGTCAACTATGTATACAATTTAGCATCGTGGATATCATTCAAGTGATCATTGAATAATCCTTTGACCCTCTTTTTTTGTTCTCACTTTCTAACAGATTTTTAATTTATTTTCTCTTAAGTACACAATAAGGATTTGGGAAAAAAGTAAAATAGCATAAAATTGGTAAATCGATGTTCAGTGGAGCATAAAATTGCTTGAAAGGCCAGTGGGGTAGTTAGATAATTTCGCAGTGTCTCCGCTGTGTTGTTATCCTTGATAATTAATTGATATACATAATCGGTCTAAATTTTTTTTAAACTTTCAGGCATTACAACTTTTAGATCATTATTGCGTCCATATTTGGATTGCATAGACTTTGGTGTGTGTCGCTATGATTTTGTTAAATTACAATGTGGTGTAACCGTGATTTTTCAAAATTTAGTGTCAATTTAAACATGCACTTGGCCTCGATTGTGGTGGCAGTTACAGAGACGGTAATTTAAAACTTTGATGTTGAAATTTGGGATGATTTTTAAAGCTATGCTATTTTACTAATTTTACGTGATAAAAGAGCATCAGAGTGTGATTTGATTGGATGCATATCTAAAATAGTTTAATATTTTAAGTGTTTGAATTACTTAGCTAAAATTCTCTAGCTGTAATGATTAGATTATTAGCCAAATGTTGTATTTTCGATTACCTGGAGGCTGTAACCACGTATTTGTTTTTTCGAGGTAATAATGATGGTGATTTTTTTTTTTTCAGTTTGAAAAGCATTATAGCTTAATAAAAATATGAATGTTCTTGTAATTATTTTGGATTTAGACATTGGTTGGCTTGGCTTTCCTTTTAGCTAATACATGCTTTGTTAATTGCTTCCTTTTCAGTGGAGCTGGAGCTCACTTGTTCAAGTCTTGGGCAACATATATAAATCGCTCAATTATTCTTACACCTGAGGTGAGCTTTTACTTTTCCTTGTAGTTTATACTTACAGGTTTTATCAAAGGTTGTAATTAGTTTTTGCTGACTTGATGAAAATCATGCAAAATGTGGCTAGTGAGGCTGCAATTGTAGTTGTATAGATCACAAAATCTAGGTGATGTGGTCGCAATTGTGGTTGGGACATGCAATTTAAAGTTGCTGGTTTTCTATGTTTGTCAGAGACACTAAAATGACAATGGAAAGCCGAATTTGTGTTTGGTGGAATAATGTCTTTAATGATTTAGGAGATGGAGTTATGAGTTTGGATTTTGAACAAGCTGAGGACAATGAACCAATATTAAACATATCCTAACCTTCATTTTTTCAATGTTGGTTTTCATTTAGATTCGTTCTTTCTTTTCATTGAACTAAGGGAAAAAGTTAAAAGTTTGCACGAATTGAGTTGCGAGTAGCCGAGTACCTACCTTTGATTAAATGAATTTAATATATCGCTATCCTTGCCATGGACATGAAAGACGTGAAGAATTTCGTTTTAGAATATTGCATCGCTATTTTTGTTAGCGATGTTATATTTCTAAAGAATAAGTTTTGGACTAATTAATTAAGAAGTAAAGTTTGAATTGCACCCTATTTGGTTTGTGGGTATGTTAGGAATTAGGATCAGGCCTTAATTAGGAGAGATTATGTTAGGTATTGAGTTTGGCTCATTAATGTCTCCTCTAACGAATTTTCCACATAAGCATATTGTAACCAATTCGCCTACTTATTGTTATAAGGCCCAAACCCAGTACCTAACAGGTTACATCAAGATGGGCCAAGGAATCAAGTTGACAGGCCTTGTTACAATACTCATTGGTATTTAGTTAAAAACTAGATTCGTATGGAAAATTGATAGAATAGTTGACATAAACAAGAGGGAGTTATTTGGTCTGGCAGAGAAGCTAGAGGGTGTTGTTTGTTTGGGAATTCAGTTTTGGGTTGTAGACTAGGCTCTCTTATTCTTAGGGAAAACACTATTGTTTCTCATGAATATCTGTTGTTTAAAAGTTGGAGGATGATACACTATAATATTTTTTTATATTTCTTTCTAATTGAACTATACATGGTCACCCGTTTTAGGGCTCCCCAAATTATAGTTGAAACTATTTGTTGTCTATTCAAGAAAGGAGAAGCTAATGCTTTAAGAATTATTGAGAGTGCCTGCAGCTCGAGTTTGTGTTCAAGAAGGAACATATTGGGATTCTTGTATTTGAAGGAGATCTTATGGATGATGATGGGGGATTTACGATCATGGCAGACAATAGTTATCCTAACATAGATTATTGACTGTTTGAGAGAACTACACCCCCAATGTGGTAGACAGGTCGAATGCCTTTTCTAAGGAATCAAATAGTGATGGGGCCACCTTTATCGATGATGGCCTATTTAGCAGCATAAGGGTTCATAAATATAAGATGTGGAGTGATGTCTCTATTCAGACCCCATAGGATCAGAAAGGTCAGATTGATAATGAGGTTCGGAGTCGAAGCATGAGGTAACGAGAGAATCGAAGCAAGGAAAAGTAGTGGGGAGTATTATATATTGTAAAGCGGATAGATAGATATAGAAAGAGGTATTTGTGTTAGTGGAGTTGGAGTACTAGTTTGTACAGAGAAAAAAGGAAAGGTTATAGAGTATAGAATCAATATGCTTATTTCTTGAATTGGTAATACATTGCAACAAACCTCAACAATACAATCCATCATCAAATATAAGATCATAGAGTGATAGAGAAAGAGAGAAGATAATTCATGTTTTCACATTCTTTTATATTTCATCAATATTATTCGTTGGTGATGACAATATTGATGAGTTGAAGTTTGTTATATGGTGGTTGGATTAAGACTTAAGAATCTCACCATTGCGGTTTTTTTAGTTGTTTGTTATGGAGGCATTGTCGTTTTCAATTGCATATGTGGTAGAAGATGTGCTTCAACAACACGGTACTCGCCTCAAATTAGATCTTGATTTAGAATCTAGAAAAGTAGAATAAGCTAAGAATTTCCTGGGAATATTTAGTTTTCAGTTTTTTTCATGAATGTCTCAAATTATCACTCTTTTCTATATCATACTGATTTTAATGAAGGTTGATATTTGTCAATATTATATGAAAAACATATTTGGAATTTGTATTAGCTATTTTGAGATTGAAAAATAAATTGTATAAAATGCATCATTTAGAATATTTAAAGCACCATGGTGGTTGAGAAAAATGGTTAGAGTTGCTGTAGCTAAAGATTTACACGTAGAGACTTCTAAGGAAAAGTTTAGGCTTTGTTTGAGGAGTGGGGTCATTCTTTGTAATGTTCTTAACAAAGTTTAACTGGGTGATGTATCCAAGGTCAATTTGGATGCTCTTGATTTTATCTACTCTATGTTTTTGGTTATTGTTTGTTTATTTATGTAAATTATGTATTATTCTTTATAGGTTGGATTGCTATTATCAACATTTCAGTATTTTGAAAATGTTAAGAACTTTCTGGTGGCTGTTTAAGAAATTAGAATAACTACATTTGAAGCATTTGATATGGAACAAGTATGTAAAGAATCAGATGTTTAATATTGTTAGAATTTCAAGATTGATAGAATTTATGAATAAGTATTGCATTTAATTGGAGGAATACTTTCTATATGTAATTCTATATGTAAGTCCCTAAAATTGGCCCATTGCTTGCAATTGCATATTCATTTATCCTGCATAGTGTATACCCCTATCTTTTATTAATGTATATTTGTTTAATTCGCTGGTTCTTCACATTATATTAATATTATACCTCTCACCTCATCAAATGTAAGGATGGATCAAAATCCTTTTCCATTAACCGTCTTAACAAATTGTTTTGTGATTTTCCTGATGGCACTAATGAACCTGGTATGTATGCTATCATAACTGACGCATTGAAAGAGGCAAATAATAAGTTTGAAAAACAAGTGGAGGAACTCACATGGGGCTCTAACTAAAAAAATATTTAAGGGTGAAATATATTTTTTTGTACTTAGATCAAATCGAGGATGCTATTGTTCTATTTATTTTCACAATCACGCCTCAAATATTTTATTTAGGAAGATGATTATTGTTCTTTATGAAATTAGTTTGTTATTACAATGAATGTTAAGAAACTCATTCTGGCTTTCGTTGAAATTTTGTTGAATATTTTTGAGTAAAATAACTATTTATTGTATGTTACAATAAGATTAGTAAAATTAAATTATATTTTATTGTATAATTCAATTGCATTAGTTATAAAAATATATTGAAAAATTAAATTAAATTTACTGGTATTAATAATTTATAATTACAATCAGTAAACAGATAAAATAAATTTAATTTAATAAATAATAATAAGTTTTAGCGACAAACAATTTGTTTTAGTGACATATAATACCGTGGGAATATATCAATTTTTATTTTTATTTATTTAGTTTTTAGTGACAGAAAATACCGTAAATATAGATAAATTCTTTATTTATGTTTTTCTTAATATTGTAGAAATATATCAATTATTTATTTATATTTATGTACTTTTTAGTGATGGTTATTATTGTAGATAGAAATTAAAAATATTTAGTGACAGTCCCAAAAACTTAATAATAGACAAACCTTGTCTGTCACTAGAGGTTCATTTTCTTGCAGTAGATGGTTTGTACTAATAGGACAATATGGTCTTTCCCTCCATTGGATATTCCAACTTATTTATGTTAATTGTTATCCATATAAATTAATATACTTGCAAGACATAAAATTAATTTGGTTGAAGTAAGAAAACCTAAGTAAAATGAA
>JBBPBR010000007.1:22113047-22145596 GCA_037974775.1 Cicer pinnatifidum | reverse complement strand
CTTCGGTAGATTTGATTTTCTCTAAAGAATATAATTTCATTTGACTATATCTAAAGTTATGTCTATAAATATTGTGATGTGATCACAGTGTAAAATTTTCTAAATTGATAGTGCATGAAATGATTTTTTAATTAGATAATGTATAACAATTAAATTTAATATAAAATATTAAAATAAATAAATCAAGAATAATTTTTATTTTGTTATTTTTAAACCATCAATATTACTTTAAAAAAGAAATAAGCAACGAGTTCGGTAGTCAAGATTAAATCATTCTAATTAAAAGTTTAAGATTAAACCTAAAAATGAGATTCGAACCTAAATTTGAAACAATTGTAATTAGTATTAAACTTTAAACACATGAACAATAAAGACAGAAATATTAGTAAAATATTAAATCATATTTTGTATTCCCAATTACAACAAAATACAAGAATATATCTCATCAAAATTGACAAAATATCTAGTATATACATATCAGTGTTAATACTAAAGTGAAGATGGCGACATGCAAAAGATACACGTTGTTGTGTTGGATATCTTATTTTGACCTTTTGGTTTGGAAGAAGTCTTTCCTCTCATCAACATGTTCATCCCTTTTCCTCTTGTTTCTTTTTCTTTCCTCAAGGTTCCAATCTTTTTTGAGAGACTTCCATTTGTTTTTGAAAGATTCACTAAACTTTAATGCAATTTTATGAATCTCATTTCTAGGAGGATATAATAACATTCTTTGAGAGAATACAAATCTTACGTCATTAGCAAATTCATCGGGTGTTGAATAGAGTTGCAATTTGGCCTCAATATCCTTCAAACCCATTGTCTTCAACTTAGACATGTTATCTAAATTATCCTTGTCATGAAAAGCCTTCAAGAACTTGAGATCAATAGGGTCTTTTAGAGGCCAGCTATCTCTTCCAATCAACATCCTCTTCAAAATCACCCAACATTGCATCTTCTTGTAATGTTGCATCGGCTTCTTTCTCTATTCATTCATGATCTCACCGCCATCAGTCTTCAAACAACAATTTTCCGGTTCTTGGGTTTCTTGTTTCATTGATAATCTTCTTGGAACAAGAATCCTTCATTACTTGCACACCAACTTCTTCTTTAGACAAGATGAGTTTTGAATCTTTGACATAATCGGTTGTTGTGTTGTTGTTTTGTTGAGACATAATAGTTGAATCTTTAGCGTCAAGCCAGAAACATGTAACAATTGGCTTGGATGTAGAATGTTCCATCTTAATATCTCCTTGAGAATGATTCTTTTGAGAAGAAAACTTGATCATAAGTCTCTTACGAGGTTGTTTAGTATTCTCCAAATTCATTACCGATAAAGAACTCATTGTGTTGTGTATGGAGACCAAACAAGAGAATGGAACAAGAATAACAATGATGAATTCAATTCACTATATGTTTGGAGTGCGTTGGGAATAACAATGTGAGATGAACGAGAATAACACACATATGTCTATGGGGGATTTATGATCAAATAGTGAGACTTCTTTTCTGGCTACACCATATAACAAAATTCAACTCATAATATTGAGACTTCTTAAGTCTTAATCCAACCACCATATAAAAAAATTCAATTCATCAGCATTGTCATCACCAACGAATAATATTGATGAAATATAAATGAGTGTGAAAACGTGAATTATCTTCTCTCTTTCTCTTTCACTCTATGATCTTATATTTGATGATGGATTGTATTTTTGAGGTTTGTTGCAATGTGTTACCAATTCAAGAAAGAAGCATATTGATTCTATACTCTGTAACCTTTCCCTTTTTCTCTGTACAAACTGGTACTCCAACTCCACTAACACAAATACCTCTTTCTATCTCTATCTATCCGCTTTACAATATATAAAACTCCCCACTACTCTTCCTTGCTTCGATTCTCTCCTTACCTCATGCTTCGACTCCGAACCTCATTATCAATCTGATCTTTCAGATCCTATGGAGTCTGAATAGAGACATCACTATCTTATATTTATGAACTCTTGTGCTGAGAAATAGGCCAACACCGATAAAGGTGGCCTCGTCACTATTTGATTCCTTATAAAATGCATGCGACCTGTCTGCCGCATTAGGGTGTAGTTCTCTCAAACAGTCAATAATCAATGTTAGGATAACTATAGCCTGCAATGATCGTAAATCCCCCATCATCCTCCATAAGATCTCCTCTAATGAAAACATAGTTAGTCTCCACTAATTAAAAGATGTGTGAAGAGTTCTCCAACCTCATGCAAAGTGAGTTTGAGATGAGTATGATGGGAGAACTAAAATTCTTTCTGGGTTTGCAAATTAAACAACTGAAAATTGGCATATTCATCTCTCAAGAAAAATACACCAAGGATCTTGTTAGAAAATATAACATGAGTTCTCCCAAGAGTATGGGAACTCTTATGCACCCATCCTCTATACTACATAAGGATGATGAAGGAACTCCAACATCTGAAAAATAGTACAGAGGGATGATTGGATCCTTGTTGTATTTAACAGATAGTAGACCGGACATAGTCTTTGTGCAAGATTTCAATATTCTCTAAAAGAATCTCATCTTAATGCAGTAAAAAGGATTTTAAAATATCTTGCCCAAAATTATTTGATATATTTTTTTAACCATTGTAGCATAGTTGTATTTCTCTTGTTGTGATTATTTATTGTTTATTTGTCAATGCCTACTGAAAGATCACATCTGATCTTTAAAAATATGCCAAAAGATGAGAGGATGGCAAAACACCAGAGGACACATTGTCCATTTTGGTGTAACTCTCTCTTGTCACGTCAAACAAAGGCTTGCACGCACCTCTTTCCATTGGCCAGTCAATGTGGCGCGGCCTCCTTGGCTTTTGCTTTGCATTAAATACACAAACGACTACATGTGTCTGTTACACCATGTCCCTAGTATGTCTCCTCCATCATCATCATGACTCCCTAGGGAAACGGCTACCTCAACCACCTCCTTCACCTAACGGTTACTCCCGTTCAAAATCCATCCTCCTCTACTTAATCCTCCTTCCTTTCTCTCTCTTTTCTTTCCTCATCAAACATTTCCAACTAAAAAACTCCTACTCCTAATCATTGTTCTGCATTCTTATTCCAAAGTTATACACAAATGGCTCGCACTAAATTAACTGCAAAACACAAAATCACTAATCAAGCTCCATATGATAATCAAGATAATTACTCAAGTACTAAGTCTGATAGTCACAAAGGAGATCACCCAGAAGCAATTCATCAAGAACCTTTGAATAACATTCCTCCTCCTTTGCAATCTGCAACTATTCCTTCTCCATCTACTACTCTTTAATCCATAAAAATATCATCCTCCTCTACGCCCATAAGACGGTCCTCCAGAATTATGTCTGGAGTTGTTTCATCAAGAAAGACGCTTCCTCAAGACAACACTGTTCATGTTGTCGACTCTGATGGTTATGAACAAACACTCTCTACAGAGTCTATTCCACAACCACCTCCTACAAAACCCACCTCCATAGCTCCAACACCTAAAAAGGCTAAACCACTTTCACAAAAACCACTATCCTCCTCTTCAAAAATTTATGCTAATAACCAACTATTTGATTCTCTAGTCTTGGAGACTAACTATCTTTCAAAATGGAAAAACAAATCGGTGGTCAATGGAAAAATCATTGACCTTGCTGATCTAAAACAAGGAGGCTTTAATGTGGAGGAAATTTTTGACCAACTTGGATGGGCCTCCTTCTTACGCATCAATGAACCCCAGTATCCTCGTCTTGTAAGGGTCTTCTATGTTGCTTCCAATGGTTCAAAAGGCAACATTGGCTTCAGCATAGTACTAAAAGGGGTTCATATAGAGATCAACCCCACTACGCTATGTCATATTCTGGACATTTGTGACGAATGAGCCTATTGCTTCTCAGGTAGTTGGTACTCTCAGTGTCAAATCACTATAACCTCTGTTATCCAAAACACTCTCATTATACCTCCAAAACCTCAAGTGGTTTCCAACCTCCTTCTTATGTGTCGTATCTTCTATAACATTTGTGTGTACTCTATTGTCCCTAGAGCTGACAGTTTTGAGAAAGTCACTGAGTTTGACCTCCTACTCATTCATCATCTGATGTGTGGCACTCCTATCTACCTATGTAATATCATTTTATGCTCCATGTTAAATGTTGTTGTGGTGGGTCGATCACCTCCCTACAGGATGATCCTGACCAAGATTTTTAAATTCTTCAACCTCCCACTTGATGATGAATAATTTGTTCACATTAATAATACATTCTCAATGAAGAATGTCAAATAGATGAGGCTTCAACCTCCTGCTTCTACTCATCTCAAATCATCATCAACTGAACCTCCTGCATCTAAGAAAAAGAAAATATGTCATTCTTCATCTACGACTCAAATATCTGAACCAATAACTATTCAACCTCCAACAGAGGATGCTCCTTCTCAAATCGTTTAGGAACCCATCTTGGCCATTGATCCCACTCCATCTCCATTGCATGACTCCACTGTTCCAACACCACCTCAGTCTCCACCAATCCATAATCTTACCTTTTCTCACGAAGACGTTCCTCCATTTGCGGATGCCTTCAAAGCAACCTCTCTACAATTGATGGAAGATGGTGAAGAATTTTATTTTGATCTAAATTTATCTTATCATCAATTCTCACCACAAAGCTCTCCTAAGACCATGCCTATGGCATCTCCTCAAAATTTGCAAGAATCTGGTATGATACCTCCACTAAATCTTTCGCAACCCATTTCAATTCCTCTAGATATTGTTCCGCCTACAACTACCTATGCTGCAATCCTTGAAGAACCTGCCCAACTTCTACCTGAGTTCACTGGTCTATTCAGCTCCATTGATTCCGTTTTAGCTACAACGATTAATAACTCATCTAAGGACAAAGTTGGGAGTTCTCAAAATAAGAGTTCAAGTGTCAATGATCAACCCAAGGACTCGATCCCCAGTAAGAGGACTGAGGAAAGGCAGAATCGCAAGCAGATGAAACTTCTCAAGTCCATTAGGAAGGATAAAAAGAAACTTCAAAGTTTCACTCGCTTCCAAAACTCTATTCCTTAATTTGGTCCCATTCTTGAATGGGTTGCCAAATATTTGGCTACTACTGTTGCTCCTAAAGATCATCCTCCCGAGCTACCAGCCCAACCTTCATCAACTATTCTTGTCCCTTCTCCAGTATCCTCGTCTGACGAGCCTTCCTCCTTCGATTGATGTTGTGATTCATATTTTTTTATGCTGACCAATTCAGGGGGACATATATTATGATTATCTAGCTGTTATCTTTTTGTTCAACTAGTTGTTAAGATGAATATTTTTGAAGTGCCTATGTTATGCATACTTATGTTTGTTCATGTTTACGCCGTTTTGAACCATCTTTTGTAATATCTATATCATTTATATGAAGTTTACTTATGGTTCAATTTTATTATTTAAAACTTTGGCATATGTTCACGGGGAGTAATTATTTTTAAATTTAAAAATATTACAGATATGATTTAGGGGGATTGATTCGCTGTCGCACACGAGTCAAATACAATTTACAAAATGTAAATAGAGGTAATAACTCGAATCGTTTCGCAAGGACTTCTAATATGATAATAATAACTGAATTGAAAATTGAAATTAAAAAGGGGTTTTTTAGATTTTTGATTTAACAGATGAGAAAAACGATTAATCCACTTATTCAAGTTTTAGACCTATAACATATTCTATCAATGAGTTTAATTTCTACTTTGTGATTCTATTCTTATTTGACTATAGAATTGATCAAAAAAGCGTAATCAATCCTATGTGAATTTGGTTTCTTTGATTGGATTAAGCATCACAATCATCAAAATATTACAATTAATGATCAGGCGTTGCAAAATTATATTTCAATTAAATTAGAAACCGAAACCAAATTCTATCAAATAAATTTAATCAATCCTATTCAAATTCAATTTAAGCAATCAAAATATCAATATAATCAAATAAACAAGAATAGAATCATGAATCGAAATTGACAGTGTAACCTGAATCTCAAGGTGTTGATGAAACTCTGAACTCGTGGATTAATCTTATAAAATTAGCCTTCTATGAAATTAAAAATAAAATTGTTTATTTATTGTAGCAATTTGAATCCTAATTTTTTCGTCCTTAGAAAAGAAACAAAACTGCCAATATATAGTACTTGATATTGGGCTTTAGGGTTTAGGGTTTAAAAACAAGTGACCCGCTAATTAAAATTATTACAAAAATTCAGATTATGAAATTTGCAATTTTGGCCTAGTAAAGTTCGGAATTGGTCTTTTCTTTCAATACATAAGTCGTAGATCAGATTTTTATCTTTCAAACTCTTGCTCATATGCGTCAATCCAATATCCAGAGCTCAAGTTATGACCTATAGAGCGAGAAAGAGTCAAAATACAAATAATAAAATTAAAATGCAAATAATAAAATTATAATTCAAATTCGACCCAAAGTTTTTGTTGAAGTTGTGGGATTTTAGAGAAAAGGAGGAGAGAAAATAATAAGGGTTTGAATATTATTGATAATAGATTAATGCTGACTTGATTACAAAAGACTCAATACTAATCTCTATTTATAGAGAAACATATACTTAATCCTAAATTAGCAATAAATCATAATAATAAAGAGATATATTCTAAGATTTTCTATGATTATAAATTGATAATAGAGAATAACTCAAGATACTCTAATATAATATAAAAGATATTATAAGATATTTTCTAATATTCTAACACTCCCGCTCAAGCTAAAGCTTACTAAGTTTTAGCTTGTTACAAGAAATCAATGTTTTGCTCCGTAAAATAGTAAAAAAAAAGATGAAAAGGCAACTTAGGGATGCAGGTGAAGTTGGAGAGAATTGCTATAAATACAACCTAGCCAAATAGCTGGAATGATCATCAGCATGAGAGAAATTCATGGCAAGCAGTTGAACAAACCAAGGTTCCTTCTTCTAAAAAACTACATGTGGAAGCTTCAAACCAATAATATCAGAGACTCAAAATATTTAAACTTGAATTTGTTTCAAGGAGAGAGAGAGGCATGCTTCAAGGATAGAAAGAAAAGGCTAGTAAATCTGGGACAAAGATAGAGCTAGTATATCTGGGACAAATTGCCAAGATGTATGCATGTGGTTCGAAAGAAAAAAACTTAAAACAAATCTAAAACTAGGAAGGAAAACTCAATCTAAACGACTGAAACATTATGTCGGAAGCGGAAAGACGCGCTTGAGCTCGAGGCTGTTGGTGGCGGCGCGTGAGATAAACATGGCGGATCTTGGAGGCACATGAGCGCGTGTGGAGCAACTTTTGACCTAAAAGAAAATATGGATTGTGTAGATTGGGAGATTTCGCACACAATGGAAGTGGTTGTGTCGGAAAACTTTTCCAGCAGTGACGACATGCAACAACAACAGATGGCAGCAGTAGCAAACGGGACAACAATAACGACAAGCAGTAGCAAACGGCAATGACGACAAATCTACTCGCATGAGAGATTTGCAGCGCATGAGAACGCGTGTGACGGTTTTTGGCAGCGCGCTTTTAGGCATGACCTGATCTGGAGATGACTGTTGTTCGTAGGAAAATTTGTCGGAAAATGTGGCAGCGACGGCAGTAGCAAATTGAATGGAAATTGAGTGAAACGTGTCGGAATGTTGGAAAAGAGAAACTATGATTATATTCCCTAACTATTGGGAACTTAGTAGCGGAATATAGGTTCTAGATACCATGTTGAAGTTGTGGGATTTTGGAGAAAAGGAGGAGAGAAAATAATAAGGGTTTGAATATTATTGATAATAGATTAATGATGATTTGACTACAAAAGACTCAATACTAATCTCTATTTATAGAGAAACATAGACATAATCCTAAATTAGGAATAAATCATAATAATAAAGAGAGATATTCTAATATTCTTTATGATTATAAATTGATCATAGAAAATAACTCAAGATACTATAATATAATATAAAAGATATTATAAGATATTTTATAATATTCTAACAGTTTAGAAATAAGCTAAAAATATTAATCTAAGCTATAAAGAGCTTTTAAAATACCAAACTAAAATGCTAAAACCATGTGCCCAAACGCTATGATCAGGGAGCATAAACACTTAATCTCTAAATTTTTCATATTTAAAATCATAATCTAAAGAATTTTGTAATCATAAAAAATGGAGAGATTGTTGAGACAAAATCTCTCTCAAATTATTTTAATAATAAAAAAAAATTACTTAAGAGATTATGATTGTGGTTAATGATTAGTCTGTGCTTTTGAGTGAATCCTTATAAGAAAACAGGTTAATCATCAATAAGATCAAAAGGAGAAAAATCTGAATCAATCCATCAAGTTTTCAAAACTAGAGAATAGGATGAATCCTTAAGAGGATGATCTTCAAAGATGCATAATATTCATCATCGATGTAACCATGATTTTTAGTTATGATAAGAAGTTAAAACGGTATCCAAAGATGAACAAATAAAGCATTTGAATCAAAGAGGTCAGAGGCTAGATTTATCTTATACGAGGATGGGATGTACGAGATACGAGGATGGCCAGTACGATGTAAGAAGATGGATCTATAGTCAACATCATTCTCAAAAGTTGAAAACGACCTAGCACTTCAACTTACAAAAGGTTGTAGCCCACAAAAGTAAAAAATACAGCTTTACATGTCTTGAAGAATGAAAAGAGAAAAGAACATCTCATGACCAAGTACCTAGGAGGTTTGAATCTCCTGCACAAGGATGGACTGCATCTGTCCAAGGACAGTTGGATGGCAGTTCTGTAATTAGGATCAAAGACCTTGAACTTTTTTTGTCACATGGAAAGAGCACCACAAGATCTCTATAAAAGGCAAGGAGCTCTCCATTATCAAATAGACAACAACATTATATAAAAAGATCAAATATCTTAAAGCTATCAAGAGCAATTTCCATCCTCTCTTTATACTTTCTATAATCCTTCACTAGATCTTTGAAATATCTTTTTAGAAAGTGTTTAAGAAAAGAGAAACAATCATACACATATCACTTTATAATTTTCACGTGAGTTTCACTTGGAAATAGTTGGAATTTGTAAGAAACAAGATTGTAAGCTTGATGAGGCTAAAGAATACGCAAAGTGTAATCAACTTGTGAGAGGTTAATCAGTTTGATCATTAGTAAAAACTCACAAGTGTGTGAGGACTAGACGTAGCCTTCACTGAGTGAACCAGTATAAAAGTTGTGTCTATCACTATCTATTCCATCTCTTTTTTATTCAGCTTAAATTCAAATGTTTAAATTCATATCCTCGCAATTCGCATCCTCCCTTAGAGGATAGCTTTTCAAAACATGTGAAAAACCTTTTTTTAACAACAAAATCCCTATTCAACCCCCCCTTCTAGTGATATTTAGCTACATCAAATTTTATAATTTTTGAAAAGGGGTGAGGAATGGAGTGGTTTTTATTTTTTTTTTATTTTTATTGTAGTAAAAAATGGCAAAATGGTATTTTTCGTGAGGATGGGGGTGGGAGGTACATGTGGAGAGTACACAGTATAATTCTCAAGAATAGGAACTCACTACCGTTTTTTTTTTTAACTAAAGCTATTGTTTTATTTTTATTTTTATGGTTTTTCACATATATTCCATTTTTTATAAAAAAAATCAAAATATTTTATTTTAAAATTAATATACCACATTTTTTTTATTAATTAATAAATTAAAAAATAATTGATAATTAAAACTATTAATTATTAGTTGATAATAATATAAAATTAAATATAATTAGTAAAATAATATACTAAAACGTATCAACTAGAAAATGCTGCTCAAAATTACTATGGATAAAAAATCAACTAGAGGATTACTCTCTAAGGTACGCAAAAATTCCCAACCTCTGTGATAATACAAGTGCTATAAATCTTTCAAAAAATTCAATTCAACATTCTAGATCTAAGCACATTGAAATCAAACATCATTTTATCAGAGATCATGTTCAAAAAGGGGACATAGAATTAGTTTTCATTGAAACTGAAAATTAGTTGGTTGATATTTTTACGAAACCTCTCTAGGAGGATCGGTTCAAAAATATCTTGGAGAAACGCTCCATCATTAATTTGCCCAAAATTATTTGATATATTTTTTTAACCATTGTAGCATAGTTGTATTTCTCTTGTTGTGATTATTTATTGTTTATTTGTTAATGCCTACTGAAAGATCACATCTGATCTTTAAAAATATGCCAAAAGATGAGAGGATGGCAAAACACCAGAGGACACAGTGTTCATTTTGGTGTAACTCTCTCTTGTCACGTCAAACAAAGGCTTGCACACACCTCTTTCCATTGGCCAGTCAATGTGGCGCGACCTCCTTGGCTTTTGCTTTGCATTAAATACGCAAACGACTACATGTGTCCGTTACACCATGTCCCTAGTTTGTCTCCTCCATCATCATCATGACTTCCTAGGGAAACGACTACCTCAACCACCTCCTTCACCTAACGGTTACTCCCGTTCAAAATCCATCATCCTCTACTTAATCCTCCTTCCTTTCTCTCTCTTTTCTTTCCTCATCAAACATTTCCAACTCAAAAACTCCTACTCCTAATCATTGTTATGCATTCTTATTCCAAAGTTATACACAAATGGCTCACACTAAATTAACTGCAAAACACAAAATCACTAATCAAGCTCCAGATGATACTCAAGATAATTACTCAAGTACTAAGTCTGATAGTCACAAAGGAGATCACCCAGAAGCAATTCATCAAGAACCTTTGAATAACATTCCTCCTCCTTTGCAATCTGCAACTATTCCTTCTCCATCTACTACTCTTTAATCCACAAAAATCTCATCCTCCTCTATGCCCATAAGACGGTCCTCCAGAATTATGTCTGGAGTTGTTTCATCAAGAAAGACGCTTCCTCAAGACAACACTGTTCATGTTGTCGAATCTGATGATTATGAACAAACACTCTCTACAGAGTCTATTCCACAACCACCTTATGACCAAGTACCTAGGAGGTTTGAATCTCCTGCACGAGGATAGACTGCATCTGTCCAAGGACAGTTGGATGGCGGTTCTGTAATTAGGATCAAAGACCTTGAACTTTTTTTGTCACATGGAAAGAGCACCACAAGATCTCTATAAAAGGCAAGGAGCTCTCCATTATCAAATAGACAACAACATTATATAAAAATATCAAGTATCTTAAAGCTATCAAGAGCAATTTCCATCATCTCTTTATACTTTCTATAGTCCTTCACTAGATCTTTGAAATATCTTTTTAGAAATTGTTTAAGAAAAGAGAAACAATCATACACATATCACTTTGTAATTTTCACGTGAGTTTCACTTGAAAATAGTTGGAATTTGTAAGAAACAAGATTGTAAGCTTGATGAGGCTAAAGAATACACAAAGTGTAGTCAACTTGTGAGAGGTTAATCAGTTTGATCATTAATAAAAACTCACAAGTGTGTGAGGACTAGACGTAACCTTCATTGAGTGAACCAGTATCAAAGTTGTGTCTATCACTATCTATTCCATCTCTTTTTTATTCAGCTTAAATTCAAATGTTTAAATTCATATCTTCGCAATTTGCATCCCCCCTTAGAGGATAGCTTTTCAAAACATGTGAAAAACCTTTTTTTAACAACAAAATCCCTATTCAACCCCCCATTCTAGTGATATTTAGCTACATCAAATTTTATAATTTTTGAAAAGGGGTGAGGAATGGAGTGGTATTTTTTTTTTATTGTAGTAAAAAATGGCAAAATGGTATTTTTCGTGAGGATGGGGTGGGAGGTACATGTGGAGGGTACACTGTATAATTCTCAAGAATAGGAACTCACTACCGTTTTTTTTTTTTTAACTAAAGCTATTGTTTTATTTTTATTTTTATGGTTTTTCACATATATTCCATTTTTTATAAAAAAAATCAAAATATTTTATTTTAAAATTAATATACCACATTTTTTTATTAATTAATAAATTAAAAAAATAATTGATAATTAAAATTATTAATTATTAGTTGATAATAATATAAAATTAAATATAATTAGTAAAATAATATACCAAAAAGTTGATAAAAATTTAATAGAGTTGTCGGTATGGCAATCGATATAGTCCTATATTTTAACGTCTATTTTATTTATAATATAATCAAATGTAGTTTTGTTTTTATATGAAATGAAATAGAATTTGAGTATACCATGGACCAAAAGAGTGCGAAAGAATACGGGCATACTAAATTTTTGAAAATGTTACTTATATTCACATTATGTTTTTTTTAAGAGAAAAAAAAAAACATACTAGTGAAAGCTTTATACGATCACAACCCAATCTATAGCGACAATGATACACCAATATTTTATAAATATCTCACACATATATTCAACAACAATCAAAAATGATATTATGCAAATTGGGAATATTAAGACACAAACATGTTGCCGTGAATTTATTGATTATTTGGGAATATCTAGACGGATTAAAAGTGGAGTATGTTTTTGTTTCTAAAGCTTTCTACAGTCTCCTTGAGACTGACTTCCAATGGAGTAAACTTGACTCCCAAGCTCTTAGCCTTTTCCTTGGATATTTGATATGTTGACATATACGGCTCATTATTCACACACCTTATAAAATTGTAGAGAAAGCTTATATTAGTAAAAAGAAAAAATAAAGAATAAAAATTAAAGATTTAGAATCATAGCACAAAGAAAGAGAGATAAGATTGTTCATAAAATTGTGTATAAAGGATTGAAGTAACTTATGACTCCCCTGTAGGGTCAAATGAGGTGCTAATTCTGAAAAATATAAGCAAAAGTGTTATTAAGAAAAGTAGAGATGAAACAATTTTTCATGAGGACATAGGCATTTGTAACCTTTATGGAGAGGTTGAGTAACCCAAAGAGAAACATCACTGAGAGTAAAATCCTAAACTTTGCGACCTAGTTTGTTTGAAGGGCTTTGGGAGGTGCAGTAAATTGCAATTCTGACAATTAATTCTTATGGTTTCACAAAGTTTCATTCACCTTTTAAATTTTTTTCTTTGGGCCTAAAATATTACAAAATCAAGCATATAAGATTAGGATTCAATAAGTTTTATAAGCTCTACTTAGGTCTATGTAGGACTTGAATTTTTATCAACAGACACATTTGAGAAAATGATAAATTTCTACACTGAAAAATTCAGCACTGAATTTATATAATACATACTAACTACTAAACTTAACCTAAAGAACTATTAAAATATGTATTGATTTAATTTTCTATTATTGAAATATGGTATTTCTTGTACGTATTAAATCTTTTTTTCTGTATAATTAATCATTCAGATTTTATTAGTATTGATTTAGTCAAGATTTATTCTTTTAATTAAGAGATTTTCTTATACAATTTCGATAAATGATAGTTAATCTCTGCACCATTCATCACGAATAGCATATTCTGAACTAAACAAAAATTAATTATTGAATCTATAGTGTCTGTGTGTTACTTTAGAAACTTACATTGTATAAAGAGATACTACAGTATAATATGCACTCTTAGAGGTATAACAAATGAACTTACTTGTCTGAAAATTGTAATGTTGGGTAAAGATGACGTAAAATCCTAGTAATTTCTGAATAGTGTGCAACTCTCTCAGCCAAACAATATCTTCCATTAGCTGAAGCATTCTCATAGGCCAGAATATGGGCATCAGCAACATCTTTCACATCGATCCATCCGAAAGCTTTATTTTGGAAAGGTAGACCTGCATCCAAAAATTCAAAGAGTTATTCTATTATGCAATTGGATAATTCTTGTATGACATTACTTAATATGTCACACATTGAAAATCCTATTTTTGAACATTTATAGTCCAACCAACTTGATAGCTAGATAGTAACCAAACATCTATATTTTATTAAAATGGCAAAATCAAGTTTTCAGATAAGATCTTCCAAATGCTCCCAAAATAAATATTACCTTTTACTAGGTTTAGAATTGGTTCAACAGTTTCATTAATCTCCGGTTGCAAGAGAGATCCTACCACCGTTGCTGGGTTAATAACAACCATGTCAATGTTGTTTTCATTTACAAATTTCCAGGCAGCATCCTCAGCCAAAATCTTTGAAAGTGAATACCATATCTGATGACATAAATAGAAGATGGCAAAACAGTTATTATTAATTAATACAAAATTGTCTTATGTTATGAATCATAGAGTTAAATAAATTTTTCATCTATATAAATATACTAAATTTTGGCTTTAGTCCCTATAATAACTTCCGATCAAATTTTTGTCTCTCAAATATATTTGCTTCCAATTTTAGTTTTTAATTTTTATTTTTATCACATATAATTGACTTTTTATTTATTTATTTATTTATGATATTTCATTAATAAGACCTTAAATAACAATTTAAATCTTCAATTTAACCATTCATTAAATGTCATTAACCACAATCTAAACGTAATTAACCACCATTTACAAACGCACAATACAATTACATGTAGATTTAAGTACCGACAAATAAATTTAAATAATTATATCCTTACCATTCTACTGCTGCACTACCTAAATTAGACATTGTCTGAGAGGGAAAGCCGCATAAAATTTTATTTCTAATTGAGACTAAAGTTACTAGAAGCTAAATAAAAATAGAGAAAAAATATTATGTAATATTAATACAAATTAATTTTATACTAACAATTAATAGAAACATTCATTTTATTATCTTACCACATGATTGTAACTTTCATTAAAAAAAAAATACACAATCAATAGCTAGCTTGTGTTACCAATCAGCTTAAATATACTCATAAACTCATAAAAATATCTAGCAAACAATTGTTACACCTTCTGGGTCACATATATACAAAAATATATTGGATGTTTTTGTCCATACTATAAAAAAAAAAAGTTACACATCGAAATGTATTAATGATTTATTTTACTAGCAGACCCATAATTAATTTTCGATAAAAATGAACATAATTCACTATCCAAGACCCATAAGATGCAATTCAATATCATTTTATTTTTTATTAAATATCAAAATCAATTAACAATAATATCATTTTATTTAGAGGTATCAGGTTAGTGTTAGTAGCTTGACGTTGTAACATCAAATAACATAATTCAAATCACGTACAAGACAGTTGTCAAAAATAAGATCCCTACTTCAATTCATCTTTTATAGTTGTAAATGCAAAGAACATACTCATACACCAATTTAAATCCTTACTTCAAATCTATATTATAAACAAATACCTTGCAAAATGACATATTATACGCATGGAACATGAAAATATGTTATGACATTCAGTGAAAAAAATTGTATCTTTAATTGATTATAAACATCAAATTATATTCTATTCTCAGCAAGTCATAAACAACAAATTTGAAACACCAAAATTTGCAAGATTATTCATTTAATTGTCTTTTCATTAGCTAAATCGTATATGTGACTCACTGAATACCCAATGTTTGAATAAATAAATAATTAAACGTCTCATCACATATAAATATTATATTGTATATAAAATAAATTATATTACATATAAACAAAGTGGTGTTGTAATGAAACATTTGTTTCAATTATATTTTATACTGTAGATAGATTATTAATATTTAAATATGGAATTAAATCTAACAACATCTCACACTAGTTTTTAGCAACACTTTTTTTAGCAATATGTATAAAGTGTTGCCTAAAAGTGGATAAGGCAACATTTTATATCTGTTGTCATCTCTGTTCTTGCAACACTGTATAAACGTTCCCAAAAATATTTATAAAAATAATTTTGAAACGTCTCTATTTTAGCTTTTTGGCAATATATGATAGCTTCCTTTAGGTATTTTTAAGAATATTTTTAAATTGTTACTTTTTTTAATAAAAAACTATATTTTTAAAATATTGCTTAAAAAATTTAAAACAAAGCTTATATATTAATCATTATCATTCTCGTTTAAGAAAAAAGAGAAACTATAAAAATTAGAATAAATTTTTTTATTAACTTATTATTATTATTATTATTATTATTATTATTATTATTATTATTATTATTATTATTATTATTATTTAGTTATAGAAAGGGAACAAGTCTTCATAAATAATAAAAAGAAGAAAGGGAACTAGCTTATTTGGCTTGTTGAATATGAATTGGATTTTTAGCTCTTTTATTTTATTTTATTATGCACCAGGGTAACAAATGAAGATGATTGATAAATTATTTTAAGTTGACGATGAAGGCGATGAATTTGAAGAGGATGACATAGATGACAAATTTGAAGAGGACAATGTAGATGCTAAATATGAAGAAGACACACTTAAATGATTTAGATAATGATTTTAAATTATACTTTTTTGGATGTTGTTTTTTTTACTAGGCATGTACTTGATTGAAGCATCCAAACTTCAACAAACTATATATTTTGCTAGACTCAGTATTTTAAGTATTAAACTTTATTTGAATACTACCATTTATTTGTTTAATATATATGTTACTAGTCTTAGAAATTTGTTTACTACCATTTATTTAAATACAACTTTGTTAATAATGTGTTAAATTTGCATTATATTTTTCTTAGTTCAATTTATGTATGTAATTAAATTTATTATATACACAATAATTTATTATTATAAAATAATGATAAAATGTCTAATTTATGATTTGAATTAAAATAATTGAAAATAAAAATTTATTTTACATATACAAATACAGTTTAAAATTGTTGCCTATAAGCTCTAGCAACATTTTATCAATGCTCTCATTGTATTGCTTTAAGGCAACATTTATCAATTGTTGTCAGATATGGCAACACTTAAAAAATGTTACCTTAGACACGTTGAAAAATTGTTCCATATTTCTATAGTTTAGGCAACATTTATAAATAGTATGTCCAAAAGTGCGAGAAAAATATTGCCAAAGATAATAGGCAATGCTCGCATATGAGACGCGCAAAAAATGTTGTCTATTTATGTGTTTTGACAACATTTTTCAAATGTTGTTACAAAGTAAAAATATTGTAATACTTTTTTTGTTATTCAAGATATTTCCGCATTTCAATGTAAAATTTGCAAGTTTGCCAAACATATCAAAGTTCTTTTCTTAATACAAGAGTATAAACCTTCAAAACCTTCTTCGTTGATTTATAGTGATATATAGGGGCCTAATATGATAAGTTTTCTATCCAACAAAAGATAGATGAATATGACCGTTTCACCAATTAGATGCTAAAAATGCATTTCTTGATGGTGATGTAGAAGAAGAAGTGTATATGGATTGCCCTTTAGGTTTTGAAAACAAATTGGAGTCTCAACTATACAAACTAGGAATTCTTTGTATGGATTAAAACAATCTTGGAGAGCATAGTTTGAAAAATTTACTCAATCAATAAAGAAACAGGGATATACTTAAGGGCATACTAATTATACCTTGCTCACAAAGTTTAGGTCAAATGGAATGATAAATGTTAGAATGATAATTGTTTGATAATTATCTTGAAGATTTCTCAATAAAAACATTTTACATCCTTTAATAGAGCAAAAGTATTCTGCACATTTATGATTACTTAAGAAACACAATTATACTATTCACATTAGGCAATGCATTGACAAATTACACAAACATTGGAACAAAAGGAAGAAAAATAAAAACCTTCATTCAATTCTTAATTTCTGATAAACATCATCGAGCTTAATAACTTATAGAAAAAACAGTACCAACCTTGAATTTCTTGCAGTAATCTGGATCTGAAAACCATGTCTCATCAACTACTACTTCGGGAGCTAGTGGCCTTGTACTTAATGCAACTGCAGAAACAGAAGAAGTTAAGATAACTCGTTTCACAGATGGTGATCTTGCACATGATTTAAGAACATTGAGAGTTCCCTTCAACGCCGGATCAATCAACTCAACCTGAAATAAAGAAATCAAAAGTTATCAGTGCCATAAACTAGAAACTCATTTGCTTTCAAAAGGCAACAAAAAGGTAATTTTTACTCTAGACTGATAAAAACAATTCAAAAAAAGCCAAACCATCTAAAAAAAGTGCAGTTATGCTCATCCTTAAACACATGATTTGTCAACTATATCTATATCATCAATAACAAGCACCTAATCCTAAGGCATGGAACTTCAATTTGAAAGTGTAGTTATAATTAATTAAGCTCCCGAAATTTTTCCAACAGCAAAAGACGAATTCTTATAAAGAAATAGCTAAGTTACAATTTTAACAAAATATTCATCTTGTTACATTATGCAGATATGAATAATTGAAAAGACTTAAATCATCAATGTCCTTTTTTATTTTAATTTGAAATGATCATTCTCCACTAAACTGGTAATTAAATGGTAATCCATGAAAATCAATTAATCAAAATTTCAAGTAAACAGACAGGTATGATTAGAAGGTGCCAAATAGGTCAACAAGTGAAATCCTTTATAATAAGAATCTTGATAGCAAACACAACATTAAAAAATAGAATAGTTTTGACAAAAGCACGTTACATCAAAATTAATTTACATTGACAATGCATGTCCTAATTTCTATTCAGTTGTTTATAGAAACAAAATGGAATGAACCTGTGGATTGTTTACGACCAAGGAAACAGGTGAGGCAGTATGAAAGACACCAGCACAGCCTTCAATAGCAGAGTCAAAGGAACCTTCTTCCAAGAGATCTGCCTTAAAGAGCTTCAACCTCTCCTTTGCACCATCAAGTTTAAGCAAGTGATCAACCTTTTTGGGATTACCTGTATGCACACCAATAAAACCACTCATTCATTAAAGTAAGGAAGATAATTTTGGTGTCAAAAAATGACTTTAGTCCAACGAGTTTTGATTAAAAATGACTTAAATGTAAATGTAAAGTAGGTTATATTTTGATATGTTCCTATAAACAATACATTTGAGGTGAGATAATTTCTAGAGACAAAAATTTCAAATTCTTAGTTCAAAACATCAATTTTATTCGAAAATATTAAAATATATCAAAATCAATTTTATAGACAAGTAAATATTGTTTCGTCCAAAAATGGAGTGCCAAACGTAGGAGAAAGAAGTTGAAGGATAAAGAAGCAGTTACTTGGGTCACGAACAGTGCCTCTAACAGTGTAACCACGTTGGAGGAGGAACTTGACAATCCATGAAGCAATAAAACCAGAAGCACCTGTCACACACACCACCTTTCCT
Organism: Cicer pinnatifidum; assembly: GCA_037974775.1. NCBI lineage: Eukaryota > Viridiplantae > Streptophyta > Magnoliopsida > Fabales > Fabaceae > Cicer > Cicer pinnatifidum. Next base: position 22,126,401 of record JBBPBR010000007.1, on the reverse strand, counting down.
TTCCCACTGCTCATCCTCCTCTTTCTCCTTTTCCTTCACAGATTTTGGACTTCCCTTGACCCTTATATTAAAAGATTAATGCTCATACTTTATATTATATAATTAATAATATGGTCTTGTTTTCATTTCCTAGATCTTCTTTTTCAAGGAAGTACTCACATGGGCGGATTTTTTTATGAGCGCACGGCTAGAGCTGTCAAAAAACCCCCAAACTACAAGGTTCTTTATTTTTTTTCTTTTATTATTAGGCTCTTATTAAAATAATCTTTTAAAGGCCTCTTAATTGCGGTCCATTATTTCATGTAAATAATAGTAATATAATAGCTTTTTTAATATTAAATACATTTTTAGTTTTTTCAATTTTTTTACTTTTATTTTATTTATTTTTTAATATTTTCTATTGAGAGTTTTAATCTCTGCTGTTAAGTCAATTCACAAGTATCATTTAAATTTTTGAATAATTTTATGTAAACACATTTAATATATAATAAATATTGTCTTTGTAAATATTCAAACTTTTTTAACAACAAATTTTAAATGCTAAAATATTGAGAATTTAAATAATAGAAATTTGAAATAAAGTGTATATACATTAAGATAAAATTTTATTTATTTTTATTTTATGTAGACTAAAATTATTTTCATTAAATACTGTGTTAAACATAAAATGTTGTTAAAAGCATATACAAAATATTTTTATTTTTATTTTGTATAGACTTAAATTATTGTTTAAAAACAATTTAGAAATTAGTACTTTCAATGGAAATAGTATTACACTGACAATTAATGTAATTGATAATTATTTTATTATTAGTTAATATAAATTACAATTATTGATATAATTATACAATTAATAACTTATATTAATTGTTCCTATAAAATTCATTTACATCATTAGTTATTGTCTTGTTATGAACTAAAAATATATAAAATTTAAAAATTATTCTAATTTTTCTTATCATTCTAATAATATGAACTCACATAACATCTCCGTGGCACACAAGTCATTAGGTCGATGGAAAGTTATTCTACTATTTTATATTGTATATACTAATATTAGTGAAAATGATGGCTACTATTGTAATAATTTGAATGAAAGAAAAATTAATGTTCAGAGATACACAGCATGGTCAAAACGGCTGAAAAATTATAAATTGATTATATAAAATCTCACACCCTAGCTAGAAAAACATTAACTAATTAAACAAATCACAATATTGTTCAGGAAACATTTTAAATTACACCAATCAACCCTATACTATGGCCTCAATTGAGGTTCTTTCTCTTTCAAGAAGTGACAAAAAAACATTTCCGGTTAATGAATATCAATACAAAATCCGTAATTAAATTCGGTAAAGTTTTGTAGACAGTATAAAGTAGACCCAACTCAACAAGAAAATATATCACATTTTTAGATTTATTCCATCCCCACTATCTTGGATTATACCCATCAACACGTTGCAAAGTAAGGAAAGTTCACAATGAATGACACCACAACACTTGTGCATTTTACCATAAAGTATAAACCCACGTATGCTTTTGCCAGTGGGTTACTAAAATATCATATTTATGATCACCACTGAACTAAGATTCCATACCTTCCTATTTTAGGAACAGGACAAAACACTGTCAGTGTGGCCTAAATATAGGAACTGTAAAGTGCATTCATTTTAATCATTTTTTTATATATTTTACATTTATATTAATATTTTCTTTCATTTAAAATATTAATTAAATAGTGGAGACAACACATTTCGCTTCTTATATATTTTTTGATATAAGGGAATTCATTCCTACATAATTCTTGTGACTACTCAATGTTTGAAGACACTTAAAAGAAGAAAAAAATAGAAAAGTAATTATTTAATAATATATAATTTTAAAGAAGAATGTCATTTATTAAGAAACAATACGAACACCAAAAGCAAACGAGTATAATTACACTAATTTTTTATTATATTGGTTATCAAACATAATCGGTTATTTACCATTTTCATGTTAAATTAATTTTTCTTCTAAATGTATTCGTATACTACTATATTTTTAATTATAAATATTTAAAAATAAGTTTATTTTTAAAAATATAAATATTTTTTCAATTTATTAAAATTATTATCATTTTTTATCTTTTTTTAAATAGTTAATATTAATTATTAATTTTATTAAAGAGAGAAATTTTAATTATCACCAACTCATCTCATGACTCTTTGAATTAATATTATTGATTTATCTTAGAAAAAACAAAAAAATAATTAAATTAAAATTATTATATTTAAAAATTATTTTAATAATATCTACGCATTACATTTAGTGTTTAATTATCTTAATATATGTTGAAAAAAAACATAAAACTTATTAATTAAGAAAAAAAGGTAATAATGAATAGAAACAAAACTGAGCACGGGGAATAGTGTTTCTCAGGCGGTGATGCATGTCTTGCTAAACTCTCTTCTCTTAACATATGTCAATACACAATTTTAAAATAATTTAAAAAATATATAAACTTATGTATACACGAAAATAATATATTCAAATTTGTGCCCATAAGAATAGTCATCTAAAGTACTTCTACCTCCATCGCGAAATATAGAAAACATTAATAAAATGATTAATTTTAAAATTTAATTCAAATGTATAATATTTTTTTATCTATTTTGTATTTATATTTTAAAATAGTGTAGCAATTTAATAAAAAAAAAAATTAAATTTCAACACTATGTTATATTACATTTCAACACAAGATTTTATAAGATTTATCATCACTATTATTTCACAATTTTATATTATATATATTTGTAAAGAGTACACTGTCATTGTCATATTCCCCACCTAGCTTTTTTCACTAAATCCACTATTTGCACGCCCAAAACTTACATATAATTACTCTAGAAAACCAACCTATACTGTTGTGATTACAATCTTTTAACTTTGGTCCAAAGGAACTTTTGCTTATTTTCCTATACACCATTCCTTTTTATCAAACTATATTTTCACACATGTTTTATTTTCTACTTTCTTAACCTTTTCCTCTCCTATTGGATTTTTCTTATATACACAAACAAACACTACGGATCAAAGCATACAACAACACTTCCAGCACCGGCCTCTTTCACCAAAAAGCTCGAGCGTTGAAATTGATGCAGCAGCATTAGAGACAGCCGAGTTGAAATTCTTGTTGGAGATAATTCAAAATGATGTAGTTAAAATGTAGTTAGAAGTTAGTTAGGATTTGGTTAAGAGTTAGTTAAGTTGGTTGAACTAAAACAACCACAAAACTACTGTTATAAAAGGCTAAGATCAATCCATGAAGTGTAAGTGAGTAATGCTGTAATATGCAGAACCAGAAGATTGATCTGCAGAAGTGAAAAGATCAATCTTAGCAGAACCCAGATCAATCTGAAGAAGCAGAAGAACAATCTGTATTTTCTGTTTTCTCTATTTTCTTCTCTTTTCTTCTCAATTCCAATTCCTCTCAATTATACAACCTGTTTCAACATGGCATCAAGAGCTTGGGTTCTAGACCTTGGGAAACACGAGTGAAAGTGTGAGGGGGAATCAAAATTGGGAAACATAAGTGTGAGTGAAAGAAAAAAAAAGAAGAAATGAATGGAGGAGGATTTCCATCGAATTTGCTAATTCTGGATGGGAAGAACTGGGAGAGGTGGTCTGCATCAATGAGATCGTTGTTGGGAGCTCAAGAAGTGTTTGAGATTGTTCAAGATGGCTATGAACAAATTGGTGCGAATCCAATTGAAAGACAACAAACAACTTTCAAAGATTGCAAGAAAAGGGATTGCAAGGCATTGTTTTACATCCAGCAAAGTGTGGATTCAAACAACTTTGAAAGGATCTCAAAGGTATCTACAGCAAAAGAAGCATGGGACATCTTGGTGAAGTATTACAGAGGTGATGAAAGAACCAAGAAAGTGAAGCTCCAAATGCTAAGAAGGCAATATGAATTGTTGCAGATGGAAGAAGATGAAGTTGTGGCAAATTACTTCAATCGTGTGCAGGTTGTTGTTAATCAAATGAGAACAAATGGTGAATCTTTAGCTGAAGTGGCAGTTATTGAAAAGATCCTTAGAACATTAACACAAAGGTACGATCACATAGTGGTGACAATTGAAGAATCAAAGGATCTTGATAAGATGAAGATGGAGGATTTGCAAGGCTCTCTTGAAGCTCATGAACTGAGATTAATAGAAAGGTGTGCAGCAACCTCAATATCACAAGTGCAGGCCCTGCAGGCTCAAGTTAGCAAGAAGACCAACCAAGGTGATGTGAAGCACAAGAAAGGCAAAGGTAACTTCAAGTGGTACAAGAAGTATGATTATGATGAAGAGACGGATGATTCCGATGAAGGGTCTGGAAGTTCAAGAGATCATAATAAAAGTAACAACAACAGCAAGAATTTGAATGGCAAGAAGAAATTTAACAAGAAAGAAATCCAATGTTACAATTGTCAACAATGGGGGTATTTTGCAAATGAGTGCAAATCCAAGAAAGTCCAAAGAGAGGATGATGATGCTCAAATGGCAGTTGAGGATTCAGATTCAGATGATGTGTTATTGATGGCAATCAGAAACGAAGATCGCTTCGGAAAAAGTGTTAAAAACAAAGATCGTTCTGGAAAAAGTGTTAAAAACAAAGATCGTTCTAAAAAAGGTGAAGAACGTTCTTATCAGTTTTGGTTTCTTGATACTGGTTGCTCGAATCACATGACTGGCTATAAAGATTGGTTTGTAAGCATTGATGATAAGGTAAAAAGAGATATTAGATTTGCAGATGGCAGCAAAGTAACTGCAGAAGGAGTAGGAAATGTGTTGATTCAAAGGAAAGATGGTAAACAATATTCCATATGTGATGTGTTGTATGTGCCAAGAATGAAGAACAATCTGTTAAGTCTTGGACAGCTACTTGAAAAGTGATATTCAATGAAGATGAAACATGGTGAAATAAAGATGTTTGATAGTGCAAACAAGTTTGTATTGAAGGCACCATTGTCCAGAAACAGAACCTTCAAAACAACAATGTCAAATAGATCCTTAAGAATGATGGAGGTTGAAGGATTGAATGAGATGTTGAATCCAAGGGAATGTGATGTTAGTATCCCAGCTATTCAACCTCACACAGCTTGTAGAACTACAAATAAATGGAAAACAGTCAATCCCAAAGTAAGAGCAAGAGTTGTTGTAGGCGATGTTGAGCAAGGGAACAAATATGCTAATGTTCCAGCCACTCTTGCTATTGTGCCAAGCAACAGAAGAAAGGTCCCTGCAATTTCTATTTGCAGAAAGAAGGAAGCGATTGGGCTAGATGATGATAGTGATGATGGTAAGAGTGAGGTCCAAGGAAAGCTAGTAGATGCAACTAGGACTCATGTTGCAGCTCATAGCAATAAGGCAAAAGTTGTTGAATGTTTGACTTGCAACAAGGCTGATTTGCAGCAGTTGGACAGATTGTTGGAAGATGACATGAAGGTGATAACAGGGACGAAATGTGAAGCACTGAAGACTGCAATTGGTCAAGGCGACAAAGGGAAAAAGGATGATGCGTTGTTAACCATGAGTGTCGTGACTGAAGAAGGCATGATTTCGGTGAAGAGTGCAACTTGTGAGAGATTGTTGAATCAAAGAGCTGAGATAAAGATGAAGTCTAAGAAGATCAAGGATTGTTTGAACACAACTGCAAAGTGCATGAAAATGTGCTATCGGTGTGGTGAAGAAGGACATTTTGCTCAAAAATGCGCAAGACATTCAAGTGTTCATAGAAAAAGCAATCATTTGGAAACAAGTTTTCACTTATTAAGAGATCAAGTGATGAAAGGAAGGATTAGACTAGAGGACTGCAGTATGAGTGATCAAAAGGAAGACATCCTAACTAAAAGCTTGAAGAGGGTGAAGTTCAAATAGATTAGGAACAATCTTGTATTAATGTCAATTGAATCACTTTGAATTAGGGGGCATGTTGGAGATAATTCAAAATGATGTAGTTAAAATGTAGTTAGAAGTTAGTTAGGATTTGGTTAAGAGTTAGTTAAGTTGGTTGAACTAAAACAGCCACAAAACTACTGTTATAAAAGGCTAAGATCAATCCATGAAGTGTAAGTGAGTAATGCTGTAATATGCAGAACCAGAAGATTGATCTGCAGAAGTGAAAAGATCAATCTTAGCAGCACCCAGATCAATATGAAGAAGCAGAAGAACAATCTGTGTTTTCTGTTTTCTCTATTTTCTTCTCTTTTCTTCTCAATTCCAATTCCTCTCAATTATACAACCTGTTTCAACAATTCTCTCTAGTAAACAAAAAAATTTAATAAAAGAAAAAAAATTGTAGAATAAATAATTATTTTATCCTATAAATTTTTTTCTCTTCTATTGAAATTTTTAGTCACTAAGGAGGATTCAACCCGACATAGACACTAGCATTTTTTTTGGTATCTATAATAAGGGCATTATAGCAATAACCTAAACTTATTAACTGGTTCCTAGTATTGCAAGACTAGTCCTCCCATAGGGGCACGATGTGGAATTCCCTTTCTTCTCTTGGTTGTTCTGTAATTAACTGAAGTTGGTGGTGGTGTAGAAGGAGTGAAACTCTGCACCTTAATGTTCTTCAGTCTTCCATGGCTGCAACTGCTACTGTATGAATCCTCTGAGTCTAACACCATTGTTGTTGACTTGTTCTTCTTCTAAAAATTCTTGGAAGTTCCAACAATCTAGAATTTGTAGTTGCATTGATTAGTATTCAATACATGGACCCAAAATAAGAATGAAACATAGACAAGTCAATTAAATTAAATTGAATGCAAAAGGTGAAAAGGGTGCATATTAAAATATTTGAATCCCAAATATTCAAATGTTCGGGTAAATCAATAAATTGAAAAGTTAAACATAAGCCCAAATTAGCATTCATATTATAAGAAAAGTCAACCCATTTTATGTGATAGCTTGAAAACTAAGCAAATTATTTTTTCATTAAAAATAAGAGTTCATTGATCAAAATTTCAAATAGTGGTCTCAACTCTCGCTTATTTTTCGGAGAATGAGATCAAATGCTACTAAAAAGAATGGCGGTTAAATATGGAGATATGTGGCTATTGTACCTTCAATGCATTAAAATCATACTATTTTGATGAATCGATAACAAATGTGATTCTCACAATATCTCAATAACATTGATGTTAAGGAGTTGTGACATTTTGCAAACTTTATTTTCATTCCACATTTTAAATTCTGGCCATATTTGGTATCAAAATTGAAGTATATGATTTTATTTAATCACTTTTATTTTTTCAAATTATTATCAATGTTTATGTGTCATTGTCGTACTATGTGAAACAATGTAAATACCTTGCAACCAAGAGAACAGCTTTTTTAATGGAGGAGACTCTAAAGGTCCATAGATCCCCAATATTTTGTTAATTTTAAGATTTTTTTATCGAAAAAAAATCAGAAACTTTTTATCGAAAATAAATGAAGAATTTTTTATTGAAAAAAAATGGGAAATTTTTTATCGAAAAAAATGGGAAATTTTTTATCTAAACAAAAGTCGGACATTTTTTATCGAAAAAAAATCGGAAATTTTTTATCGAAAAAAAATCGGACATTTTTTATCGAAAAAAATCGGAAACTTTTTATCGAAAAAAAATCATAAATTTTTTATCGAAAAAAGTCAGAAATTTTTTATCGGAAATTTTTATCGAAAGAAAATCAGAAATTTTTATAAAAAAAAAATCGAACATTTTTTATCGAAAAAAAAGTAAATCGATTCTTTTTTTAAAAAAGTGGGCCTATAGGCCTCCTAGGCCCTCAAATTTTTAAGGGGCTTTTAGTTTAGGGGCCTTGTTTTTAGGAGCTTTTAAATTATTAATTTTTTTGGCCCCTTCAAAATGTGGGCTGGGGCCAATAATTAGAGGTTGTCAAATTGACAGCTCTACGCACGGCACCCCTATATTTTTAATTTCTTTTATATATATATATAACTAACTAACTATATATTATCAAAAATAATAGTAATAAATTATTAAAATATCTTTAAACTATATGATTTTGAGTAATTTTCCCGTCTCTATTCTTCATTTATGTACTTATTTTTATACGTTGTGTGAGTTGTGAAAATTGAAATTTTAATTTTTTTTAACTTGTCTACTATATATGAATTTTGTGATACTCTAAAGAAACTAGATGACTTTTAAAAATTTCAATTATAATATTTAAGTTAATACTTGTCGCTTCCCGGCTCCCCCAAATATTTTGTGCAAGATCCGCTACTGCTCACAAGTATTGTAAATCAACACAGCTCCCCCAAATATTTTGTACAAGATTCGCTACTGCTCACAAGTATTGTAAATCAACAGGTTGGATCTCTTTATAGTTATAGCAAATGATAATGAATAACCTTTGGTGTTTGCTTATATACTTATTTTGATGCGATCAATTTAATTAAGTGTTACAAATTATATTTAAGATTAAGATAGTATTGAATTTCTTGATAATCTTTATAAAATTTCTATTTCAATAAACGATACCACACTATAATAACAAATAAATCAACATCGCAATTAAGCGACAAAATTATAAATAAAACACAAATAAAAAACTAAATCAATGTGGCAAAATATTTATTTTAATAAAAAATAAATAAAATAACTTAGAATAGTGATTTTGAATCAAAACAAACTACAAAACTACTTCTCTAATATATGAAGAAGAAGAGAAAAACATAAAACTTTTTGCTAAAAAAAAAATACTACCTTCTATCATTTTTTAAAAAGATAAATAAAATATAAATTAGTGAATAAAATTCTATGTATTTATTAATCTATAATAAATTCATCAATTCATTTATAGCTTATTTGTTTTTTATTAAAAAAATAGAATAATTACATGATTGTGTTGTTACTTATATCATTATGTATATAAAAAAATACATAAAGTGTGGAGTCAGCAAGCTGAAATTAAACAACGACCAATTAAACACAGCTGTTCGAATCTTTCGAGTTTTCCTTACTTCCACGTGTTCCTTGGTACACAGTATAATTCTCAAGAATAGAAACTCACTACCGTTTTTTTTTTTTAACTAAAGCTATTGTTTTATTTTTATTTTTATGGTTTTTCACATATATTCCATTTTTTATAAAAAAAATCAAAATATTTTATTTTAAAATTAATATACCACACTTTTTTTAATTAAATAATAAATTAAAAAATAATTGATAATTAAAACTATTAATTATTAGTTGATAATAATATAAAATTAAATATAATTAGTAAAATAATATACTAAAAAGTTGATAAAAATTTAATAGAGTTGTCGGTATGGCAATCGATATAGTCCTGTATTTTAACGTCTATTTTATTTATAATATAATTAAATGTATTTTTGTTTTTATATGAAATGAAATAGAATTTGAGTATACAATGGACCAAAAGAGTGCAAAAGACTGCGGGCATATTAAATTTTTGAAAATGTTACTTATATTCATTTTATGTTTTTTTTTTAAGAGAAAAAAAAACATACTAGTGAAAGCTTTATACGATCACAACCCAATCTATAGCGACAATGATACACCAATATTTTATAAATATCTCACACATATATTCAACAACAATAAAAAATAATATTATGCAAAGTGGGAATATTAAGACACAAACATGTTGCCGTGAATTTATTGATTAATTGGGAATATCTAGACGGATTAAAAGTCGAGTATGTTTTTGTTTCTAAAGCTTTCCACAGTCTCCTTGAGACTGACTTCCAAAGGAGTAAACTTGACTCCCAAGCTCTTAGCCTTTTCCTTGGATATTTGATATGTTGACATATACGGCTCATCATTCACACACCTTATAAAATTGTAGAGAAAGCTTATATTAGTAAAAAGAAAAAATAAAGAATAAAAATTAAAGATTTAGAATCAGAGCACAAAGAAAGAGAGATAAGATTGTTCATAAAATTGTGTATATAGGATTGAAGTAACTTATGACTCCCCTGTAGGGTCAAATGACGTGCTCATTCTGAAAAATATAAGCAAAAGTGTTATTAAGAAAAGTAGAGATGAAACAATTTTTCATGAGGACATAGGCATTTGTAACCTTTATGGAGAGGTTGAGTAACCCAAAGAGAAACATCACTGAGAGTGAAATTCTAAACTTTGTACAAGGTCTAAACTTTGCGACCTAGTTTGTTTGAAGGGCTTTTTGGGAGGTGCAGTAAATTGCAATTCTGACAATTAATTCTTATGGTTTCACAAAGTTTCATTCACCTTTTAAATTTTTTTCTTTGGGCCTAAAATGTTACAAAATCAAGCATATAAGATTAGGATTCACTAAGTTTTATAAGCTCTACTTAGGTCTATGTAGGACTCGAATTTTTATCAACAGACACATTTGAGAAAATGATAAAATTCTACACTGAAAAATTCAGCACTGAATTTATATAATACATATGTTGTTTCAGAAAAATAACAATGCCACCGATAAAATTAGTATCGGTTTTCTACTATAGAAAGCAGATTTAGAATTACACCCTCTGTATGGCAGTCGAATTACTGACACTCGTAATATAGCACGAAGGCTACTCAAGAAAATAGAAGAAGAAGAAGAAAAACGGGGGAGAAGTGAGAAAAACCTCAGATACGGAGAGCTTTTGCAGGGGGATCAGCACGAAGTCCATCAGCTGGCTACCAGCAAAATCAAGCATATAATTAAGCCAAGCCAAGCCGGGCGGCCGGGCGGCGCGCGTGTGGTGGTCCATTTGCTTGTGTTCTCCTTCCTTCACAAAATTGCGGTGCCCCTTGGGGCCCAACCCAAGTGTGAAATTAACACCTTATAAAGGCTATAAATGAGTGTGTTCCCTCTTATGTGAGATTTCTCATTTTTCAATTCAGAACATTAAAAGCCATCATCAATGCCATTTATCTTCCATCATTTCCAACAACATACTAACTACTAAACTTAACCTAAAGAACTATTAAAATATGCATTGATTTAATTTTCTATTATTGAAATATGTTATTTCTTGTACGTATTAATTCTTTTTTTTCTGTATAATTAATTCAGATTTTATTATAGCATTGATTTAGTCAATATTTATTCTTTTAATTAATTGATTTTCTTATACAATTTCGATAAATAATAGTTAATCTCTGAACCATTCATCACGAATAGCATATTCTGAATTAAACAAAAATTAATTATTGAATCTATATTGTGTGTGTGTTACTTTAGAAACTTACATTGTATAAAGAGATAGTATAGTATAATATGCACTCTTAGAGGTATAACAATTGAACTTACTTATCTGAAATTTGTAATGTTGGGTAAAGATCACGTAAAATCGTAGCAATTTCTGAATAGTGTGCAACTCTCTCAGCCAAACAATATCTTCCATTAGCTGAAGCAATCTCATAGGCCAGAATATGGGCATCAGCAACATCTTTCACATCGAGCCATCCCAAAGCTCTATTTGGAAAAGGTACACCTGCATCAAAAAATTCAAAGAGCTTTTCTATTATGCAACTGGCTAATTCTTGTATGACATTACTTAATATGTCACACATTGCAAATCCTATTTTTGAACATTTATAGTCCAACAAACTTGATAGATAGTAACCAAACATCTATATTTTATTAAAATGGCAAAATCAAGTTTTCAGATAAGATCTTCCAAATGCTCTCAAAATAAATATTACCTTTTATTAGTTTTAAAATTGGTTCAACACTTTCATTAATCTCCGGTTGCAAGAGAGATCCTACCACCATTGCTGGGTTAATAACAACCATATCAATGTTGTTTTCATTTACAAACTTCCAGGCAGCAGCCTCAGCCAAAATCTTTGAAACTGAATACCATAACTGATGACATAAATAGAAGATGGCAAAACAGTTATTATTAATTAATAAAAAATTATCTTAGGTTATTAATTTTTCATCTATATAAATATACTAAATTTTGGCTTTAGTCCCTATAATAACTTCCGATCAAATTTTTGTCTCTCAAATATATTTGCTTCCAATTTTAGTTTTTAATTTTTATCAAAAGTCCACATATAATTGACTTTTTTTATTCATATTGAGTTTTCAGATTAAATTATCAATGTTGAAAAAGTGACAAATAAAGGCATGATTATGAAAAATTTATTGTTATAATAAAAAACATATTAAGATCAATAAATAATTATAATTAGTATTTATAATAAATCTGTAAAAAAAAGTATTATAACCAACGGTTAAGACTTAAGATATATACAATATATGTTTTTGTATTAGTAAAAAATAAAAAAAATTATGTTCTAAAAGTCATAATATACACATATATTATCTCTAAATGAACTTTGTTTTTTTATATTAATTTATTTGTCTAAACTTATTTTCCTCTATTAAAATCTACAATTTTATAATTTCGGTATTTCAAATTTTAAACATAGATTTTTGAACAGTTTTCATTTATATTGACATAATTGTTTTGAAAACGATATTTCATATTATTTAATTAGCTGAAACATATATATGACTCATCCTAAAGTTATTAATAATTTTGATGGGTAATTACTAGATATTAAAAAATCAAATTAATTTTAGAGTCTAACATTGTGTTGTAATATTATTGGAAAATTGAGATACAATTTTATTTTATCTCAATCCAATTTTTTTTAGAGTGATATTTGGTGATGATTAGATATCGTGTATTTATAAAATTGCTGTAATCGATTTCTATTATATATATTTAAAACAGAATTCCAAATGTCACCTCACCTCTGAATGCCACCTCACCTTCGAATATGCCACCTATACAAATATTTCTCACATCAACCAAAAAGCTGATGTGGACCTCTCATCCTTTCCCCTCTCTCAATCATACTCTCAATACCTAATCTCCTTTAATCTTACTCTATTTTTCCTCTTTCTTCCACAATTTCTTTCATACCTCCAAAATCTATTTGATAATATTATTTTATAATAAATTTATATATTATAAAATTATTTTACAATTATTTATAATTTATAAATTATTTTACAATTTGATAATAATTTATAATTTATATTATTATCAAATTATTTTATAAGTTATTTTATAATAAATTTATAAATTATTTTATAATATTATTAGTCATTTACCAATGGTAATAATTTATATTATTAATCATTACATTCAATAAAAAAACCGACTAATCACTCATAAATATCGATATAAATGCTCTTTATCTAATAATATTATTTTATAATAAATTTATAAATTATAAAATTATTTTACAATTATTTATAATATATTTATAATTTATAAATTATTTTACAATTTGATAATAATATATAATTTATATTATTATCAAATTATTATATAAGTTATTTTATAA
>JBBPBR010000007.1:22094428-22110803 GCA_037974775.1 Cicer pinnatifidum | reverse complement strand
AGAAACTAAATAAAAATAGAGAAAAAATATTATGTAATATTAGTATAAATCAATTTTACACTAATAATTAATAAAAACATTAATTTTATTACTGTAACTTTCATAAAAAAAATAAATACACAATCAATTGCTAGTTTGTGTTACCGATCAGCTTAAATATACTCATAAACTCATAAAAATATCTAGCAATCAATTAAATCAAACAATTGTTATTTTTTCTGGTCACGAAATATATTGAGATATTTTTTTGTCCATATTATAAAAAAAAATTACACATTATGAAATGTATTAATGATTTGTCTTACTAGCAGACCCATAATTAATTTTTGATAAAAATGAACATAATTCACTATCCACAACCCTTAAGTTGCAATTCAATATCATTTTATTTTTTATTGGATATCAAAATCAATTAACAATATTTTATTGCAGAGTAATTAATTGATGCGCTCCAGAAGTGTCAGGTTAGTGTTAGTAGCTTGACGTTGTAATATCAAATAACAAAATTCAAATCACGTACAAGACAGTTGTCAAAGAAAAAAAACCCTTCTTCAAATGATCTTTTATAGTTGTAAATGCAAAGAAGATGATCATACACCAATTTAAATCCCTACTTCAAATATGTATTATAAACAAATACCTTGCAAAATACCATATAGTATGCATGGCACATGAAAATATGTCACCTAACATTTCTTGATTTCCCATTTTTTAAATCGATCATTTTTTATGACATTTAGTAATAAAAAAATGGTATCTTTAATTGATTTAATTGTTATAAACATCAAATTATATTTTATTCTCAGCTAGTCATAAACAACAAATTTAAAACACCAAAATTTGCAACGTTATTCATTTAATTGTCTATTCTCAAATACAAGTGTTTATTAGAACTAACAATGAAACTAAATACTTAAACGCAGTTGTGAGAATTGTTTAAGGAAAAATGAAATTGTTCATCAAAGCTCATATGTTAACTCTCCTTGGCAAAATAGAATTGCAGAGAGGAAAAATTTACTCCTTCTTAAGGTGGCACGAGCATAATTACTCTTCTCTACCAATGTCCCGAAATATTTGTGGGGTGAGGTTGTCTTGACAACTGCTCATTTGATTAATCGTATATCATCACGTGTATTACAATTTCAAACACCTTTTCAAATTTTCTTGACACATTTTTCCATTGCATCAATCTTTGCTGATTTACCGTTGAAATTTTTTGGATGCATGACTTTTGTTCATGAATACAAACATCTTAGTAAACTTTTAACTCCGTACTATTAAATGTGTTTTTGTTGGATACTCATCCACTAATAATGATTATAAATGTTTTGATACTAGTATAAAGAAAATGTTTGTCATAGTGGATGTTACCATTTTTGAAAACAAGTCTATTTTTTTTAGAATAATCACCTTTAGGGGGAAGTTAATTAAAAATGATTCCCTTCAATTTTATAAAAATATGATTTTTTTTTCTAAAAATGTTCATGCATCACATAATTTTATTACTGATACACCTAAAAATATTGTCTTATAAACAATAAGTGATTCTACTTCTATCATGAGTAAAGGTGTTACCGAATTTGAGACAATAAATCAAGAAAATGCTTTTTTGGAACTTAATTTAGAAAAAAAAAAACAAATATCACCACATAAGAATTCTTGTGATGAAACAGAAAAGGGATTTGAAGAGGGTGATTCAACTTTGAAAGGAAAGGTATACGTAAGAAGGAACCAAGATTAATTAGTGGAAGACCTTATTCCTCAGCTCAACCAAGAATCTAAATCGAGTGAAAGTCAACCAATTGAAACAGGTAAAATTCTTACTAATCATGCTCATATATACATTGATCTAGATGTTCCGATAGCCTTTAGGAAACCTATTAGATCATGTATTAGGCACCCTATGTCTAATTTCATACCTTATTCAAACTTGTCCACCTTTTTTGCTATGTCTACCTCTCATTTTTCTTGCATAGAAATTCCAAAGAATGTACAAGAAGCACTAGAGGTTCCAAAATGGAAGGAAGTTGTTCTTAAGGAGATGAAAAATCTTGAAAAGAATAAAACTTGGAGTGTCGCGACTCTACCAGCCAGTAAAAGAGTTGTGGGTTATAAGTGGGTGTTTGCATTGAAGTACAACCTCTGATGGATCAATTGAAAGGTACAAAACTAGGTTGGTTGCTAAAGTATTCACTCATACCTACATCATGGACTACTCATATTCCTTTTCCCCTGTTGTTATGCTTAACACAATTAGAATTCTATTATCTCTTGCAGCTAATTTAGACTAGGCGTTCCACCAATTATATGCTAAAAATGCATTCGTCAATGGTGATGTAGAAGAAGAAGTGTATATGGATTACCCTTCAGGTTTTGAAGACAAATTGGAGTCTCAACTATGCAAACTGAGGAATTCTTTGTGTGGATTAAAACAATCTTCGAGAGCATGGTTTAAAAAGTTTACTCAATCAGTAAAGAATCAAGGATATACTCAAGAGCAGACTAATCATACCTTGTTCA
The DNA here is from genome assembly GCA_037974775.1 of Cicer pinnatifidum. Taxonomy (NCBI): domain Eukaryota; kingdom Viridiplantae; phylum Streptophyta; class Magnoliopsida; order Fabales; family Fabaceae; genus Cicer; species Cicer pinnatifidum. The sequence goes on along the minus strand of JBBPBR010000007.1, from coordinate 22,108,283 downwards.
CAAAGTTTAGGTCAAATGAAATGATAATTTTTTGAATAGTTTATGTTGATGACACTATTCTTACATGTGATGATGTGGCAGCAACAGAGAAACTAAAGAAAAATTTAGCTGCATAATTTGAAAGCAATGACTTGGGTCCCCCAGAAGACTTTCTTGGCATGGAAGTGGCGAGAACAAAAAAAGGGGGATAGTAGTCTCTAAAAGAAAATATGTTCTAGACCTCTTACAAAAAAGAGGTATTGTAGGGCAACTGACACTATTATGGACCCAAATGCCAAACTTTAGGAGAAAGAGGCACCCCAATTGATACTGGAAGATATTAGAGATTAGTTGGAAAACAAATATATTTTGATCATACTCGTCTTGAAATTGCCTTCTATGTTAGTTTTGTTAGCCAATTTATGCATGCCCTATATGAAGAACATCTCGAAGCAATTACAAAATCTTGAGATACTTGAAGGAAACTCCTAGAAAAGGATTGTTCTACAAAAAGACCAATGATAAAATGTGACAATATTTATCGATGCAGACTGGATAGGACCTATTACAGATAGGAAGTCAACTTCGGGATATTGCACATATGTGTGGGAGAACTTGGTAACATGGAGAAGTAAGAAACAAGGAGTGGTTGCAACAAGTAGTACCAAAGTTGAGTTATGGGCAATGGCACAAGGAATTTGTGAAGGTGTGTAGATTCTTAAAGTTTTGAAGAAACTTAAGATAGTGGTGGAACTTCCATTGAAGTTATATCGTGACAACAAAGCCACTATAAGCATAGTCCACAACCCGGTTCAACATGATCGGACAAAGCACATTGATATCGATCGCCACTCCATAAAAGAGAAAATTGATTTTGGTATTCTCTGCTTGCCAATCGTTCCTTCCAATCAATAGACAACTGATATATTGACCAAGAGCTTGACTAGAACAAGTTTTGATCATTTGATATGCAAATTGAGAATGATTGATATCTATGTACCAACTTGAGAGAGGGTGTTGAAGTATCTTGTCATTATTAGAACTATCCATCTTCTTTCTATTTTTTTGTATTTCTTTATATCACTCCTAAATTTCTAATTTAAGGAGTTCTACTTTCTCCCGTAAAAAGAGTCCCTATTTGTTAGAATAATATATAACAATTATCTTGAAGATTTCTCTATAAGAACATTTTACATCCTTTAATAGAGCAAAAGTATTCAGCACATTTATGATTACTTAAGAAACACAATTACACTATTCACATTAGGCAATGCATTCACAAATTACACAAACATTGGTACGATCATTCAATTCTTAATTTCTGATAAACATCATCGAGCTTAATAACTTATAGAGAAAACAGTACCAACCTTGAATTCCCTGCAGAAATCTGGATCTGAAAACCATGTCTCATCAACTACTACTTCCGGAGTTTTTGGCCTTGTATTTAATGTAACTGCAGCAGCAGAAGAAGTTAAGATAACTCGTTTCACAGATGGTGATCTTGCACATGATTTAAGAACATTGAGAGTTCCCTTCAACGCTGGATCAATCAACTCAACCTGAAATAAAGAAATCAAAAGTTATCAGTGCCATAAACTGGAAACTCATTTGTTTTCAAAAATCAACAAAAAAGTCATTTTTACTCTAGACTTATAAAAAAATTCATAAAAAGCCAAACCATCTAAAAAAAAGAGCCATTATGCTCATTTTTAATCACATGATTTGTCAACTATATCTATATCATCAATAACAAGCACCTAATCCTAAGACATGGAACTTCAATTTGAAAGTGTAGTTCTAATTAAGCTCCTGGAATTTTTCCAACAGAAAAAGACGAATTCCAATTAAGTTACAATTTTAACAATACATTCATCTTATTACATTATGAAAACATGAATAATTGAAAAGAGTTAAATCATCAATGTCCTTTTTTTTTTTTTATTTGAAAGGATCATTCTCCACTAAACTGGTAAGTGGTAATCCATGAAAATTAATTAATCAAAATTTCAAGTAAACAGACAGATATGATTAGAAGGTACCAAATAGGTCAGCAAGTGAAATCCTTTATAATAAGAATCTTGATAGCAAACACAACATTAAAAAATAGAATAGTTTTGACAAAAGCACGTTACATCAAAATTAATTTACATTGACAATGCATGTCCTAATTTCTATTCTGTTGTTTATAGAAACAAAATGGAATGAACCTGTGGATCGTTTACGACCAAGCAAACAGGTGAGGCAGTATGAAAGACACCATCACAGCCTTCAATAGCAGAGTCAAAGGAACCTTCTTCTAAGAGATCTGCCTTAATGAGCTTCAATCTCTCCTTTGCACCATCAAGTCTAAGCAAGTGGTCAACCTTTTTGGGATTACCTGTATGCACACCAATAAAACCACTCATTCATTAGGGAAAAAACCAAATAAATGAAAAAATAAGGAAAATAATTTTGGTGTCAAAAAAATGATTTTAAACAAATCAATTTCAATTAAAAAGTTAAAGTAATTTATATTTTGATATTTCATATAAACAATAAGTTTGAGGTGAAGATAATTTTGGTGTCAAAAAATGACATTAGTCCAACGAGTTTTAATTAAAAATGACTTAAATATAAATGTAAAGTAGTTTATATTTTTGATATGTTCCTATAAACAATACATTTGAGGTGAGATAATTTCTAGAGACAAAAATTTCAAATTCTTAGTTCAAAACATCAATTTTATTCGAAAATATTAAAATATATCAAAATCAATTTTATAGACAAGTAAATATGTTTCGTCCAAAAATGAAGTGTCAAACTTAGGAGAAAGAAGTTGAAGGATAAAGAAGCAGTTACTTGGGTCACGAACAGTGCCTCTAACAGTGTAACCACGTTGGAGGAGGAACTTGACAATCCATGAAGCAATAAAACCAGAAGCACCTGTCACACACACCTCCTTTCCTTTCCCACTGCTCATCCTCTTCTTTCTCCTTTTCCTTCACAGATTTTGGACTTCCCTTGACCCTTATATTAAAAGATTAATGCTCATACTTTATATTATATAATTAATAATATGGTCTTGTTTTCATTTCCTAGATCTTCTTTTTCAAGGAAGTACTCACAAGTATTGTAAATCAACAGGTTGGATCTCTTTATAGTTATAGCCAATTCATTTATAGCTTATTTGTTTTTTTATTAAAAAAAATAGAATAATTACATGATTATGTTGTTACTTATGCAAGCTGAAATTAAACAACGACCAATTAAACACAGCTGTTCGAATCTTTCAAGTTTGACTTTTTCCTTTATATATTCTTCTTCTACTTCCACGTGTTCCTTACTTCATTTGGAAAACTACCGTTTATATAAAATTGAAATTGGTAATTCTCCCTTAATACTGAGTGGTCCACTTCTGAGTATCAACGGTACTGGTGGATACTATTTCAATGATATTTGCGATGGATACTAAGTTAGTTGTTCTCTTATCATTGTAGGAGAATAATTTGTTTGGGTTAATAATTGCACTAAGTATGTATTTATTAGAACAAAAAATTAAAGGAAGTGATAAGAGGAAGCTACCAGAGGAAACGAAATGTGCAAACACAAGAAAGATGATTGAATTGTGTTTGTCAAAGTTAGACAACTTTTTTATAATTTATAAATAAAAAAAATAAAAAAAACTAGTTTAGTTTGGTGACTTACTTGGAGTATAAGCAATCGGATTCAGATGTAGTAAACAATGAAAACATAAATAATTTTACACGTAGATTTATCTTGGTTGACCACTAACATGGCTATATGCAGTCCCCTCATTCATAAGGCTTTAATCCACTAATTCAAATACATTGAATTACAAAACATCTAACCCTCCAAGTCACTCTTCCCAAACAGTCTGACAACCCCAGACTTTTGAGGAACTAACCATCTTGACCCTAAAAGTCAAATCTTCTCTTAACAACCTAACAACCCCAGATTAAAGAAAGAATTAAACTACTATCAGATTGGATACAAAAGATTAGAACTTGAGTAGCTGTTTCTAACAAAGTTGATAATAATAATAATAATAATAATAATAATAATAATAATAATAATAATAATAACAATAACAATAATATTAATAATAATAATAATAATAATAATAATAATAATAATAATAATAATAATAATAATAATAATAATAATAATAATAATAATAATAATAATAATAATAACTCTCACACTCTAAGAAAAGAACACTCAGAAAATATTTCTAACATGAACAAGTGTTTCTCTCTTTGAATTCTAAGATGAATTGAGAACTTTGAGTTTGAGTTCTTTTACTCTTTTTTTGCTTTTCGCTGCTTTTCTCATTCAGCCTTGAGTGTCTATTTATAGCAAAAATTTGGGGTTCAATTTTGTCCTTATTTAATTCTGAATTGTATCTTGTTCAGATTGAGTTTATAAATTTTTCAAATTGATTATATTTCTATGTTGTTTAGATTTAGTTTGTAAACTCTTCAGATTTATTCTGTTTTATTTTTGTTCATATTGCGTTTGTAAATTCTTCAAATAAAATATTCTTCAAATCTTCATCAAATGTTGATCAAATCTTCTTCAAATTTTGACTATATATTCTTTTCAACTTAGTCAAATATTATAAATTTGAATCAAAACTTATTTAGATTTTCATCAATTATTCAAATAAAATATTCTTCAAATCTTCATCAAATGTTGATCAAATCTTCTTCAAATTTTGACTATATATTCTTTTCAACTTAGTCAAGTATTATAAATTTGAATCAAAACTTATTTTATATTTTCATCAATTATAAATTTGAATAAATCTTATTTTAGATTTTCTTCAATTATAAATTTGAATAAAATCTTATTTGATATTTTCTTTAAAAACATTAATCTTCTTTCATACTTTTTGATGTCAAATATATTGTTGTCATAAAATAATTTTGTTAATATCAAAACTCTAAATGTAAAACCAACTTGATTCCAATAATCTCCCTCTTTTTGATGATGACAAAACTTGTCTTTTTGATAATAATTTTTCTTTATATTTCTTTGACTCCCCCTAAATCATAGTATCATTTTCTCTCCACATTATCAAATATATATCTTTCCCTTTTGTTATCAAACAAAAACATTTGAAAGTGATACTTTTTTTTAAATAACATGAATATAATATAGTACAAGAAAATACAAAAGTTAATATAAAACTAAGCTACTTTATAGTTATCACAACATCAGTCAGGTATAAAGGTAAGGTTTAGGTTTTTTTTTTTTTATGTGTTCAAACCTATCCTGAGGTAGTGGTTTGGTGAATATGTTAGTCCATTTGTGTTTAGTGTCTACAAACTGAATGTTTAGTACCCCTTTTTGAACAAAGTTCCTAATGAAATGTGTTTGATCTTTATGTCTTTAGCTCTAGAATGTAAGATAAGGTTTTTGGTTAAACAATGGTAGAAGTGTTGTCGCAGTAGATGGAAATGTTGAATTCTAGGATTTTATAGTCTTCAAGTTGATATTTCATCCAAAGTAGTTGAGAACTACAGCCAGCAGCTGAAATGTACTCAGTCTCTATTGTTGACATTGCAATTGTGTTTTGTCTCTTACTTGACCAAGATATTAAGTTATCACCTAAAAATGTACAGTTGCCACTAGTGGTCTTTCTCTCAAGTTTATCTCCAGCATAATAAGAATCACAATATCCACTAAGTTTGTGCTTAAGAGATTTCTTGTAGAACAAGGTAATGTTGGTAGTATCTTTTAGGAATCTAAGGATTCTCTTAACAACAGTTAAATGTTATTTTCTATGGTCAACTTGAAATCTTGCACATACACTAAACGTGATGTCAGGTCTGGAAGAGTTAAGGTAATGTAGGGATCATATCATTTCTCTATAGTTTTTTTGGTCATTTTTTTTTAGCCTAAATCATCTTTTTCAAATGAACAAGTAGGGTGCACTGGTGTAGTCATAGTTTGCAATCACTCATCTTAAACTTCCTAAGAAGCTCTTTTGTATATTTAGTTTGATGAATGTATATACCTTTTTTACTTTGTTGAATTTGTATCCCTAAGAAGAACTTAAGTTCTCCCATCATGCTCGTTTGATATTCAAGCTGCAACAATTTAGAAAATTCTTGAAAAAGAGAGTCATTAGTAGATCCAAAAATAATGTCATCAATATAAATTTGAATGATAAAAATATTTACCCCTGTTGATTTTAAAAAAAAAAATGTATTATCTACTTGTCCTCTTTCAAAGTTATTTTTAAGCAAGAATTTACTTAGTATATCATACCATGTCCTAGGTGCTTTTTTTAGATCATATAGAGATTTCCTAAGTTTAAAAACATGATTTGGAAATTCAGAACTTTCAAAACTAAGGGGTTGTTAAACATAGAATTCTTCACTTATATAACCATTTAGAAAAGCACTTTTAACATCCATTTGAATTAATGTAATGTTATTATTTGCAGAAAAAGAAAGTAGAATACGAATAGCTTCTAACCTGGCGACTGGAGCAAATGTCTCAGTAATCAATGCCCTATTGCTGACTGTAGCCTTGTGCGACAAGTCTTGCCTTGTTTATAATCACTTCACATTTTCCATTTAACTTATTTATGAAAACCCACTTGGTTCCAATAATGTCTTCTCTAGTCTAGGTACTAGATCCTAAACATCATTCCTCTCAAATTCATTTAACTCTTCTTGCATTGCAAGAATCCATCGATCATATGTCAATACTTCATCAATAGAGGTAGGCTCAATTGATGAGAGTAAGCCAAACAAATTGGTATCTTTAAGTGATGATTTGGTCCTCAAAGAATCACTTGCACTTCCAATATTAGAGTTTCAAGATGAGATGACTAGTACTTCCATCCAGATCTTTTTTCTGACTTATCTTGATTATTTCTAACTAGATTATATTCATCCTTTGAAGATTTGTCATATTCTTCTGATTTTCTTTTATCCTCTGATTTTCAAGTTCTTCTGGTATGTCAGCATCGGCTTCCTTTGGTTCTGATAAACTGCACTATCATCATCTTGCTTTAACTTTTCAAGGTCAAGTTATTTGTCATCAAATTTAACATGTATGGATTCTTCCACAATATGAGTTTCGCTATTAAACACTCTATAAGTCTTGGATCTTTCAGAGTATCCAATGAAGGTATACTTTTGAGATCTAGAATCAAATTTACCAAGGTTATCATTAGTGTTTAAAATATAACAAGTACAACCAAATTGTTTAAAATAAGAGATGTTAGGGTTTTTACCTTTTCACAATTTATATGGTGTTTTATTTAATATGGATCTAACATAGACTACATTTTGAATGTAACATGCAGTATTAATTGCTTCATCCCAAAAGTGTTTTGCAACATTCATATCATTTAACATGGTTCTGGCCATTTCTTGGAGTGATCTATTATTTCTTTTTACAACTCCATTTTGTTGGGGTGTTCTAGGAGAAGAGAAGTTTTCAGAGATTCCATTATCATCACAAAAACTTTCAAAGAACTTGTTTTCAAATTCTCCTTCATGATCACTTCTAATTGTTACAATCTTAAGACCTTTTTCATTCATTATTTGTTTGCAAAATGTGATAAACACTTTGTGAAATTCATCCTTACTTCTTAAAAAATTTACCCATCCACCTAGTGTAATCATCTACCATAACAAATTCATATTTCTTTCCACTTAGAGAGGTTATTTTCACTGGCCAAAAGAGATCTATATGTAAGAGCTCAAAGGGCTTTGAGGTAGAGACTGAGTTCTTAGGGATAAAGGAGATTTTTGTTAGTTTTCCCTTTTGACAAGTTTCACACATAATTTCGGTTTTGTAACTAAGCTTAGGTAGACCTCTAACTAGTTGAAGTTTACTTAGTTTTGAAATTAATCTAAGGTTTGCATGATCTAATGTTTTGTACCAAATTAGTTTCTCTTCATTTACTGACATAAGAAATTTAACCTCTTATTTCTCTAGACTAAACAAGTTTATCTTATAAATGTTGTTTTTCCTTTTTCATGTAAAGTGTACATATCCATCCTTTTGACTAATTGTCTTACATGGTTTTCGATTGAATATAATATTATAATTTGTATCACTTAACTAACTAATACTTAATAAATTATACTTAAAATTTTTAACTAAAAAGACATCTTTAATAGAAGGGAAGTACCATTACCAACTGTACCTTGATCAATGATCTGACCTTTTTCTTTCCTCCAAAATCTGTTGTGTCTTCTTTGCTCAAAGTTAGTTCTTGGAACATAGACTTTTCTCTCGTCATATGTCGTGAGCATCCACTGTCTAGGTACCATGATTGGCGTTTTAACTAGATTGTTGAGGACATCTGTAGCAACGATAATTTTGTTCTTAAGTACCCAAATTTGGTTGGGTCCTAGTTTGTTAGTCTAGAAAGGTTTCTTGACTTTCCTTATATTTAACATGGGACAAGATAATTTGGAGTGATCTTTCTTAAAGAAAACAGTACAGATGATATCAGAGGGAATAGGTGTTGGTTCAGTTATAGTTTCTTCAAATCATATACCTTTTTTTTACCATTTCTACTAACTCTGTAAATCATAGAAGCATTTTGCTTCTTTTCATACCATTAGCAAGAAAATATTGAAATACTTGTTCATGCTTATCAGAGTTACATGTGGTATTTCAAAATGATGTTAAACTACGATTGCTTTTTAGAGTTAGATTTTTAGCCTTAAGTTCAGCAATATCAGTTTTCAAATTTGCATTCTCTCTTTTTAAGTTCAGTAATATTAGTTTTTAGAGTTTCATTGTCTGTTTTAAATTCAACACTTTGATTCTTTAAAGTATTTTATTTCCTAAGTGTTTTAGTTTTAAAGACAGATTGTGATTATTATTTAAAAAAATCATTTATATCAATAATTAAATTAGATCGAGTAAAGTCAAAAAATACCTCAATTTTTTCATCAGTTGATTCTCTTCCAGAGTTAGAATATGTGTTGGATCCATAGGCAGAGTTGTTACGAGCCACCATAGCCAAATTTTTGTGTTCAACGTTAGAGGATTCCTCATAATCATCCCATGTAGCCATTAGACTCTTCTTAGGTCTGCAATCTTTCCTCTGATGTTTCCCTTTCTCCATATTTGAATATTATGACTTGATATGTCTAGGTTCATAGCATCCATAACATGTGATGCTTTACTTGTCATATTTATCATCATTATTTATGTTGGATTCCTTGGAATATCTTTAAGGAGAATTCTTCTTTCTGTTGTGCCACATCTTTCGAATTTTTCTGGATATAAAAGCAATCTCCTCTTCCTCTAAGTACATGTTATGATCATCTGAATCATTGTCCTCTAATTTTGATATTGCTTTTAGAACCTTTTTCTGCTTATATTTCAAGGCCAAAGTTTTCTTCTTCTTGGGCTTGTCTTCTTCAAACTCAATTTCATGTGATATGAGAGAGCTGATTAATTCTTCTATCATGAAAGTATTCAAATCCTTTGCTTCTAAATGGCAGTGATCTTAGGTTTCCACTTGCTTGTCAAACTCCTATGAATTTTCTTCATATGATTAGTAATAGTATAACTCTTCTCAAGTACCTTTAATCTTGAGATCAGGGTTTGGAATCTGGAAAACATTGTTTCAATGTCTTCATCTTCTTTCATCTTGAAAAACTCATACTTTTTGATAAGGAGGTTGGCCATTGCTTCTTGAACTTGTTTGCTTCCTTCATAAGTCAAAAACAGACAATCATGAATACTCTTTGTTGTCTCCTTGTTAGTGCCCTTGTCAAATTCCTTGAAGGTGATTGCATTTATCATGAATGTTTTGTACTTATGATGCATCTTGTACATCTTCTTCTGATCAACATTCCTTTTTTTACTTGGAACTTCAATACCATCAGTATTCTACAAAGCAATTTAACCATCTTCCACCAAGTCCCAAAGTTTAGGATCTTGTGAAATATAGAAACTTCTTCAATGTATCTTTCCAATACTCAACATGTTCTCCATCAACAAAAGGTGGTTTGTTGATGTTTCCTCCAACAGCTTCTTTACTGAATCCAGACATATTGAACCCTTGGATCTATTCTCAAACACGATAAAGTGTTCAGTCTTGAGACCGAGCCCTTATACCAATTGAAGGTGCAAACACAAGAAGGGGGTTAAATTGTGTTTGCCAAAGTTGACAAATTTTTCATAATTTATAAATAAATAAATAAAAATTAGTTTGGTTTTGGTGACTTACTTTGAGTAGAAGCAATCGAATTACGAGGTAGCAAACAATGAAAAATAAATAATTTGACGTGTAGATTTATCCTGGTTCACCACTAACTTGGCTATATCTAGTCCCCTTATTCAGAAGGCTTTAATCCACTAGTTCAAATACGTCGAATTACAAAGCACCTGACCCTCCAAGCTTGTCTTTCTAAACAACCTGATGACCCCATACTTTTGAGAAACTAACCATCTTGATTCTACAAGCCAACTCTTCTATTAACAACCTGACAATCCCAAATTGAATAAGGAACTAAACCACTATTGGGTTGGATACAAAAGATTGGAACTTGAGTAGTTGCTTCTAATAAAGCTGATAAAAATTATAACTCTCACACCCTATGAAAAGAACACTCAGAAAATATTTCAAACTTCAACAAGTGTTTATCTCTTTAAACTCTAAGATGAATTGAGAACTTTGAGCTTGAGTTTTACTACTCTTTTATGTTTTTCGATGTTTTTCTCCTCCAGCCTTGAGTGTCTATTTATAGTGAAAATCTAGGCTTCAATTTAGACCTTGTTTAATTCTAAATTGTATCTTTTTCAGATTGAGTTTGTAAATTCTTCAAATTGATTCTATTTCTATTTTGTTTAGATTGAGTTTGTAAACTCTTCAGATTGATTCTGTTTTATTTTTGTTCATATTGTATTTGTAAATTCTTCAAATAAAAACGTCTTCAAATCTACATCAAATGTTGATCAAATCTTCTTCAAATGTTCTTCAAATCTTGACTATATCTTTTTTTCAACTTAGTTAAAGATTATAAATATGAACCAAATCTTATTTTAGACTTTCATCAATTATAAATTTGAATAAAATCTTTTTATAGATTTTCTTCAATTATAAATTTGAATCAAATCTAATTTTAGATTTTCTTCAAAAACATGAATCTTATTTCATACTCTTTGAAGTCAAATATATTGTTATCATAAAATACTTTTGTTAACATCAAAACTCTAAATGTAAAACTCCAACCAAGTTAGTTTTTCTCTTGCGATTTTGATGTTAACAAATATATTTTATGAGAATCATTTGTTTGGGTTAATAATGCATTAAGTGTGCAACAATTAGAACAAAAAAATTAGAGGAAATCACTAAAGGAAGTGACCAGAGGATAAGATCAGAGGAACACAAAAGCATATGCATTTGCCTCTAAATATATGTTTCTAAAAGCAACATGCCTCTGAAGGTTACGAAGACTGACTCTTAAGACTGGCTTTGAAGACCGAATTTGAATCATGCCTCTAACTTAGCATGCCTCAGAAGAGTTTATATAAAGGGATTTTTCAAAGGCATGTTGCACTAATAAAAAATTGCAACACACTCTAAACAAATTTTTCAAGCCTAAAGGGATTTTTCATAGGCATGTTGCACTAATCAAAAATTGCTATCATTAACTCTAAAGAGATTTTTCAAGCCTTGCATTCAAAGTTCATATTCCCCTAATTAAAAATTGGAACACACTCAAAATGTTGCTTATGATATGCAGCCTCTAATGTTGGACTGACCCTTATAGTTCAACAATGTGATTTTCCCAAAGCCACTAATTCTAAGTCATGCAATTATACCTTTAACTTTTATTATTCAAGAAACACAATATCTCACCCCAACAAGAAAGTCAACGACTTTGATGGAAAGTCAACAAATCTTATTGAAATAATTGATTATGAAGAAAAGACTTAGTCGAATTAGAATTTCTGAATATTTAAGAACAAGCTCAAATCCATTCCTGCTCCAATCAATCAAGAGTATGAAGGAAGTTTCAGGTGAATAATTTTTTGAACACAATATGGAATTAGATACGATTCAGAATTATAATTGAAGAAAATCTTTGACCAATGTGAAAAAAAGATATGGTCAACATATTGTTCACAAGAAGATATAGCCAAAAAATTTTGTTCACAAGAAGACATGGTCAAAAGATTGTTCACAAGAAGATATGGTCAAAATATTGTTCACAAAAATATATGATCATATTTTGTTCACAATAAGATATGCTCAAAATTTGCTCATAAGAAGAAATGCTCATAATTTATTCACAACAAGATACACTCAGAATTATTCACAAGAAGATACACTTAGAATTATTCACAAGATGATACAATCATAATTTATTCACAAGAAAGATATGATCTTGATTTTACAAAGACAAAAGTGAAACCCTAATTTATTTTATAAATAGATACTAAAGGCTAAAGAAGAAAACATGAACACATAAACTCAGAAATCAATACAATTCAAAAAAAAATTTGAGAACTCAAATTTCCTAAGTATTCAAAGTTCAAAAGTTTAAGTTCTAGAGAAGCATTTGCTCAAAGAAATATTTGTTAACTGTTTTAGTGTGAAAAATCAATTTTAACAATTTACTTAGTCGAAGTAAAACACAATATGTTCCAAACTTGTGCAACCAGCCTAATAGTGACTTTAGTGTTCCTCAAGCAATTTGTGGTTTTTAGGTTGTGTTAAGAAGTCTTAAATTGTAGGGTCAAGGTATAGTTGCCTTCAACAATATGTGATTTTCAAGTTGTGTGGAGAAGACTTGACTTATAGTGTTATTTTTAGAAGACTGGTTTGTAGGGTCAGGTGTTATTTACTGTATTATTGCCTCTGATTACTTAGTTCTAATCGCTATTGCCTCTGTTTTAGTCAAAATCACCATACCCAAACCAGATCCTTAAAAAATAAGTTAAAAGAATTCAATTTAGACAAACACAATTCAACCCCTCTTTTCGTGTTTGCACCTTCAATTTCAACACAAAATTTAACATAAATGAGACAGAGATATAATATCGTATAAAATACAGTGGGGTTCATGTTTTCTTTTTCATAAAATATATCAAAGTAATGTTATTTGAACACAAAATGAGACACAAATACAACATCGTACAAAATGGGAGTCATGTTTTCTTTTTCATAAAATATAAATGTATTGTATTTATGTCTCATTTTGTATTCCAATAAAATTACTTAATATCAACGTAGTGTAGATGTGTCTCATTTTGTATTAAATTTTGTGTTACAATATCATTACTTATACTATTTACCAAACTAAGTAACTCTAACAAATAAACGAATCCATCCATCATAAAATAATTGAGTGGTTTAATCATTTTATAGATATTAAAAAAATTTACAAATGAAAAAGACAATATTAATTTTACTAAATTGTCGTTGTTAATTATTGATTTATTATTTATATCATAATCGCATAGTAAAAAATATTATATTGTAACTAGTATTACTTAAATAGTACAATTGAGAAAAAATGCATTGAAAATTGATATGGTCAATTACTTTGGGACATTTTTTTTGTCTACAAATGAGTTAATTATTTTAGGACGGTGGATTAGTTCCAAAGTAATCAAATAGATACTTAATTGCAGCCAACAAATAAACTAGTTCCTAACTAATCAAATATATAATTAAGTTTAGCCAAGGCTCTTAACATTAACGGGTAAGATATTTGTGCGTTTGTACCGGTTCAATTTCTTAGTTGAGATGTATTTTATGAATAAAACAATTAGTTAAATGTTATATAAATAATTATAATATATTATTTTAAATTTTTGATTGAATTAAATACTTGCACGCATATATATATATATATATATATATATATATATATAT
>JBBPBR010000007.1:22072826-22086913 GCA_037974775.1 Cicer pinnatifidum | reverse complement strand
TCACATAGGAGGTGAACCTTCATCACCTAATGATATAATAAAATTGTCAGATACAAGTAATGCAAACGGAAGAGATTAAAATCATTCTAATGACATTTAAATTGCTTATGTTATTTTTATGTTTCGAAAGTGGTTTATTTTGGGAATGACTTAAGATAATGACATGATGTAGTTTTTATGTTTTGAAATTGGTGTATTTTGAGAAGGACTTAAGATAAGGACATTTAATTTTTTTTTTTCTTACAATAATAAGTTTAATATATAGGGCTGTCTAATATACCTGTATTTTAAAATTAAATATTATGACCGTTTTTTTTAAAATTGTGGCAGTTCATTTAATAAAATAAATAGTGATGAATTGTGGCGGTTTGAAGTGTCAATATTTGTAGGTGAATTATGGAGGTTTGGAAAGACATAAATAAGCTAAGAGTTTAATTTGTTTTTAAAATGTATAAGGCGGTAGTTGAAATTGGTATTATTTAAAGCAATAAAACTGCAATTTTAAACGTTTAAAATGGCAGTTCTTGCGAAGTCTACAAATAAACCACCACTTTATTATGAGCGACAGGCAAATTTACGATGTAATGGGAGACGCCGATTTGGTATATCGTGGCAGTTGAAACCATCATAATACGCTTATTTTAGTTAGGGATGGAATAGATTAGGCTGTCCATAGGGGCCTATGGCCTGGCCTACTTCTGGTCTGGTCTGGCATATTTAATAAAAATGTTAGGCTCAGTCTGTTTTTAAAGCCTATTTATTTAAATAGGTCTGCCTTTAGACTTATAAAAAAACCTATTAGGCCTTACAGGCCGACCTTTATATATTTATTATTTATTAATATTATTTTTTATTATTATATTAATAATATTATTTTCTATTTTAAATTCTATCAATTTGACAATCACTTAGTAATCATTCCATATTCAATGGTCGTTCGATATTTGGTAGTGGTTCTATATTTGGTAGTAGTTTCATATTTAGTAACCGTTCAATTAGTCAATCACTCAGTAGTTGTTCCTTATTTGTTTAAGAGATAATAATGACTGCGTTTAAAAAGGCTTTTAAAAAGGCTTCCAGGCCAGACCAGACTATTAAAAAGGCCAGGTCAGGCCGAAAAAAAAAAGCCTATGATAGGCCGTAGGCCAGGCTTAGGCCGAAAAAATAAATTATAGGCCAGACTCAGGCCTTTCAAAGCCTGGCCTGGCTTGGCCTATTCCCACCCCTAATTTTAGCTGTCATAATTCTCATATTTTTTGTAGTGCCATAAATCACAAGATTCAACGAAATAAGCATAAATCATATTATTATTATTATTATTATAGTTACTAACAACATTACATTTGAATATATTCTCACAAAGTAGCTTTTTCTTATAAACTTACTCTCTCCTTCAAATACACATTTAAAACCAAACTACTTAAGTAAAAGTACAAAAATCAAGTTCTTCCTAACTTCAGTAACATAAAATACATGTTTAAGAATAAGTGTATTTTCATAAATGAATTCAATCTCCACATACATTTCCCATGTACAAAACACTTCCATTTTCTTTACCAATGGTCTTAAATAGTTCTTTGTTTTTGTATGCACAACGGATAACACCAAAGTCTATTCACCAAGATTCAACATCTTCAATTATGTTCAGAAATGACTACAACAAGATTATCTTTTGTTGCACTTGAATTCCTCTTTTTATTCTTCCTTTTCAAGAACTTGCACCATTTTTAAAGTGCTCCAATTTTCTACAATGATAACAACTTTATTTTCTTTTCTTTATTGTTCATGATTACCATTGTGTTTTTCATGAGATTTATCAAAATCTCGATTTCTTGTCTTAAAAGTTTTGCTTGATTTTCCTTCCTCCATTACATGAATCGTTTCATGAAAAAATTGGTTTTTAGTATCTTCTTGTTTATGGTATTCCTCTTTCAAATGAAGGTAATTTCCCAATTGCTCAAGAGATATGTTATTTATTTATTTATTTATTTTTTTTTTTTTATGTTTCAAGGATTTTTTGAAATCTTTCCACAAAAGTGGAAGTTTGTCTATCATGGAGGAAACAATACTGGTTTCATCCACGTGCACATGATTTGTTTGTAGTTATTAAGAATGTGTTCAATTTCATGCATTTGTTGTATTACTGATTTATTATCAACCATTTTATAATTATTGAATTGAGAAACAAGAAACTTTTTACTTGTAATGTCTTCTTACATGTATCTTGACTTTAATTTCTCCCATAGTTCCTTTGTAGAAATGCTACTTTGATATATATTAAACAAAGAGTCATAAATACTATAGACAATATAACCATGCATATATAGTCATCATATTCTCCCTTTTGTCTTTCTCTTGTTTCTACTAATGTTTTCACTTCCTTCTCTAGTGACCTCATGGTGTTCAGATCATACTATACCTTCAAAGTTGTAAGAAGGGATTTTAGCTTTTTCTATCAATAGATAAAGCTTAATTTATCCAACTTCACAAAATTAGATATCATTTTTTCCAGTGATGCAACCATTGATTGAAAATAAAATCGAACTTAAAGATTGTTGAATCTATTGGTGACAATTGCTGGAAAACTTTAATAATGAAGTTGTTGATGAAGATTGTATGTAGCAAATTCCAAAGCGTGTTGTTACACTAGCCTTTAGGTTCGTTTCATCCTCATCAATCGTCGGATGCAAATGGGATCAACAGTGAATCCCTTTTAAGGCACCTTGGAAAATCTTGATATGATTCGCATTGACACACAAACAATATCTTTCAATAGTATGTTACAAAAGAATGTTTCCTATACTTCCCTTATGCGTTAGAGAAGAATATGATGACTTAGAATATAAAATGGATGAGACAAAATAGATAGCAATAGCCAAATTTTTGTATTATTCTAAAATGACATACTTTATCGAAAAATAATGTCACTTGAGAAATAGATACAACTCTTCGTTTAACCATTCAGTCTCTGAAAAGGTATATATATACAAATAACGTTCATAATTTATTTGAACAGTTGTAATAGTCTGATGGTTGAACATTGTTCCTTTTATTGCAGGATTTGGGTTCAAATCTCAACTGAGGCAACAACTTTATCATGTCAATTAAAAAAGTTTATACATTACATAATACACCGATATTTTAGAAATATCTGGCATATATTCAACAAATATTTTAGAAATATCTCGCATATATTCAACAACAATTAAAAAAAATAATGTTATGCTAAGTGGGAATATTAAGACACAAACAAGTTGTCATGAATTTATTGATTAAGTGGGAATATCAAGACGGATTAAAAGTGGAGTATGTTTTTGTCTCTAAAGCTTTCCACAGTCTCCTTGAGACTAACTTCCAAAGGAGTAAACTTGACACCCAAGCTATTAGCCTTCTCCTTGGACAACTGATATGGTGGCTCATACGGCTCATCATTCACACACCTTATAAAATTGTAGATAAAGCTTATATTAGTAAAACGAAAAAATAAAGAATAAAAATTAAAGATTTAAAATCAGAGCACAAAGAAAGATAAATAAGATTATTCATAAAACTGTGTATATAGGATAGAAGTAACTTATGACTCCTCTGTAGAGTCAAATGTGGTGTTCATTCTAAAAAATATAAGAAAAAATGTTAATAAAAAAAGTAGAGATAAACAATTTTTCATGAGAACATAGACATTTGTAACCTTTATGAGAGGCTGAGTAACCTAAAAGAGAAACATCATTGAGAGAAAAAATCTAATTTGTGTTTGATGTATGGTCCAAGTAAAGGGAAGCATGAACAACCAAAGACTCAAAGGAAGATGTAATCTGTTGGTTGATGAAACAAAGTGGTATATTCAAGTAAAACATGTCAACAAGACATATGCTGGAAGTTTAAGGGGAAAGCAATCTGAATAAGTAAGACCCAACTCAACAAATTATGTCTATGTTTTCACTCCCCTGCCTAATCTTGATGAGTGTGGGGACAACTTCATAGATCAATTTACTCCTAAATCGTTTAGATATTTTGTTGAAGGTCTAAACTCTGCTACCTAGTTTCTTTGAAGGGCTTTCGGAAGTATAATAAATTGCAATTCTGACAATTAGTTCTTACGCTTTCAAAAAGTTGTATTCACCTTTTAATAATTTATTTTTGGGTCTACAATCTCATAAAATCACTTTGTAAGAGGAGGATTCTATAAGTTTTATAAGCTCGACTTAGACCTATGTAGGATATGAATTTTTATCAACACATATATTTGAGAAAATGATAAATTTCTACACTAAAATTTCAGCACTGAATTTCTATACTAAAAATTCAGCACTGAATTTCTATATATAATCCAACTACTAAGCTTAACCTAAAGAACTGCTCAAATACCTTGTACATATTACTCTTTTCATTGTATATAATTGATTTTGATTTTATTATGATTGATTTAGTCAAGATTTATTCCTTTAAATAAGATATTTTCTTGCACAATTTTGATTATAAATAATATCAAGATGATAGCTAATCTCTGAAGCAATTTATCATGAATACCCTTGTTGAATATAAAGAGTATAGAGAGATATATGGAATAACCCGTGTGTTTCAACTATACAGCGGAATCTCTTTATATAGGCACAGGGTATTAAATAACCCTAATTTACAGTAATACTAACGGGCCAAAATACTTACATACTTACAGCCCATATAATTATTTACATTCTAATATAATATTTAACACTCCCCCTCAAGCTGGAGGATATAAATCAAATGCACCTAGCTTGTTACATATATAACTAATTCTAGGACCTCGCAATGACTTTGTAAACACATCTACTAACTGATCATTGGATTTGACAAAGTTGGTGATGATGTCACCTGATTCAATATTTTCTCTAACAAAATGGCAGTCAATCTCAATATGCTTGGTCCTCTCATGAAAAACAGGATTCGAGGCAATGTGCAATGCAGCTTGATTATCACATATTAGTGTCACTGTGTTGGTTTCTTCAAATTGAAGTTCTTTCAGTAACTATTTCAGCCAGATGAGTTCACATGTTACTAGTGCCATGGCCCTGTATTCTGCCTCAGCGCTGGATCTTGCAACACCATTTTGTTTCTTACTCTTCCAAGATATTAAATTTCCTCCGATGAGTACACAATATCGGGAAGTTGATCGTCTATCTATAGGTGAGCCTGCCCAATCGGCATCTGAGTAGCCAATTATCTGAGTAGGTCCTCTATCTTCATAAATTAGACATTTTCCAAGTGCACTTTTGATGTATTTAAGAATTCGGATTACAACATCCATAAGTTCTTGGCAAGGAGAATTTAAGAACTAACTACCACACTGACAACAAAGGAAAATAGAGGATGAGTGACTGTGAAATAGTTTAATTTTCGAACTAATCTCCTATATCTTCCTGAATCTGATAAAGGCTCCCCCTGATTGTTTAGGAGTTTGACATTTGGATCCATAGGAGTATCAACTGACTTGACATTTAGTAGGCATGTTTCTTCAAGAATATCCATAACATATTTTCTTTGTGAAATTACAAGGTCATCCTTGGATTGGACTACTTAAATACCCAAAAAATAACGGAGTTTACCAAGGTCTTTAGTTTGAAATTTATTTAAGAGATGTTTTAACTAGAGTATTCCTTGCTAATCACTACCAGTTATAATAATGTCATCCACGTAAACAATAAGATAGATGCACCCTTGAACTGAGTGATGATAAAATATAGAGTGATCGACTTCACTACGGATCATACCAAACTCTTGTACTACCGAGCTGAATCTACCAAACCAATTCCTAGGAGACTGTTTAAGAACATAAAGGGATCTGTGTAGCCGACAAACCATGTTGGAAGACTCCTCCTAAGCAACAAACCTTGGTGGTTGCTCCATATACACTTCCTCTTCAAGATCACCGTGCGAAAAGGCATTTTTAATATCAAGCTGATGGAGGGGCCAATGTCGAATTGCTGCAATGGAGAAAAATAGTCTGACACAAGCCATTTTGGCAACCGATGAGAATGTATCACTGTAACCCAACTCAAAAATCTGAGTATATCCCTTGGCTATCAAACGAGCCTTAAATCAATCAATCTTACCATCAGGACCAACCTTCACTGTATAAAGCCAACAACACCCGACTAACGACTTCCCATAGGGTAAAGGAACCAATTCCCAAGTACCAATGCTTTGTAGAGCACACATCTCATCAAGCATTGCTTGCCTCCACTTAGGGTGGGATAATGCTTCACCTGTAGTCTTAGGAATAGAAACAGAAGACAAGGAGGACAAGCAAGTGTAATGTAAAGGAGAAAGACGATGATAACACAAATCAATATAATGAGGAGATGGATTACGGGTGGTGCGAATATCCTTACGAAGAGCAATGAGAAGGTCAGGCTCATGTGGCAGGGCCGGATCCGGAGCTGGCGTCGGAGGAGAGTCTATAATGGGAACATGAACAGGCACAATAGAGGATAAGCGGCGATGCTGATATGTTTGTAGTGGTCGTGGAGGTTGGGGGGAAGACTCGACAGGTTTGATAGGGATCTGAGTGGGTGGGATAGGGATAACTACTTGAGGAGGTTCGGGATTAATGTCCTGATAGGACTCAATAGCTATATGGGTAGGTTTAAAATATTGTACAGACTTGAAAAAAGTAACATCAACTGATGTAACGTAGCAGTGTAGTGTGGGAGAGTAACAACGATAGCCTTTTTAGGACCGATGATAACCGAGAAAGACACACTTGAGTGACCGAGCTAACAATTTGTCCAAACCAGGAGATAAATTGTGAACAAAACACGTGGACCGAAAGAAACGAGGTGGTAGTGGGTGAAGAGGGGTATGGGGAAAGAGGACCGAATGGGGGATATTGCCATAGAGAATAGAAGATGGCATACGATTGATAAGATAGCATGCCGTTAAGACTGCATCCCCCCAAAAACGGAATGGAACATTGCCATGGAGAAGTAAGGTTCGTGTGGTTTCAATAAGATGCCGATTTTTGCGTTCGGCTACCCCGTTTTGCTGAGGTGTATGAGGACATGATGTTTGGTGTAAAATAACGTTGGAAGCCATAAAATTTTGAAATTGATGGAACAAATATTCTCGGGCATTATCACTTCTTAAGGTACGAATGGAAACTCCAAATTGGGTTTTAATTTCTTGATAAAATTGCTCAAAGATGGAAAACAATTCAGTTCTATTTTTCATTAAAAATAACCACGTACAGCGAGAATAATCATCAATAAAAGTAACAAAATACTTAGACTCTAAAGTGGACACAGTACGAGAGGGACCCCAAACATCAGAGTGAACTAAAGCAAAAGGAGAAGAGACTCTTTTATTGACTCGATCGGGAAAATTACTACGGGTGTATTTCCCTAACTGACACGACTCACAATGTAAAGTAGATAACTTAAACAAACTAGACACCAGTTTTGTAGTTTGGTAAGACTTAGGTGTCCTAGCTGAGCATGGATAATATGGGGGGACTCTGTGGCATAGCATGTCTTGGAAGTAGGAGAAAGGTAATAGAGGCCTTGTGACTCACATCTGACGCTAATCGTCCGTCCTGATTTCCGGTCCTGCAAGGTAACATTATCATTAGTGAAAGTTATAATACAATTATGAGATCGAGTCAATCGACTAACTGAAAGTAAATTAAAGGGGCATCTAGGTACATAAAGAACAGATGCAACTGAGATAGAAGGGAGAATGTGGACAGTGTCAACTCCTTGAGACAGGGTTTGAGTACCATTGGCAGAAGTTATAGTAGGTAAAAAACCAGATGTAGAGAGTGAAGAAAAGAGACCTTTATTACCAGTAACATGATCAGACGCACCAGAATCAAGGACCCAAGGACCGAGGGAAGATGAGTGAGAGAGGTAAACAGATGAGTTACCAGTGTGTGCAACCGAAGTAGGAGAACTAGAGTTCGGATGACTCTGAACCAATCGGAGAAAATCTTCATAGTTTGTCGGGGAGCCTTATGGAGATGGTGTAGTCTGAAAAGTGGCAGAAGGATCAAGCTGGGTTGCATTTATCGAAGGCGAAGGCTTGCCATGAAACTTCCAACAGCGATCAATAGTGTGTCCAAGCCGTTGACAATGCTCACATTTGGGACGAGCCTTAGAGTTGGATGGTCCTCCACGAGAACACTGTTGATTATGTCCTTGAGATGAAAGGGTAGTAGTGTCACCCGGAACTGAAGTAATAGACTGCTCTGGATGTTTTGCTGGTACTCGAAGGAGGGTCGCTGAAGTAGTAGACATATCCAGAACTGTAACAGGATCACGAGTTGCAGAGTACTCCTGGGGTAGGCCATAGAGTGCAAGAAGCATGAAGAAGGTGTTGCGTTGATCCAACTCCTTTTTCTGTTCAACCGAATTACTTGCAGCAGGAGGGAGAAACTTATTAAAGTCATGAAGTGCATTATGAACAGTGTCAATATATGCATTAATAGAGTCATCGAGTGACTTCGGAGTAATGATATTCAACAAGCGGTGACAAACTCCAAACCGATTCACACGTGAGATGCGGATGAAAAATTGGTTTAACATCTGGATGAAATGTAGACTTAATGACACAACACAACTGAGCATCAATCTGACTCCATTTGGATGTTTCAGTCACACTCACCTTTTCAGGGTTTTGGGTGAGATGGTCCTTGTAACCTTGACCACGAAGCCATAGTTTGATGTCGACAGCCCAACTATCATAATTTGATCCATTCAATTTTTCAACAGAGAGAGGAGAAGTGATGTAGTTAGTGAAGATGCTCTTTGTTTCAGACTGAGATGTCATGGTCAGCAAAGATTGTCATAAAACACGTCGGAACCGGGAAAACAAGGGTTGTTTGAACTGGAACTCGTATATCAGTAACTCGAAACTGAAAACTGAGGGCAGATATGGAAGCAAGAGGCCGAGGTGAGTGCGGTGGAAGAAGCGGCACCGTGAACAGTTGTCGGACGCGCCGTCATGCGTGGCAGTGGCGGCGCTTGGATCTCACGCACGGGTGTGCAGGTGGCGCGTGAGGGCACGTGAGCACGTTGCTGAAGGCGCGGCGGAAGGGTTTGGCCTATCTGGGGTGTACGGCGCTGATGGAGTGGTCGTTCGTCGAAAAAACTCGTCAGAAACAGTGACGGCAGCGACGGTAGAGCGTGAACGACTGAACAAAAATTGAGGAATCAACGTATCAACGATAGAGGGGGGGAAACCGGAGTTGAGAACACGGTTTGCCGAAAAATACTCACCGAAGACAGTGGGTCGACCGGGTAATTGACGATTAGGGATGTCTCTCAATTGGCTCTGATACCATGTTGAATATAAAGAGTATTGAAAGACATATGCAATAACCCGTGTGTTTCAACTACACAACGGAATCTCTTTATATAGGCACAGGGTATTAAATAACTCTAATTTACGGTAATACTAACGGGCCAGAATACTTACATACTTACGGCCCATATAATTATTTACATTCTAATATAATATTTAACAACCATATTCTGAATTAAAACAAAAAGTAATTGTTGAATATGTAGTATCCATATTACTTTAGAAACTTACATTGTATTGTATAAATAGAAACTATAATATGCACTCTTGGAGGTATAACAATTGAACTTACTTATCTGAAATTTGTAATGTTGGGTAAAGATCACGTAAAATCCTAGCAATTTCTGAATAGTGTACAACTCTCTCAGCCATACAATATCTTCCATTAGCTGAAGCAATCTCATAGGCCAGAATATGGGCATCAGCAGCATCTTTCACATCGAGCCATCCCAAAGCTTCATTTGGAAAAGGTATACCTGCAACAAAAAATTCAAAGAGCTTTTCTATTATGCAACTGGATAATTTTTGTATAACATTACTTAATATGTCACACATTGCAAATCCTACTTTTGAACATTTATAGTCCAACCAACTTGACAGATAGTAACCAAACATATATATTTTATTAAAATCACATTAAATAAGTGGCAAAATCAATATTACCAAAATAAATATTACCATTTATTAGGTTTAAAATTGGTTCAACACTTTCATTAATCTCCTGTTGCAAGAGAGGTCCTACCACCAGTGATGGGTTAATAACAACCATGTCAATGTTGTTTTCATTAACAAATTTCCAGGCAGCAGCCTCAGCCAAAGTCTTTGAAAGTGTGTACCATAACTGAAAACACAATTAGAAGTTGGCAAAAAAGTTAGTGTTAATTAAAAAAAATTAGGATATTAATTGTAAGATTAAATAAGTTTTTCATCTCTATAAATATACTAAATTGGTTTTTGTCCCTAAAAAAATTTCCTTCAAACTTTCATCACATAAATATTTTGTTACCAATTTTAGTATTTGCTTTTTGTCGAATGTCCACATAGCAAGTTCTAATTGATTTTACTTATGATGTTTCATTGTTAAGACCTTAAAATATCATTAACTTAGCCATTTAAATCTTCAATTTAATCATTCACTAAATGTCATTAACCACGAATTTGAACTAATTAACCACAATTTCTAAGTGTACAATACAATTGCATGTAGATTTAAGCACTTGAAAATTGTGACTAATCACGTTTAAATTTGTGGTTAATTATATTCACAAGATGGTTAATGAGTATCGAGACATGTTATATCCATTAACCATCTTGACATCTACTGAACTTAATTAACCATGTATTTGAACCAAGTTAATCAACTATTTTGCTATCAATTTTTGTATGGATTTTGTTTGTCAAAATATTGTATCTCCTCAAATAATATCAGCAAGAGGGTTGGAAGTCTTAATGCTTGAAACAGTTTAAAAAAAAATTTGTCCATCCTTTACAACATTGGCAGATAGTGATCAACATCAGTTTCAGGTTAAAAATAGGAAACATAGAGGGTGAGGTTAAGATTAACATAACAATTCATACTTAACTCTTGTAAATAATGAAGACACTCAGATTCCAATACTTAATAATGATATATATTTGACTATTCTTGAAAAGCAGCTACTTTTATTATGCTTCATAAAGGAAAGTAATGTTATACTTTGTAGTATAAAACAACACTTCACATCCTGTGACTGGGAAAAAATATTCAACACATTTATGATTACTTGATTGGGAAACATAACCATACTATTCACATTAGGCAATGTAGTGACAAATTACATAAACATTGTTAAGAAAGAAAAACTAAAAAAAAACTTCAATCAATTCAATTCTTAACTTTGGATATACATCATCAATATCGCATATCAAATTCATGAGCTTCAAGTTTTCATTCTTAAATAACTTTTAAGAAAAAACAGTACTAACCCCTGATTCCCTGCAGAAATCTGGATCTGAAAACCATGTCTCATCAACTACTACTTCGGGAGTTACTGGCCTTGAACTAAATTTAACTGCAGAAACAGAAGAAGTTAATATAACTCGTTTCAGAGATGGTGATCTTGCACATGATTTAAGAACATTGAGAGTTCCCTTCAACGCCGGATCAATCAACTCAACCTGAAATAAAGAAATCAAAAGTTATTAGTGTCATAAACTGGAAACTCATTTGCTTTCAAAAGACAACAAAAAGGTCATTTTTACTCTAGACTGATAAAAACAATTCAAAAAGAGCCAAACCATCTAAAAAAAGTGCAGTTATGCTCATCCTTAATCACATGATTTGTCAAATATATCTATATCATCAATAACAAGCACCCAATCCTATCCTAAGCCATGGAACTTCAATTTGAAAGTGTAGTTCTAATAAGCTCCCGAAATTTTTCCAACAGCAAAAGACGAATTATAAGTTACAATTTTAACAATATATTCATTTGGTGACATTATGCAGACATAGAATAATTGGAAAGACTTACATCATCAATGTCGTTTTTGTTTTTTGTTTTTTGTTTTTAATTTGAATCCCTTTTATGTGCTTCTCTCTATGAAAGGATCATTCTCCACTAAACTGGTAAGTGGTAACCCATGAAAATCAATTACTCAAAATTTCATTTACAGTTCAAGGGAAAAAAACATTTCTTATTTCATCATCATAAAGAGGTAATAAACAGACAGGTATGATTAGAAGGTGCCAAATAGGTCAGCAAGTGAAGTCCTATATATTAAAAATCTTGATAGCATGGTTTTGACAAAAGTACACCATATCAAAATTAACTTATAATAACAGTGCATGTCATAATTTTTTTGTTTATAGAAACAAAATGGAATGAACCTGTGGATCGTTTACGACGAAGCGAACAGGTGAGGCAGTGTGAAAGACACCATCACAGCCTTCAATAGCAGAGTCAAAGGAACCTTCTTCTAAGAGATCTGCCTTAATGAGCTTCAACCTCTCCTTTGCACCATCAAGTCTAAGCAAGTGGTCAACCTTTTTGGGATTACCTGTATGCACACCAATAAAACCACTCATTCATTAGGGAAAAAACCAAATAAATGAAAAAGTAAGGAAAATAATTTTGGTCTCAAAAAATGACTTTAATCCAAGGAGTTTGGATTAAAAATGAGTTAAATGTAAAAGAGTTTATATTGATATGTTCATATAAACAATAAATTTGAGGTGAAAATAATTTCTAAAGACAAAAACTTCAAATTCTAACTTCAAAAATTCAATTTACTCGAAAATATTAAAATATATCAAAATTAATTTTATAGCCGTAAAAGTAATATTGTTTCATAAAAAATGGAGTGTCAAACTTAGGAGAATGAAGTTGAAGGATAAAGAAGCAGTTACTTGGGTCACGAACAGTGCCTCTAACATTGTAACCACGTTGGAGGAGGAACTTGATAATCCATGAAGCAATAAAACCAGAAGCACCTGTCACACACACCAACTTTCCTTCCCCACTGCTCATCCTCCTCTTTCTCCTTTTCCTTCACAGATTTTGGACTTCCCTTGACCCTTATATTAAAAGATTAATGCTCATACTTTATATTATATAATTAATAATATGGTCTTGTTTTCATTTCCTTGAGCTTCTTTTTATTATAAAACAGAATGGGATAGAAAAGTAAAAATAAAACGATAAGTTGTTGTGTTTCTACATTTGGTTGACGGAGAGGAAGTTGGTGCGTCTGAGACTGAGTTGTCGTCTCGCATAGCCAAAGTAAGTAATAGTAATAATAACTAATAAATGAATAGCTACCACACCACCAGTACTGTACCCACTCAGAATTTATCTTCACTTTTTCTACCGTTCCTCCTAATCTCCTTCAAGAAAAATCAATTTCATATAAAAAGAAATCAATACAATTGAAAAGAATAATATACATAAAAAATCAAATAAGAAGATTTTAAATAGTACTTTTTATACTTGCAATTTTTTTTTATATAGCACTTGCAGACTTGAAAAATACATTTCTCCACCAATCTTTTTTTATTAGACCTTAGATGACCTTTTCATAAGAAACTCCAGAAACATCAGATTCAACTTATCACAAAAAATATAAATCCAATAACATCATATTTTTATTTTTACTAAAAGATACTTATTTCATTTCATTGATAATAATGCTTATCTCTACCATAACTTAGAAACGAGGATGAAATGTGTTTGTCTTAGCAAGGGCATGAACAATCTCATTTGGAGGTATTCAAATAAACTCAACACAAGAGTTTCTAAAAATATAAGAAAATTTTGATTAACATCAAAATTTGTAAATGTAGTAACCCTTCTTTTTGTCCTAAATTAAAATAGGATATATTTGATTTTCTTGATTGAAAATGACATTTTGTTCTTTCTATGTTCTCAATGCTATAGAGAGGAGTTTTATCTCTAATGTTCTAAGAATAGAAACAAAGTAAAAATAAAAAATGAGATTTGAGGATTGTCTTGCCAACATTGCTTTTGAGGATTGATTTGTTAAGTTCCTGGGGTTATATTTGTGTGAACTAATTAACCTATGATAAGTTTGATAAATAATTTAATAATTTAATTGTAATTTTAATTTTCTATTTTATCAATTCATGAAATCAATTTTTCTATTTTAAAATTTGACGGTTTTGATAATTCATTTTGATTTTTTAATTAATTTTTTAACTAAAAAATTACGATTTGACATGTTTTAAATAATGTGGCATATAATACAATAAAATAGAA
>JBBPBR010000007.1:22060753-22071311 GCA_037974775.1 Cicer pinnatifidum | reverse complement strand
TGTAAAAAAATGATAGTGAGATTGCTATAATTGTTCTCATTTTTATTTTTATGATGACGATATTAAAAAAAAAAAACATTTATAAGATTTCACTTTTTGGGACATTATCTTGAGGGACCATGTTTAAAATACAATCAATTATTTTTAGATGGAAGATTAATTGATTTTTTTTAAAAAAAAACTTTTTCTTTTTTTCACCACGAATAATAATAAATACTCATTTCCTATGAAAAAACACGCATAAAAGTTCAAACAATTCATAATAAGATAGGAATTTCTCAAATATCCAAGAAGATAATTAAATACTCAAGTTATAAAATTCAAATAAATTCGTACCAACAAAGAAGAACAAAAATGATATAACACTCGAGTCTAACATAGATAAAATTCCTAAAGTTGTCCACAACTAACCCGCATAAGAATTAAAAGAATTATTTCATCTACTCTTCTGGTTGGGGAAGCAAATTGGAAATAATATATGTCAAAATGTAAGGGTAATCTTCAAAGCACTTACCTATAAATAAAAATGACACTAAGATATCTACATAATCAATAAATGATGTTCACTATCATATAGTAATGCGATATTTTTATAGTCAATAAACATGTACAATATTCTTTTAATCAATAGCAAGAAGTACAATAAATCAATCATATTCATATAACTCTAACCACACTTCAATCAAGATGCATACACCAGCCCTATTATTTAATCTACATGCCAATTTCAATGATTTTAGAATATCGTCTCCTCCGCAAGGACATTGTGGGTCTTTTCATGCAACACCACTAACTTCCCAAAGAAAGTGTGAAGTCCACGTACTATCACAGACTCAAAATCCCTGCAAGAATTTGTGGACTACAATCAATTATGGACACACCACACAACCATGAATGCATGAATATACGCACATTTGTTAGTTAACCACCAATATTGTGCGAGATTAACTTGTTAACGACAACATATTTACACTTTCAGAATTCACCATAACATGTCAAGTACAACCATTATAACAAAGTGTCATATATATAGCATTAATTTTCTGTAAATTAATGTGAAATATTACACTATAATTGTAAGACTCTTAATTTTCTAAATTACGAAAAATTTAATATCGGACAGTTTTTTTTAAAATGTCACTTATTGCTGAGAAATTCATCTCTCAATTGAGTTGCGGTGATAGTAGATATTTTTTTGAAAAAGTAATTTGAAAAGTGATGTGTGATGATGTTTTTTTTTAAAAAAAAAATATCTATAAAATTAGATATTTATTAGTTGGTTTTAATTATAATATATTATTATTATTTTAATATATATTTCGTATATATGTATACTTAAGAAAGGAAAAAGGAAGAAACATAATCACGTTTTCCATCCTCGCGAGATTTCTTTTCTTTCTCCTTCTCTGTTGCTAAATTTTCATTCTTTTTAAAACCCACAAACACAAAAAACCTTCACTTTTCTCTTAGATCTAAGCTTCGTTTCGAGAAGTGACATAAGAGAAAGTTGCTCATTGTCACGCTGCGGTGCTAGTGAGCTAGTTTTCAACGCGACGTCACAAACTTAAATTTTACCGGAATTAATCGCGGTGTCGTAATCGCTTGTTAAAGCTACAACGGAGGTAAGGGCTCCTTCCAAACTTTTAGTTTGCATTTAGGATATTATTTATGATTTTGTGGAATAGAAGTTTGATGTATTTAAGGTATAAAATTATGGAAAATGAATTTAATTTTTTTATGTGTGAATTAGTTGAAGTTGATTTGTTTTGAGGTGTGTTTTGTAGTGATTAATGTTGGGTGTAAATTGTATGTTTATAATTAATATTATGAATTTTGAGATGTGATTTATGTGTGGATTTTGTGGATATTGAATTAATTAAATTTGATGTGTTTGAGTTGCGTAATAAGTTGGTTTCAAATAAATGAGTTTGAATTGAAGCTGAAATTTTACAAAGAAATTTAGAGATGTTAAAGTTGTGAAAAAAAAAATTCAAAATTTAACTAAGTTAAAGAGTTTGAGTAAAAAAATAGATTAAAATTAAAAAGGGTTAGAGTTTAAAATGTTATTATTTTAATTACTCTTGAACTGAGTTTAAAAAGAAAAAAAAGATTAGAGTATTTTATTATCTCAAAAATTTTGGTGCTTTAATAGTCGAGTGTGTGTATGTGAAATTTGCATAATATTTGTTTTATTTAGTTTTAACTAAATAATATAGATTATTTGGTTTTAAAAGTATGGTATGTGAGAAAGATTTAATTTTGGGAATTTTGTTGTGTTTGAATTAATTTTATGGTGAACAAATTGTTATAAATATTTATGTTTATGTAGTTAGCTCCTTGAGTCTCGAAAAGGAATTGAGACCGTTGGCACCGAGTTAGCGGTGGGGAGAACTCTAATATATTAACGTTGTTGTCATGATTTATGGTTAAAAATTTTGGAGATTGAATATAGTGATTTATGATTGAAAATTTTGGAGATTGAATTTGATGATTAATGTTTGAAGATGTGGAGTTTTGAATTTGGTGATTTATGGTTGAAATTTGTGGAGATTAAATTTGGTGATTAATGTTTGAAAATTTTGGAGATTAATATGGGTGATTTATGTTGAATTTGGGGAGAATTAAATTTAATTTGATTATGTGTTCATAATTGATATTATGAATGTTTGATGTGTGTTTGAGGTGTGGGTTGTGGTGATTTACGGTTGGTGTGATTTATGTGTTCATAAGGATTATTATGAATTTTTGGAGATGTGATTTATGTGGGTTTATGGAAAATGAATTTGATGGGTTATATGTGAAAATGTGGAGTTTCGAAAATGGGCTATTTATGAGTAAATTTGGTGTGAAATCGTGGAAATTGAATTTGATGTGTTTGAGTATGCTCTGTGGTGAATTTGAAAAATCATTAGTGTTAAATGAGTATTAAAAAAGGGGAATCTTTTAATAGTTGCATTTAATTAATGATTGTGATGAAAAGAGTAAGAGTATGCTTATGCCTTTCATAGTACATTGTGACCGCGATAGGACCATGGTGATAGTGGTGACCGTGATGGGCCACAGGATGATGTCATGTGAATTGTTGGTTCATCTTATCCTTGCAGAGATTGTCGCGTCGTACTGATCTGTGAGAGATTGCACTCTAGAATATACTGATTTGTGAGCGATTGCACTCTAGAAAATTGTGTTGGTCTATGAGCGACTGCACGCTAGTAAATCATGCTAATATGTGAGAGATTGCACTCTAGAACGTGCTGATCTGTGAGCGATTGCACTCTAGAAAATTGTGTTGGTCTGTGAGCGACTGCACTCTTGTATGTCATGCTGGTCTATGAGCGACTACACGCTAGTAAATCATGCTGATCTGTGAGAGATTGCACCTTGGTAATTAGTACTGGTCTGTGAGAGGCTGTACAATTATGATTTACGCCCTTCGAGGAGGGTTTTGGTTTGGAATTCTAGAATCATGCATTTTGGCATATACGCTTTGCATTAGAGTGCTTGGCACGCAAGTCATGTTTGTGATACTATGATGATTGTATATACATATTCGGTTGTTGTTGTGATTTGCCGTAATTGCTTTGAGGTGTGAAGTTGAGTGGATTAAGTTTTGATGTAATTATGTGTTCATAATTGATTTAATGAATATTTGATGTATGATTGAGGTGTGAATTTGTGGAGATCACCCAGGTTGTATAGTGTTTGTAGCATGATTAGATTAGGTGGTTGAATATGGACTAGATGTCTTTCTTTTGTGGTTGTATTTATTTCATTTTGGAAGATTGTATCTAGGATTAAATTGTTTGATGACTTTTCTTTTGATGGGTCCATGTTCCACTTTTTGAGGTGACGTGGGGAAAATAGAGATTCTTGGGGCAGTGCTTTTAGGCAGGTGTCTGCCAACAATACCTCAGGGATATGAGCTATGTCTAATAGGTCTTATAACCCCAGTGTATTTTTCTATTTAAATACTCTAGATTTTTGTTTCAAAAACTATTTCCGCTGTTTATTGTTGACTTTTGTCGTTGTGTTACGACTTAAATATTTTATCCAAAAATATTTCTTTCTTTATTTCTTTGTTTTATTTCTTTGTTTAAAAAAAAATACACTCACGCTGGTAAAAATCGGAGTGTTACAATAATATACACATATTTTCGCACGTACAAGAATAAACATGTAGCCATACATAGAAATAAAGTGTGTAACGTCCTTACTCATATGAGTGTCGTTATTAAAATTTTTATGCTATGGTATTTGCTCTAAATATATTACACTTTCACTAATTAATTTACTTCTCACTTAGTGTTGCAACTCTTAATTTTTTTTTCTTTAGAATTAATTTTTTCTTTCCTTAACTTACTTCTTAATAAGTCACAAGCACCCAATTTAAATTATTTTAAAATGAAAATACTACTAAATTTCTCTCATATTTCAACCATCCAAAAATACTTTTCTAAGTAATTAAGAACTCTCTTAATTCCATATTTTAACCTATATAAATGCACATAATATTTTGTGTTTATCTTAATGAAAAAATAGATGCATTTGATTCAAATCACTACACTAAAATCTGAATTTTATAACTCACATTTAATAGTGTTTGTTAAGTAAAAGTGTCGTATTTCATTCTAAAAACACATTGAGCCTTAGACAACGATTTTTCAAAAAGTGTTGTCTTATGTGAACACCTTTTAAAATATATTTTTTTTTTCAAAAAAAACGTTTATCATATGTACAAACACTTACATAACAATAATACCTTTGATAACATTATTTATAAAAACGATGTTATAAGTATCAACACTTATTAATAACAATGTATTTTAAAACATTTTTTTCTATAAGTGTTGTCATAAGTATTATAACAATCACTGAAAAATAACATATACGTTAGATAAATAATCAATATTTATTTATTTCTTTTATATATATATATATATATATATATATAATTCACTCTCCAGAATTCTTCTTAAGAAAACAACCTCTTTACTAAACATTTCTCTCTCTTCGTCCTCCCAACCATCATCCTCTTCTCCTTTTCACTTTAATCTCCAACAATCCCTCGGAAACTCCATCACTTTTTCTTTATATTTTATCCATCAACACTTGTTTTTGTGTATGATGTTATTTTTTATTTTTTTTTTTATCAATGAAAATATGTCTCATATATGATAGTTTAATCTCAACAATGACAACTTGTTATGATATGATAATTGTTTTAAAATTGTAATAAGTGAAAACATATCTTGTGTATGATAGTTCAAACTCATAAATGACAACTTGTCGCATATATGATAGTTATTTAAAAAAATCAGTGAAAATTTGGGTGTATGATAGTTATATCTCATCATCAATGGCAAATTATCTCATATATGATAATTGTTTCATATATGATAATTATTTTAAAATTTTTATCATTGAAAACTTGTCTTGTGTATGATAGTTATTTTGATTTTTTATCAGTAAAACTTATTCCGTGTATGATAGTTCAATTTAATAAGTGACGATTTGTCACATCTATGATAATTATTTTGAAATCACTACGCAAAAAATGACATTTTATAGCGCGCCTTTTACAGTGCTTATTAAGTACAAGCGTTGTTGTAAATATATTTTAAAAATAATGGAGGATATAAGAGTGCTTTCTTGACAAGCGTTGTTGTAGGGTCATATAGTGCTTGCACATATTGTTTACAAGGCTTTTACAGTACTTGTACATAAGCGCTGTAAAATGAAGCGCCCTCACATAATGTTTTACAGCGCTTTTGGAGCGCTTTAAAAACAAGTACTGTAAAATATAGCGTTCCCACCTGATGTTACATAGCTTTTACAGCGTTTTTTGGACAAGCGCTGTAAAAGACTTGCGCTTTCAAATATTTAAATGACCTATTAGAGCGCTTTTTTTACAAGTGTTGTAAAAGACTTGCGCTTTCAAATACTTAAATGACCTATTATAGTGCTTTTGTTACAAGCGTTGTAAATGTCTTGCGCTTTCACATAATTAAAGGACCTATTAAAGCGTTTTTTACACAAGCGCTGTAAAATTATTCACTTTAAATAAAAATCATTTACTTTAATAAATAAAAACAAATTTAAAACAAATTTACGAACCCTCATATCCTCTACTCTGGGAACCCTCCTCTCCTGCGGCCATCTACTGCTCCTCCTTTATAAAAAATTGGATGTGTTGTCTCAGATATTGTATTTATTAATTTGTTGTTTTCACGAAAACTAATAAATTGTTACATAATAAAAAAATTTCTTTTTTGAAATTTGTTGATCTGTTCTGTTTTGAAATCTTTTATGTTTTGAAATTGTTACATAATAATGGACCTTGGTTTCCATTTTCCAATATTAGATATGTGTACTATATATTGGTACAATGTTATAAGTAGCTTATTATTTTTGTAACTACATTTATATAGGTCATATAATATGGACCAGAAATGAATGTCTGCCAATCGATTGTCAAAAGAGTATGAAAATGGAGTGAAGGAGTTTGTTGAGTTTGCAGTGAAGAATTCAAAAGATCCAAATAGAGTCGATTGTCCTTGTTTAAAATGTTATTTTGGAAAACGCGTTAGAGAAGATGAATTGGAAGGACATTTAGTATGGAATGGAATTGATCAAAGTTATACATGTTGGATAAGACATGGTGAGAAAAAAAAGGAAACATTAATTTTGAGAATGGTTCGACATATGCTTCAACTAACTTCGATACAGATACATATAAGTCAGACCGTGTTAAGGAGATTGCAAAAGCAGTTGAAGAAGATCTTTGGAATTTTCCTAAAATGTTTGAGAGTTTGTTGAGTGATGGAGAGAAACCATTATATAGTGGTTGTACTAAATTCACAAGACTGTCGGCGATATTAAAGTTGTACAACTTAAAAGCGAGTAATGGATGGTCCAATAAAAGCTTCACAAAATTATTAACACTCTTAAAAAATATGTTGCCAGATGATAATGAAGTTCCCAGTCGAACCTACGAGGCTAAACAAATTTTGTGCTCTATTTGCATGGGTTACGAAAGGATTCATGCGTGTCCTAATGATTACATTTTATTTTGAAACGAATATGAATTACTAAAGACGTGTTCGAAATGCAATGTCTCTCGATATAAGAAGAAAAAATCTACTCCAGCAAAAGTCGTGTGGTATTTTCCTATAATACCAAGATTTAGGCGCATGTATTGCAATGAAGAAGATTCAAAATACTTGACATGGCATGCAGATGAAAGAATTAGAGATGGAAAGTTTCGACACCCTACAAATTCTCCGCAATGGGCAAAAATTGATCACGAGTATCCTGAATTCGGGATAGAGTCAAGAAATCTATGACTTGCACTTTCTACTAATGGAATGAATCCACACGGTCTTCAAAGCATCTCACACAACATGTGGCATGTGATTTTGTTGATTTATAACCTACCTCCATGGTTATGTATGAAACGTAACTTTATGATGTTGTCTTTGTTGATTTATGGCCCCAAACAATCGGGGAATGATATTGACGTATACTTGACTCCTTTAATTGAAGATTTAAAATTATGTGGGAGAGAGGTGTGGAAGTTTATGATGGGTATAAGAAAGAATGTTTCAATTTGAGGGCTGTGTTGTTCGACATAATTAATGATTTTCCCGCATATGGTAATTTATCAGGATATAGCATTAAAGGTCAGTGTGCATGTCCTATATATGAAGAGAGTACAAATTGGATGCGGTTGAAACATTGTAAGAAGAATGTATTTCTTGGACCTCGTAGATTTTTACATTATACTCAATAGTATCATGGGTGGAGAAATGCATTCAATGGAAAATCAGAGGACGGTAAAGCTCTTTTAGCACTGACTGGATATCAAATACTTGAAAAAGTACAAGGTTTGACCAATAAATTTGGCAAACCTTTTGCAGGAGAGCTAGTCAAAACTGGGTGGAAGAAAAATTCAATTTTCTTTGAATTGTCATATTGGAAGTCATTTATATAAGACATTTCCTCGATGTGATGCATATTAAAAAAATGTATTTGATAGTGTTATTGGTACGTTACTCAATGTTCCAGGAAAGTCTAAAGATGGCATCAATGCAAGATTGGACTTGGTCGATATGGGAATAAGAAATGAATTGGGTCATGTAGAGAAAGGAAATTGCACATATCTACCTCCAGCCGCTCATAGTCTATCTAGAAAGGAAAAAAAAATGTTTTATGTAAATTTCTACACAAAGTTAAAGTTCCAGAAGGATACTCTTCAAACATTAAAAATTTGGTTTGTATCAAAGATCTTAAGTTAAAAGGTTTGAAGACCCATGATTGTCATATTATAATGGAGCATTTGCTACCAATAGGTATACGTACCATTTTACCTGAAAAAGTTCGACGAGCCTAAACTAGATTATGTTTCTTCTTCAAGAAAATTTGTAGTAAAGTGATCGATCCTTAGAAATTACCGACGTTGTAGAGGAAAATTGTTGTTACTTTGTGTGAGCTTGAAATGTATTTTCCACCCTCGTTTTTTGATATAATGGTTACCTTAATGTTCATCTCGTT
Source organism: Cicer pinnatifidum (assembly GCA_037974775.1). Classification (NCBI taxonomy): domain Eukaryota; kingdom Viridiplantae; phylum Streptophyta; class Magnoliopsida; order Fabales; family Fabaceae; genus Cicer; species Cicer pinnatifidum. Next base: position 22,062,761 of record JBBPBR010000007.1, on the reverse strand, counting down.
AAGGAGTCACAACTTTGTAGGGCAGCTTATATGAGATGGACGTATTCGATAGAATGATATTTGAAAATATTAAAAGGGTACGTAAAAAGTAGAAGTCGACCAGAAGGTTGTATTGCTGAACGGTACAATGTCAAAGAAGCTGTTGAATTTTGTACTAAATATTTGTCCAATGTTGAATCCATAGGGCTTCCCATGTCTCATCATTCGGGAAGAATATCAGGAGAAGGGATAATTGGAATGAGACTAATGACTATATCAAGGACAGAATGGGAGCAGGCACAATTGTATGTTCTGCACAATGATGATGAGGTTCAACCGTATGTTATAATACACATGGATTAATTATCTCGTTTGAACATTGTCGCGGCCTAAAATTTCGAGTGTTTCTCGAATTCAATGGAGTCGCCACCAAAATTTATTTTAAAATAGGGAAAATATTGGGAAACCCTTAAAAATAGAAAAAAAAAATGGTCTTCGAAACCAAATTTGAGTTCGGGAGTCGATTATGCGTAGGGAAGGTATTAGCACCCTACAACATCCGTTAAAAACGGTTACCTATAATTAATTGTGCAAAATTAACATTAACCTAAGTATATTTATTTTTCTTTATTATTAAATATGAATGACAATTATTACTATATTTAAAATATGATTTTGAAATAAATATGTAGTTAACAAATAAAGGACAAAAAAAGAAATTTTTATTTGCGTGCTTGACAAGAATGTGATCTTGCTCCTACGTATCTCCCGGTGCGATGGAGAAATCAAAGCTACGTAGTTATTGGTTAAAAAAAATACGGATGTGTTGAGTGTGCTTTAAAGAAAAATTATTTTGTGATAAAAAATGTTTTGACAAAATAGAAAAAAAATTAAAAGAGTTTGATTTGAGTAAATATTTTAAAATATGAGTTTTAAGACGATCAAGTTGTACAACTTGTGTCCCAAAACTCAAGGAATAAAGAAAATGTCACATCTAGTTTAATCCTCTAAAAAGATATATTTTATTACTCTCGATTTTTAAATTGAGTTTTAAAACCACCAAGTAGTACAACTTGTGTTTTAACAACTCAAAGATAAAAAAGAGTTACATCTAATAAATAAGTCGATTTTAGATTAGTTAATAAAAATAAATAAATGAATAAATAAATAAATAAACAACTAGAATAAAATAAATAAATAAATAAATAAATAAGATAAAGAGAGTTTTAGAACTGTCAAGTTGTACCACTTGTGTCCTAACAACTCAAAGATTAAAAAGAATTACATCTAATAAATAAGTCGATTTTAGATTAGTTCGTTAAAATAAATAAGTGAATGAATAAATAAATAAATGAATAAATAAATAGAATAAAATAAATAAAATAAATAAATACCTAAATAACTAAATAAAATAAAGAGAGGTCTAGAACTATCAAGTTGTACCATTTGTGTCATAACAACTCAAAGATTAAAAAGAGTTACATCTAATAAATAAGTCGATTTTAGATTAGTTCATTAAAATAAATAAATGAATGAATAAATAAATAAATAAATAAATAAATAGAATAAAATAAATAAATAAATAAATACATATCTTCAAATGCAAACCCGAGCCCAACTACACAAAACAAACTAAAACATCCAAATGAAAAACCCTAGCTATAGAGAGGGGAGGGCGACCGCTGTTGGTTTTTACATGAAACACAAGTACAGAGCATTGGAGAGATAGAAGCAGCAAAGAAAGAAGGAGAAAGAGGTATAAAGATACCGAGATGCTGCGAGAAGGAGAAGAGACAAAGGAGGAAGGTGTGGTCGCTCCAAAAGGCACCGGTTCCAACGACGATAGTGACAATACGAAGGTTTGGTTTTTCTCCTTTTGTCTATTCTTTTCGTTTTTACACACAAATTAGATATTTTGTTAACTGTAATGTTTGCTCCTCTGATGAGTGTTAGTATATTTTCCTATCAATCATCTCATGTTTCAAAACATTCAAACTAAAAACTCTTTTTTTTACCTATCTCCTGTCTA
>JBBPBR010000007.1:22034189-22060641 GCA_037974775.1 Cicer pinnatifidum | reverse complement strand
CCCCCCCCCCCCCCCCTTTTTTCTTTGTCAAACTTAAAGAAGATGTATTTATAGAGTCTTTTATATGTTTAGTTGCTTTCTTGTTTCTGCCTCTGTTTCCATATCCTAGTTTGATGTTTCGTTTCTTTGCTCATCATCTGCATTTTTCTGCACCTTTGGTGCCTTCATAATTTTAGCTTATTTTGTTTTTATTTGAATATTTGCTGAGCTTTTATTTGTCCTTTAGTTTCTTTTTTTTAAACTCAAAAATTTGTCTCTTTGTTAACTATAATGTGTACAATGGTTGATTTATAAAAGTTATCTTTTTATTTCTGTATTTAGTTACAACAGGTACAAGTGTATTAGTGAGCTTGGCTTGTGCATCAATTGCAGTCAACATTAACATATCATGGTTTGGCAGTGAGCAAAGGCTATAGTAGAGAACAAAGGAAACAACTAGCTTGATTTGAATTACTTTGACCTAATTTTTGTAATTTAATTTGGCTTTATTTTTAATTTGTAATTTGATTTGATTTTAAAACTCTGATTAGATTTGAAATTGTAAATTTATGAGACATAATGAAAATATTTATTGTAATTATTTTTATTTCATTTTTTAAATACATATTTCCTTTTTTTTTCTTTTCAAAATGGACAAAATTAGGGTACCACAGCTGCCCCTATTTAATTATATTTTACTTGAAAAATATGAAAATATGGATAACAATGGTATTCGTTTTCATGTTATCAAGTAAAAGATAAGTAAATATAAGAACCCAAATTTTGTCCAGTAACAAACACATGTATTAAAGTGCCCTTGAAACGTTAAAGTGGGAATGATGCACAATCTTTTTAGATGTGCAAAATAATCATCTTCGGATTGGTTACCGATGCGTAGATCGACAAAAATGAAGGTGATCGTCTTCGGATTGGTTACCGATGCGTAGATCTATAGAAATTAGAAATGATCGTCTTCGGATTGGTTACCGATGTGTAGATCTATAGAAACAAAAATGTGATTGTCTTCGGATTGGTTACCGATGTGTAGATCTATAGAAATGAAAGTGATCGTCTTCGGATTGTTTACCGATGCGTAGATCTATAGAAATGAAAGTGATTGTCTTCAGATTGTTTACCGATGCGTAGATCTATAGAAATGAAAGTGATCATCTTCGGATTGTTTACCGATGCGTAGATCTATAAAAATGAAAGTGATAATCTTCGAATTGTTTACCAATGCGTAGATCGTAATTGGTCCAATCTTGAAGGTAAAGAAGGAGAATAAGTATAAGATACTTGCAATACAAACGATAAGGTATGATTTATGCATTATAGATGAATTTGTTCTTTTCTTTGATTCCCCGATCCTTATGCTCTTCTCCGTCCCAAGATTCAACAGATGAATAAAGACAAACATTGTTTCCACATGATGACTCTTCATATCTATCAAATGACCATTTTTTTTAGGCGAAGCAAAAATCTGTTGTTTAAAATGACTATCCTTCTTATTATTTTTTACACACTCATATATCTTGAGAATCAAACGAGTTCCCGTGTATATATTTTCAAGTGTCAAAACATTTAAAATACTTTTATATTTTCACATATTTCAAATTCCAACATTTATTATCATAAATGAAAATTTTGAAACAATATAACAATCAATAATGAAACTGGATTGGTATATAGAGAGTGTAACGTACAACATCGAACGACAATATTGGAAAATGTACATTCATTATATGGAAAGCAAAACAATTGAGGTAGGGGTTACAAAATATATTTAATTTAGGTGGAGACATAACAAACGCTAGTCATTCTTGTAATTTAGGAATCCTAATAATCAGCTTCCAAGAATAATAATTGCCCCAGTTTGAAGTGCTTGATTTTTTTTATCCCTAACTTTTGCATGGACCACTCTTCCAAGTTTCCAATCCATCGGTGTTGACACCTAATTTTGTCCGATTTTTTATTTATTTTTTACTTTTTATTAATAAAGGAAATAATAATAATAATGACAATAATAATAAATATATAAATATATGTGAAGAAATAAAAATAAAGGAAACTGAAAAGAAATGAATTGATTGTCATAAAAATCGATGCAATGATGATCAAAATAAATGAAAAAAAAACAGAAAAGAAATTGATTGATAGTCATAAAAATCAGAATAATGGTGATCAATTGAATAGAAAAGAAAACCGAAGAAATGAATCAATGGTAATAAGAATCGGTATAATTGTGGTCAATTAAAAGAAAAGAAACCGAAAAATAGATTAATAGTAATCAATTGACAATTATTCTTTTGTCTTTTGAAATCTACACCAAAAAATCTATAAATAGGCTGCCACAAGAGCACAATAGGGAGGACAATAGAAAACACAAATTGAGAGCACAGAAAAAATAGAGAGATTAATTAGCAAAGAGAAGAAGATAGTCTGATCTTGAAATAATCAGTCTAGCAAGGTATCATTTTATTATTCTTTTCTCTATTCTGCTTATTAGTTTTTTTTTGTATCTTTTTTTAAATATATATATTTTTTGCTATTTCTATTTTTTTTTGCTTATAAAAAATAAACTCATATGTTAAGCTTTCATTTCATTTTTTTAAATCGTTTAATCTTGAAAATTGTCTTCTTTGTAATATAAAACAATAAAGAATATAACTAGTTGATGTCTATAGATCAAGAAAACAAATTTTATCATATTGTAATTTAATAAAAAAAATTCATAATACGTCTTTATCAAATAAAAAATTTATAACGGTTAAATGATTTTACCCTTAAGATTAAAATTAATGGTTGTTGCCGCCGGATGAAATTCATCATCGCTCGCTACACCATATTATGTACTTTCATCGTTGGTGGCCTTTGTGTCGCGACAAATCCGACAACGTACGAGCAAATTATTTAACAGATTATTTCACCGTCGTGTCCCTTTGTCTCGTTCACAAACCGCCACGTTACGAAAATCTTTTTCTTAAAAAAAAATTAATTTCTTTTTCCGTTAAAACAGACAAATATTATTATTATTACTATTATATTTATTATTATTATAATTATTACACTTTTATTTTTTTTAACATGTATATAAATAAAAATAATAATAAAATCGGTCAACACACTAAATATTTTCTATCAAAGAACTACGTGTGTTTTGATTTCCCTATTGCACCTGGGGATACGTAGGAGCAAGGTATTCCCCTTGTCAAACCAAATTAATAAAAAAAAAATATTTTTTCTACTTTCATTAATGTAAATAATTTAATTTTTTATTATTCTTTTTGGGGTAAAAATAAATAAATAAATAAATAGTTTGTATATAATTAATTATAGGGTAACCGTTTTAACGGACGTTGTAGGGTGATAATACTTCCTTACTCGTAATCGACTCCCGAATCCAAATTTTTGGTTCAAAAATATTATCTTAGGTTTTATCCAATTTTTCCTTTAATAAAAATAAAATTGGTGGCGACTCCTTTTTCGCGGACAAACCGGACGCGACAGCTGGCGACTCCGCTGAGGATTTTTGAGAGTCAAGCCCAATCTAATTAATTATATATAGTTATTTTATTATTTTATTTATATTACCCCTATTGTTTTATTTTTTATTTTTTATTTTGTTAATATAATTATATGTGTTTGGTCAATTTATTTTTATTGTGATGATTTTTTTATCTTATTTATTTTTTATACATTACCCTAACACAACTCACACACTTATGAGTGGGCTCTATACCCGGGCTGAGTGCAAACCTAAGATAAGTTAGAGATTATGTAATGATAATCTTCTGGATGTACATCCTGTTTGGTTGTCATGAAAGTCTCACCTAGAGTTGACCTTTTCTAGAATATTGCCATTTTAATAGTTTACCTATTAATTGGTTTAATATTTTAGAATTGAGTTGTGTGCTCTAGGAGCCAATTTAGAACTATAGAGCCACCCATAGTAAAGGTTCACAATAAAAATCATCAAATAAGAAAAGAACCATATAGGACATAATCATGAATGTAAATAAGAAAAGAACCATGTAGGACATAATCATGTATGTTTCATCCTTTACTTCATTTTGCAACATATTTTTCTTTTTTCTCATTTTTTTAGAAAAAATATTGCATATTAGGAGTTAGTAAAATGTTTCAGTTAAATGCATAATCATTTCATTCATTTTTTTTTTACATTCTCATAACATTTTCCTTCAACATAAAAATAAAAATAAAAAGAAAAAAAAAAAAGCAAAAAGAAAAAATATTGTGACACCCTTATCGGACATGATCCCCGAGTTAAATTCATGGATGAATTGAAACATACAAAGATGATCTAAACCAACTGAAAATTCATATGGCTAAAAGATTGGAAATCTTACAAACTCTCGATACTTGAAATCATGGGGATCCTTCATAAAAAAAAAAAACTATCACGAAAAACTCATTTGTTACCCATTTGATTTCATAAGTCTAACAATTATCACCTTTTAGTCTACTTTTTGGCTATACTCTATCTAAAGCCACTTGTCCACAAGATTTGAACCTGATACTAATTAGATTCATATTCATCATACACCCCCTACTTCTGAGTCATGAACATACTTCATTGGCTTTCGTCACAAGTAAATCTCTAGAAGTTGGGTCGTCTATGTTGAACTTTCATCACTACCGATTATTATTTGATGTCATCAATCTAAAAAATGGCAAACCTTGTATGAATTTTTTATGACTATTGAAAAAAAACCTTGACTAAACACAACTTTGAAGTTATTGACTATGTTCTCCCATATATATACAAGGGACAAGTTTCCCCATGATTGTTAATGTTATTTAATTTGATCCTAACACATAGATCATATTGATGTGCCTCAATATTTTGAATGTCAATAAATGCATTTTGTATTGTTTCCTTTTCCATTCTCACTCATCATATATTTAACAACCTCTTACCAAACATTATTTTTCTTTCTCTTCATTAAACCATATACCAAATATATTTGGAAGTAGTTCATTCATGATAAAGTTTTCTAAAATCTCATACATAATTTCAATCATGCTATAAATTCCACGGAATGTGAGACCGATACAAAAATCCACTATTTGGATGGACTTCAATATGTTGGGGCATGAGATTAACGTCACGTTAATCCCCTTAGACAAGTGGTTTTATCTTAATCATTGTCTGAATATGTTTCGAATATGTCAATCATGTGGGGAATTTCAAGTTTGTGCCATGGATATTCTAGCCGCCTACGAATTGAAAATGAAGATGTTGAACGTACATGAGGCTTGAATGTAATCCTCAATCAACTAAATCAAGAATGGAAAATTTGGAATAAGAAGATGATCATTTTGTATATACATATTAGACAAATGTCTAAAAAATATTGAAGTCATTTTCCATCATGTCCCTCAATAATATAATCAACTAGCTGACTGTAGCTACTCTATCTTCAATATTCAAAGTAAGTCACGATGAAGAACAGTTACTCACAAGAACAAAATTCACGACTATCAAATGTATAAGAAAAGTATATGGAAAATTATCGTGTCAAACATTAACTCGTAACTATAGAATACCCTCCATGAGTATCAACCTATAACTGGGGCACTCCTTTTATTTCTTATTATATAGAATAAAGGCAGTGTGACCCACTCAAACAAAAACCTCTTATCAAGAGTAATGATATGTGTTGACTGATTGAATTCAATTCAAGAGAAATGTTGATTGCCTCATGTCAAGGACAATTATTTCAAAGATCTTTAAAGAAGAACATATGAACTTCAGAGCTTCAAAAGAAAGAATTAGCATTCAAGAATATTTCACATATCTAAAAGGACTGGCAAGATAAATGAACTCCCAACTATATGAACCCCCAATACTATAAAAAATACATTCAAGTGTGGCTCTAATCCACAACAATATGGATCAAGAAGACTTATTACTACTTGCAACATTGATGCTTCAAGAAGTATTACATCTAAATGAAGACCCGCTAGGTTGAAAACCCGAAAGGGCGACCTAGGCAAAAATTAGGGTGCAAAATCATAATAATAATAAATACCCGCTAGGTTGAAAACCTGAAAGGGCGACCTAGGCAAAAATTAGGGTGCAAGAATAATAATAAATACCCGCTAGGTTGAAAACCTGAAAGGGCGACCTAGGCAAAAGTTAGGGTATAAAAAAATAACAATAAATACCCGCTAGGTTGAAAATCTGAAATGGCAACCTAGGCAAAAATATGGGTATAAAAATGAATAAAAACTCGCTTGGTTGAAAACCCGAAAGGGCGACCTTGGCAAAAATTAGGATGCAAAAATTAATGAAGACTTGGTAAGTTGAACACCCAAAAGAGTGACTTAGGCAAAAGTTAGAAAAAAAAGCCCGTTAGGTTGAAAACCCGAAAGGGCAATCTAAGCAAAAATTAGGGACACAAAAAAATATAGAATGAAAGAAGATCACTTTTTGAGAATCTAAAAAAAAGATGATCAAAGAATATAACTTACATACACATATCAAAGTCGAAGCTGAACATATTCTGAAAGATTGTGAATATAGATTGGAGGAAATCATATCTTCCAAAGTAGGTTAATAACATGATTGAAAATGTGGCATGAGTTATTAGCACATTTATTTTATGAAAAACTACTAACAAATTGGGTCATTTACCCATATGAGACCACCTTAACTTCTTTTCTTTCTATCAATATTTTTTTTTTGTACCATAGATTTTCTCATTAAATATCATTGTCTGAACCATCCTTCACTACTTTCTTGTGTTATAAATCTTTTTTTCTTTTTCAAAATACATTTTTATGATAATCATATGTTGGGGCACAAATTATGTGAATGTCAAGAGGTCAAAACTAGTATGATGTCTTTACATGTAAGGCAGGGGCAGCTAAAGATCAAGTCGATGATGTAAGAAAAATCTCTTTAAAGATTAAAAGGACAATCACCACCACTTATTTGAAGTGGTGCACATTTTTCATCCATGAATCAAGGATCATGTCCGTAAAGAGGTGAAAGAAATAAAAAAAAATTGAAAAAAAAGTTGATTGAAAAAAAATAAAAAGATCAAGATGAAGGAAAATGTTCATTCATTAAATGCATTCATGACATTTCATATTTAGTGGTTAAATTTAAATTTGAGACACTAACCCACACCATATTATTTAAGAGACGAGATATTAACCCACATCCTCTGATTTAAGAGCAGAGATGATTGTCCCTCATCCTTTGTTTTAAGAGCTTGGTTGACTAGCCTTCATCATCTGATTTACGAGCTAGGTCGCCCCACAAAATTTTTGTTGATATATTTGCTGATGAATTCTGAGTCCCATAGGAAGCTATTACAAAAAATACTAAATGAAGTCCACATCACTCAAGATATCACTTGTGACAAATATGGAGGCGTCATAAAAAACATTACTACTACTAACAGTCACATAACCTTCATAGATGATGAACTGTGCGTCAAAGAAATAGGCCATAACAAAGCGTTGCACATATCAGCAATGTGCCTCGATCATATGATATCAAGAGCTCTTGTTAAAACTTTCGATGGGAGTATAGAAAAATGATGGGATAAATTGAACTCCCAATTCAAATAGGCCCAATCACTTTTGAAATCACGTTACATTTGATGGATATTGTACTCGCCTATAGCTGCTTATTGAGGAGACCATGGATCCATTCTATTGGTATGGTGCCATCAACCCTACGTCAAAAGCTAAAGTATATGATATATGACCAATTGATAACCGTGTCAGAAGAGAAAGACTCGTTGGTGAGTAAGTTTTCCACCACACCGTACGTTGAGACGATAGAGTAAGCTTTGGAGATCGCCTTCCAAACACTAGAAATCATGGACAACGCTTATGTCGAGATGACAACATAGAACTACATCTATCAAACACAACTATTATGGTGGTTAGATTCATGTTAAGCTGGGGGCATCATCCATGACACGGTTTGGGGAAGAATGAAGAACGACTCAAAGGACTGATAAAACTTCATGAGAATAGAGATAAATAGGATTTAGATTACGAATCAACCAAAGTTGACAAGCAAAGATTGGCCATGTAAAAAAAAAAAGGAAAGACAAACAAGATTCATATTGCAGTAGCTAGAGATGATTTTTCCATCGATGATGCTAATCGGGTTCGTCCATACGACGCAAAAACAAAAATTAACAATTGGCAGATAATCAAGTTGCCTATAGTATTCGATGCAATTCCCATTTTTGAGAATAATTCATTCGCATATGATTGTACTAAAATTATGCCACATAACTTTGACCATCTTACTAATCAGGCAATAAAAGATAATGAAGAAGCTTATGAATTTCCCCTAGAATCGTTAAAATTGGCAGAAAAAGAAGGCAAGACATTATGTCCCATAAAGAATCAATAAAAGTGATTAATCTAGGGAAAGAAGAAAGGAAATTAAAGTCAACACTATCTTAAAGTAAGAAGTATATCATGAACTAATCGAAATTCTACATAAATAGAAAGATATTTTTGTTCCATCATATCAGGATATGTATGGATTGGATACTAGCATAGTCGAGCATAAATTTCCCTTAAAACTCGATTTTTCTTCGGTTAAACAAGAATTAAGGAGAATAAAGCCTGATATGTAATTAAAAATAAGGGAAGAAGTAAAAAATTGGCGTTGGGTTCCTCGCTGTGGTAAATTATCCCCAATGGATAGCCAATATTGTACCGTGCTGAAAAAGGATGACAAAGTTTGAATGTGTGTCGACTATAGGGACCTTAACAAAACCAATTCTAAAGATGATTTTTCGTTACCTCACATCAATATTTTGGATGACAATATGGCTCACCATTCACTTTTTCTCCTTTAAGGATGGTTACTCGGGATACAATCAAATCAAGATGGCAGCCGAATATATGAAAAAAAAATTTTATCACCCTTTAGGGAACATTGTGTTACAAGGTAATGCATTTTGGTCGAAAGAATGTTAGGGCAACCTACCAAATAGCTATGGTAACTTGATTCTATGACTTGATACATAAAGAGATATGAGTTTATGTAGATGACATGATTGCTAAGTCACAAACAAAAGAAAAACATGTGATTAATCTAAAGAAACTCTTTGAAAGATTCCAAAAGTTCAAGCTAAAACTTAACCCCTTCAAATGCACTTTAGACGTGTGGTTGGATAAAATGTTACAATTTTTGGATAGTCAAAAAAGAATAGAGGTCGACCCATATAAAGTTCGAGTCATTTTGGAAATATCTCCCCAAAGTACAAAGAGAGAGATTCACGATTTTCTTGGGGACTAAATTATATTTCAAGATTTATATCACAACTAACTGCCACTTGTGAATCGATCTTTAAACTTTTACGAAAAAAATATCAAACAATTGTGTAGAACGAAGATTGTAACATAAAAACATAAAAATTAAAAAATATATATAAAAAAAGAGTTATTTAGAAAATGGTTGTAACATACAAAGATTGACATGAGATATTGTCGTTTTCACTACACGGGTATCGTATCTCGATATGCATTCCAACTGGGGCAACCCCTTTTTGCCTAGTATATGGGATGGAGGTTGTGCTGCCTATTGAAGTAGAAATCCCCTCGCTAAAAGTATTAATGGAAGCTAAATTAGATGAGTTAGAATGTGTACAAACCCGTTAGCGATCTTATGCCATGAGCAATTATATAAGAAAGGATTGAAAAGAGCGTACAAAAAAATACGTCCTCAAGAATTTTGGGAAGAAGACTCGTTGATAAAAAATATCTTACCCATTCAAAAGGATTATTGTGGAAAATAGCCCTAACTAAGAGGGTCCATAAGTCTTGAAGAAAGCTTTCTCAAGTAGGGCTTTGATCCTCGCGAATATGGATAAAAAAAAATAGTCCTCCATGTAAACTCAGACGTCGTAAAAAAGGGTATGATATTTAAATAATGAGTATCCGCTAAGTTGAAAACCTGAAAGGGACAACCTAGGCAAAAATTAGGGTACAAAAAAAAATAAAATAAAATAAATAATGAATATCTGCTAAGTTGAAAACCTGAAAGGACAACTTGAGAGTAGAAGAAAAACAAAAAAAATATATATACTCAAAAAGAAATGATCAACAATATGGATCACACTATAACACGAGAATAAAAGTTGTTTATAGTACAAGACAAACGACAACATGAGATCCAACTTCAGATCACAATATTAATTCTTCATCAAAAAAAAAAAAGGAAAAAACAAAAGAAAACGAAAAATAGAAGAGGACAAAAAAAAAGATATCACATTCAAAAAAAAGTATAAGTGTTTTTTCTCATTCTTGATTTTAATGGCCGTGTCCAATAAAAATATTGATAAAAACCGACATACTCACTCATTCATTCACTCATGACATTTTATAAATTTAAAGCCGAGAAAACGACCCGCATGTTGAAGCCGGGAAAACGACTCGCACCCGAAGCCGAGAAAACGACCCGCATCTTGAAGCCGGGAAAACGACTCGCACCCGAAGCCGAGAAAACGACCCGCATGTTGAAGCCGGGAAAACGACTCGCACCCGAAGCCGAGAAAACGACCCACAAGTTAAAACTGGGAAAACGACTCGCATCCGAAGCCGAGAAAACGACCCGCATGTTAAAATCGGGAAAACGACTCGCATTCTTCCAAAAAAATTATTTTTTCGGACAAAATTAGAGTTGTTATCTTTACTTATCTTTACTTTGATTCTCAAGTAAATTCTAAGTAAAGAGGGGCAGCTGTTGACACCTAATTTTGTCCGATTTTTTATTTATTTTTTACTTTTTATTAGTAAAGGAAATAATAATAATAATAATGACAATAATAATAAATATATAAATATATGTGAAGAAATAAAAATAAATGAAACTGAAAAAGAAATGAATTGATTGTCATAAAAATCGATGCAATGATGATCAAAATAAATGAAAAAAAAAACAGAAAAGAAATTGATTGATAGTCATAAAAATCAGAATAATGGTGATCAATTGAATAGAAAAGAAAACCGAAGAAATGAATCAATGGTAATAAGAATCGGTATAATTGTGGTCAATTAAAAGAAAAGAAACCGAAAAATAGATTAATAGTAATCAATTGACAATTATTCTTTTGTCTTTTGAAATCTACACCAAAAAATCTATAAATAGGCTGCCACAAGAGCACAATAGGGAGGACAATAGAAAACACAAATTGAGAGCACAGAAAAAATAGAGAGATTAATTAGCAAAGAGAAGAAGATAGTCTGATCTTGAAATAATCAGTCTAGCAAGGTATCATTTTATTATTCTTTTCTCTATTCTGCTTATTAGTTTTTTTTTTTGTATCTTTTTTTAAATATATATATTTTTTGCTATTTCTATTTTTTTTTGCTTATAAAAAATAAACTCATATGTTAAGCTTTCATTTCATTTTTTTAAATCGTTTAATCTTGAAAATTGTCTTCTTTGTAATATAAAACAATAAAGAATATAACTAGTTGATGTCTATAGATCAAGAAAACAAATTTTATCATATTGTAATTTAATAAAAAAAATTCATAATACGTCTTTATCAAATAAAAAATTTATAACGGTTAAATTTTTAGATGTGCAAAATAATCATCTTCGGATTGGTTACCGATGCGTAGATCGACAAAAATGAAGGTGATCGTCTTCGGATTGGTTACCGATGCGTAGATCTATAGAAATTAGAAATGATCGTCTTCGGATTGGTTACCGATGTGTAGATCTATAGAAACAAAAATGTGATTGTCTTCGGATTGGTTACCGATGTGTAGATCTATAGAAATGAAAGTGATCGTCTTCGGATTGTTTACCGATGCGTAGATCTATAGAAATGAAAGTGATTGTCTTCAGATTGTTTACCGATGCGTAGATCTATAGAAATGAAAGTGATCATCTTCGGATTGTTTACCGATGCGTAGATCTATAAAAATGAAAGTGATCATCTTCGAATTGTTTACCAATGCGTAGATCGTAATTGGTCCAATCTTGAAGGTAAAGAAGGAGAATAAGTATAAGATACTTGCAATACAAACGATAAGGTATGATTTATGCATTATAGATGAATTTGTTCTTTTCTTTGATTCCCCGATCCTTATGCTCTTCTCCGTCCCAAGATTCAACAGATGAATAAAGACAAACATTGTTTCCACATGATGACTCTTCATATCTATCAAATGACCATTTTTTTTAGGCGAAGCAAAAATCTGTTGTTTAAAATGACTATCCTTCTTATTATTTTTTACACACTCATATATCTTGAGAATCAAACGAGTTCCCGTGTATATATTTTCAAGTGTCAAAACATTTAAAATACTTTTATATTTTCACATATTTCAAATTCCAACATTTATTATCATAAATGAAAATTTTGAAACAATATAACAATCAATAATGAAACTGGATTGGTATATAGAGAGTGTAACGTACAACATCGAACGACAATATTGGAAAATGTACATTCATTATATGGAAAGCAAAACAATTGAGGTAGGGGTTACAAAATATATTTAATTTAGGTGGAGACATAACAAACGCTAGTCATTCTTGTAATTTAGGAATCCTAATAATCAGCTTCCAAGAATAATAATTGCCCCAGTTTGAAGTGCTTGATTTTTTTTATCCCTAACTTTTGCATGGACCACTCTTCCAAGTTTCCAATCCATCGGTGTTGACACCTAATTTTGTCCGATTTTTTATTTATTTTTTACTTTTTATTAATAAAGGAAATAATAATAATAATGACAATAATAATAAATATATAAATATATGTGAAGAAATAAAAATAAAGGAAACTGAAAAGAAATGAATTGATTGTCATAAAAATCGATGCAATGATGATCAAAATAAATGAAAAAAAAACAGAAAAGAAATTGATTGATAGTCATAAAAATCAGAATAATGGTGATCAATTGAATAGAAAAGAAAACCGAAGAAATGAATCAATGGTAATAAGAATCGGTATAATTGTGGTCAATTAAAAGAAAAGAAACCGAAAAATAGATTAATAGTAATCAATTGACAATTATTCTTTTGTCTTTTGAAATCTACACCAAAAAATCTATAAATAGGCTGCCACAAGAGCACAATAGGGAGGACAATAGAAAACACAAATTGAGAGCACAGAAAAAATAGAGAGATTAATTAGCAAAGAGAAGAAGATAGTCTGATCTTGAAATAATCAGTCTAGCAAGGTATCATTTTATTATTCTTTTCTCTATTCTGCTTATTAGTTTTTTTTTGTATCTTTTTTTAAATATATATATTTTTTGCTATTTCTATTTTTTTTTGCTTATAAAAAATAAACTCATATGTTAAGCTTTCATTTCATTTTTTTAAATCGTTTAATCTTGAAAATTGTCTTCTTTGTAATATAAAACAATAAAGAATATAACTAGTTGATGTCTATAGATCAAGAAAACAAATTTTATCATATTGTAATTTAATAAAAAAAATTCATAATACGTCTTTATCAAATAAAAAATTTATAACGGTTAAATGATTTTACCCTTAAGATTAAAATTAATGGTTGTTGCCGCCGGATGAAATTCATCATCGCTCGCTACACCATATTATGTACTTTCATCGTTGGTGGCCTTTGTGTCGCGACAAATCCGACAACGTACGAGCAAATTATTTAACAGATTATTTCACCGTCGTGTCCCTTTGTCTCGTTCACAAACCGCCACGTTACGAAAATCTTTTTCTTAAAAAAAAATTAATTTCTTTTTCCGTTAAAACAGACAAATATTATTATTATTACTATTATATTTATTATTATTATAATTATTACACTTTTATTTTTTTTAACATGTATATAAATAAAAATAATAATAAAATCGGTCAACACACTAAATATTTTCTATCAAAGAACTACGTGTGTTTTGATTTCCCTATTGCACCTGGGGATACGTAGGAGCAAGGTATTCCCCTTGTCAAACCAAATTAATAAAAAAAAAATATTTTTTCTACTTTCATTAATGTAAATAATTTAATTTTTTATTATTCTTTTTGGGGTAAAAATAAATAAATAAATAAATAGTTTGTATATAATTAATTATAGGGTAACCGTTTTAACGGACGTTGTAGGGTGATAATACTTCCTTACTCGTAATCGACTCCCGAATCCAAATTTTTGGTTCAAAAATATTATCTTAGGTTTTATCCAATTTTTCCTTTAATAAAAATAAAATTGGTGGCGACTCCTTTTTCGCGGACAAACCGGACGCGACAGCTGGCGACTCCGCTGAGGATTTTTGAGAGTCAAGCCCAATCTAATTAATTATATATAGTTATTTTATTATTTTATTTATATTACCCCTATTGTTTTATTTTTTATTTTTTATTTTGTTAATATAATTATATGTGTTTGGTCAATTTATTTTTATTGTGATGATTTTTTTATCTTATTTATTTTTTATACATTACCCTAACACAACTCACACACTTATGAGTGGGCTCTATACCCGGGCTGAGTGCAAACCTAAGATAAGTTAGAGATTATGTAATGATAATCTTCTGGATGTACATCCTGTTTGGTTGTCATGAAAGTCTCACCTAGAGTTGACCTTTTCTAGAATATTGCCATTTTAATAGTTTACCTATTAATTGGTTTAATATTTTAGAATTGAGTTGTGTGCTCTAGGAGCCAATTTAGAACTATAGAGCCACCCATAGTAAAGGTTCACAATAAAAATCATCAAATAAGAAAAGAACCATATAGGACATAATCATGAATGTAAATAAGAAAAGAACCATGTAGGACATAATCATGTATGTTTCATCCTTTACTTCATTTTGCAACATATTTTTCTTTTTTCTCATTTTTTTAGAAAAAATATTGCATATTAGGAGTTAGTAAAATGTTTCAGTTAAATGCATAATCATTTCATTCATTTTTTTTTTACATTCTCATAACATTTTCCTTCAACATAAAAATAAAAATAAAAAGAAAAAAAAAAGCAAAAAGAAAAAATATTGTGACACCCTTATCGGACATGATCCCCGAGTTAAATTCATGGATGAATTGAAACATACAAAGATGATCTAAACCAACTGAAAATTCATATGGCTAAAAGATTGGAAATCTTACAAACTCTCGATACTTGAAATCATGGGGATCCTTCATAAAAAAAAAAAAACTATCACGAAAAACTCATTTGTTACCCATTTGATTTCATAAGTCTAACAATTATCACCTTTTAGTCTAACAATTATCACCTTATACTCTACTTTTTGGCCATTTTGTGAAATAATCAATAGCTACCACGATAAACCAGTGACCATTGGAAGCTTTAGACTCGATGAGTCCAATAACATCCATCCCCCACATTGAAAATGGCCATGGTGATGTTAAAACATTCAGAGAGGTGGGTGGTACATGTACTTTATCAGCATATATTTGACATTTATGACATTTCTTTACGTAACTAAAGCAATCCGATTCCATAGTCAACCAATAATAGCCAGCCCTCAAGATTTTTCTTGTCATTGTGTGTCCATTTGCATGAGTTCCAAAAGAACCTTCGTGAACCTCTTGTGACAACCACGCTTCTCGTCACATTGGCATAAGAAGCGGCTTCAACCCATTTTGTGAAATAATCAATAGCTACCAGGATAAACCAGTGACCATTGGAAGCTTTAGACTCGATGAGTCCAATAACATCCATCCCCCACATTGAAAACAAGCATGGTGATGTTAAAACATTCAGAGAGGTAGGTGGTACATGTACTTTATCAGCATATATTTGACATTTATGACATTTCTTTACGTAACTAAAGCAATCAGATTCCATAGTTAACCAATAATAGTCAGCCCTCAAGATTTTTCTTGCCATTGCGTGTCCATTTGCATGAGTTCCAAAAGAACCTTCGTGAACCTCTTGAATAATTTTCTCTGCTTCTGCTTGATCCACACATCTGAGGAGAACCATATCATGATTGCTCTTGTAAAACACATCACCATTTAAGAAGAAGTTCATTGAGAGCCT
Source organism: Cicer pinnatifidum (assembly GCA_037974775.1). NCBI lineage: Eukaryota > Viridiplantae > Streptophyta > Magnoliopsida > Fabales > Fabaceae > Cicer > Cicer pinnatifidum. The sequence continues at coordinate 22,044,666 of JBBPBR010000007.1, read as the reverse complement.
CCTTAAGACCCTCTTGTCATTTTCTGAAATACCTGATGGATATTCCCTATTATTAACATAGGATTGGATATCATAAAGCCATGGTTTGCTATCAAGCTCTTCTTCTATCGATAAGCAATATGTTGGCTTATCCTTTTGTTGAATTTTTATGACCGGCACATCCTGACCAACACTTATTTTGAACATTGATGACAATGTGGCAAAGGCATCAGCCAATTGGTTTTCTTCTCGAGGAATATGGTGAAAAGTGATATGCTCGAAGTGTTCTACCAATTCTTTGATATACATATGGTACTTAATCAATTTGGAGTCTCGAGTTTCCCACTCTCCTTTTGTTTGATGGATGACCAAAGATGAGTCTCCATATACCTCAAGAACTTTTACCTTTGATTCAATGGCTGCTTTAATGCCCATAACACATGCCCCATATTCTGCAATATTGTTTGTGCAATCAGAACACAATCTAGCCGTAAATGGAGTGAATTGGTTCTCTGGGGAAATCAAAATGGCTCCAATCCCATGCCCTAATGCATTAGAAGCACCATCAAACACCAAAGTCCATTTTTCTTTATCAGATGATTCGATCTCTTCAAATAAAGTCATGATACCTTCATCAGGGAATTCACACTGCATTGATTGATAATCTTCTACAGGTTGTTGGGCTAAATACTCCGCTAGGGCGCTTCCTTTTATAGCTTTCTGTGTAACGTATACCAGATCGTATTCTGATAACAACATCTGCCAACGAGCAATCCTTCCAGTAAGAGCAGGTTTCTCAAAGATGTATTTAATTGGGTCCATTTTAGACACCAACCAGGTTGTATGACATAGCATGTATTGCCTCAACCGACAAACGGGCCATGCTGATGCGCAACATGTTCGTTCAAGCAGGGAATACCTTGTTTCGCAGCTGGTGAACTTTTTGCTCAAATAATAAATAGCATGTTCTTTCTTACCAGATTCATCATGTTACCCTAGTACACAACCCATTGACTTGTCAAGTACTGTTAAGTACATAATAAGTGGTTTTCCAAGAACTGGAGGCACTAATATTGGAGGTTTTGACAAGTATTGCTTAATCCTTTCGAAAGCTCTTTGACAATTCTTATTCCATTCAACCTTTTGGTCTTTGCGCAACAACTTGAAAATTGGCTCGCATATAGCGGTGAGATGTGATATGAACCTGGCAATGTAATTCAATCTGCCTAAAAAAGCCACGAACTTCTTTTTCCGTGTGTGGAGCGGGCATTTCTTGTATTGCTCTTACTTTATCTGGATACACTTCTATCCCTTTTTGACCAACGATAAACCCAAGTAACTTGCCTGATCTTACACCAAAAGTGCATTTAGCAGGGTTTAAACGGAGTTTGAACTTCCTTAGTCGCACAAATAACTTTTGAAGGTTTACGACATGGTCTTATTCGATCCGAGAATTTGCAATCATATCGTCCACATAAACCTCTATTTCTTTATGCATCATGTCATGAAACAAAGTTACCATTGCCCTTTGGTAGGTTGCCCCAACATTCTTCAATCCAAATGGCATCACTTTGTAACAGAAAGTCCCCCATTGTGTAATGAATGTAGTTTTCTCCATATCTTCGGGAGCCATCTTGATTTGATTATACCCTGAGAAACCATCCATGAAGGAGAAAAGAGAATGTTGAGCAGTGCTATCTACTAGGACATCAATGTGAGGCAAAGGAAAATCATCTTTTGGACTAGCTTTATTTAAATCCCGATAATCAACACACATTCGAACTTTTCCATCTTTCTTTGGAACCGGAACAATGTTAGCAACCTATTGAGGATATTTTGCCACTGCTTAGAAACCAGCATCAAATTGCTTCTTGACTTCTTCTCTAATTTTAAGTGACATATCAGGCCTCATCCTCCTCAAGTTTTGCTTAATTGGAGCACATTTAGGCTTGAGTGGTAGCTTGTGTTCAACTATGTTAATGTCTAGTCCAGGCATATCCTGATATGACCATGCAAAGACATCCACATAATCAAATAAAAGTTTGACCAGCTTTTCTCGTTCACTTTCTTTCATGGACATACCAATTTTAATTTCTTTATTATCATGTTCAGTCCCTAAATTGATCACCTCAACAGGTTCTTGATAGGGTTGGATTATCTTAGCTTCCTGTTCAATTAACCTTTCTAGTTCTGGGGGAGGCTCACAATCGTCTTTGCAATCCTCATCAGCGTGATTAATTAGGTGTTCAAAATTACAAGAAAGGGTTCTAGCGCTGCTATTTTCAACATATTCATTTTCGAATCTGCATTGTTTAAAGTTAAGAAGAAAAAGGAAAAAAGAAAATATGAATAAAGATTGCTAAAAAAAGGAAAGAGAAAAGCAAAAGTAACTAGAGGATTCAAAAATGCATTTATTGATAATAAGCACGTAATTGAAATACATGCGCCCTATTAATTATCCTTATAGCCTTGGGCAGAGCAAAAGGAGTTAAAATACATAATTACTTTGAACATGAATTAGCAAACACGGGAAACTCGATGATCTTCCAATTATTGAGATTGGTGTTTGGAGAACAAGGGTACACCAATTTGAAGGTATCATCATCAACATGGTCCTCTTCCACAATAGCCACTTGATCAATATATATTATTTCGGCGCTTTGACAGGTTTGATAAATGTCACAAATAGGGATCTTTTGTGAATTTGGTACCTGATTTTCCCAACGAGCTAGCTTGTTTTCTCGTTTTTCTTTTACAGCGTTCTCTTGATCAGCTTTGGTAGGTACATATCCCAACCCGTACTTATCCTTTTTTTCTGGTATTTCTATTAATTTCCCGAATTTAACAAAAGTTCCTCCTTCCAATATGGATTTTGTATACTTCAATGATGTGGTAGATAATTTTGGTTCTTTTAAATGAAATCCTTCACCCATGAAGACAACATTGGCGATTTCTAATGCTTGGAAGGAAGTCTCAATGGCTTCCTCTTCTTCTTCAATGTATCCCGTAGAAGATAGATGACTCACTATCATATCTTCTTCCCCAGATATTATCACCAGCTTATTGTTTACTATAAACTTTAGCTTTTGATAGAGAGTGGACGTTACTGCTCCAGTGGCGTGAATCCACGGTCTCCCTAAAAGGCAACCATACGCCGACTTAATATCCCTCACTTGGAAGGTTATTCCAAAGTTATGGGGTCCGATTTGAATCCGAAGGTCAATCTCTCCAACAACTTGTCTTCTAGATCCATCAAACGCTTTTACCACCATAGTACTTGGCTTCAAGCAAACCCCGTCAACAAATAGTTTTGATAGTGTTGATTTTGGCATGACATTTAACGATGAACCGTTATCAACTAGTACTCGTGCAAGAATATGATTATGACACCTCACAGAGATATGTAGTGTTTTATTATGCTCCATCCCCTCAGCTGGTAATTCAACGTCGCTAAAACTCAAACTACTACTGGCGGTGATATTACCGACAACCCCATCAAATTGGTCGACAGTGATATCATGAGTAACATGGGCCTCATTTAAAATTTTCATCAGTGCCCTTCGGTGCGCTTCAGAGTTTAATAACAAAGAAAAAATAGATATCTTGGAAGGGGTTTGATTTAGTTGATCTACCACCTTATACTCACTTTGCTTTATGAACTTCAAAAATTCGTTAGTTCTTCTGTAGGCACCGTCTTTTTGCAAATTTTCGGTCCTTTTATGGCATGATACACAACCTCTTTCCTTTTTTTGCCATGACCCTCCTTTTTCTTAAGTTGTTCAGGAGCGTATACTCGACCACTCCAGGTCATCCCACCAATCCCTGGAATATTGGTGACATCAGTACCTTGATGTTCAGAGTTATCGCCTGATTGGTGGTTGAATAAATGGGATTTGACTTCATAACTCCATGGTACCGCATTGTTATTTTCATAAGGAAAAGAAGTTGGTGCTTGGACAATTATTGCATTTTTTCACTATGAGTTGGCTTAGGATTCTCTTTTCTATAGAGGATTTCCAATGGTCTTGGAAAAGATCTATCATTTTCCATGCATGGCTCTATGGTCAATATGCGATTATCTTTTGTATATTAGTCTATCTCTTCTTCAATGAGATTGACAGCGATATCTCCATGACCCGACAAAGGATTATTCCCCACGTTGGGACCATCTTCCTTGAAGGTAAGCCATTTTGCATTGATCAATTATTGCACTTTAGTTTTTAAGGCTTGACAATCTTCGACGGAATTCCCCACGGCTCCAACATGGTATTCACATTTGGCATTTGGATTATACCATTTCGGGAATGGTGGTTCTAGAGGTTTCATTGGCCTTAGGACTACCATTGAATTTTGGAGTAAGTGAGGCAACAATTGGCTGTACGTGACGGGAATTAGGTCAAAACGGGTTATCCTTTTTTGATTGACAAGTGGTTTGTAGTGATTTAAGATTGGATTTTGGTTCCATTGACCTTGTTGGGAAAATGCGGTAGGTGGTGGTTGATAAAAAGGTGGTCTTGAAGGGTGATATTGAGGGTATGAAGCTTGTGTGGTTGCAGCCACATATAGATAAGGAATGTAAGGAGCTTGCGGTATCGGGGGCTGGAAGTTTGGGGGTCGATAAGAATGGATGGATGGAAAATAGGAGACTCTAGGGTTTACCATTACAACGTTAGCGTCCCCTTCTTTCTTTTTTGTGAAGGTTGTTTGGGGCCTCTTCATGCTATTTGCTGGACTTACGATCTTGCCACTCCTCATCCCAATTTCTATCCTTTCTCCTATCATGACAAGGTCAGAAAAGTTTGATGACATGCTCCTAATCATCTTATCATAAAAAGGCGACTAGAGAGTATCCATGAACATACCAACCATTTCTTTTTCAGATAAAGGAGGTTCTACTTGTGATGCCATTTCCCTCCACCGTTGCGCCTATTCTTTGAAATCTTCTTTGTTCTTTTTCAATGAATTTTGCAATTGCATCATATCAAGGGACATGTCAATGTTGTACCTGTATTGCCTCAAGAAGGCATCAGCCAAGTCTTTCCACGAACGAATACGACTTTGCTCAAGATGCATATACCAACTTAACGATGCCCCACTCAAACTATCTTGAAAAAAATGAATGAGAAGTTTATCGTTATGAGCATGAGAAGCCATTTTTATGCAATACATTGTTAGATGATTTTTAGGACATGTGTTGCCTTTGTATTTTTCAAAGTCGGGAACTTTGAATTTTGGAGGGATAGTCACATCAGGAACCAAACACATGTCAAAAGCTTCGAGACCATAAACATTATGCCCCTCAATTGCTTTGATTCGCTCTTCTAAGACATGAAATTTTTCCTTTGATTGTGTATCATCCCCAATGTGAGGTTGATGCCAATTCCCGTAAACATCAAAATGGGGGCACTTGAGGTACACTATATGGAATATTTTATGTGGGTATAGTGTTTTGGGGTGGCACATATCCCAAATGAGGTGCGATTTGTGATTGGATTAAGGTTTGGGGGTTGACAGCTGAGTGGTTTTGGTTATTTTCTATAGGGTTGATGACTACAGGCGGAGTATAACCAGGTGGAAGACCATATATAGGAAATTGCATAGCTGCTGTGCAGAATTGTTGGTTAGTCGGGGTAAAACCCGGTGGGTGAGAAGGAGTAGTTTGGTGTTCCTCATTTACAATCGGAGGATCCCCATCTGTATTCTCCTTCCTTGCCAAAGCCTGTATAGCTTCCAAAATTCGATCGACTTTTTCCTTTAGTCGGTTGACATCCGCTCTTATCACCTCTTGGTTTTGCTCGAGTTCATCCATGATCTTGGAATTCGCACGCGTTCGATAAAGGTGTCGGGGAAACAACTTTATTGATTTTTTCTGTTTCTTTTTAAAGAAAAAAAATAACAAAATAAAAAAAAATTCTATGAGTATTAAAATATGAATGTGATGGAAATGAAATCAATTAGTGAATTATGATAGTTGGATATTGGGGAATCATACGCCTTAGGCAAGAACAAATTATTAGTGAAGAAAATATGAGGACTGAAAATCAAAATAGAAAATCCTTCATTGATAAGAGAAAGAGTACATGATATTTAAATTAAAAACTACATTGACTATGGGATTTCAATCTTCTCTTTTAATAGGCCAACCAATCTTCTCCTCCAATTACCAAATTTTTGCAATATTCGACGAACTTGTAGACTTTGACTGGAGTATTCAACGGATGCATTACCGCATCAATCTCTCTTAGATGGTTTGGAATTTTTAAGACTGCTTGATTAGTTAGCATTGCCAATTTTGAAAAGCAGTCTTTCCAATGTCTTCCTTTATCTTCCAGCTCTTTATAGATCTCTTGATTCTTTAATTGACCTAGAAACATCATAAATCGATCATCCCAATATATGGTTTCGTCATTTAGGTCACTATAGATCTTTTCTTGGTAATCAATGTAATTCTTCAACTCACTAGAATTCTCCATTTCTATTCTTAGTGCGTCTTGATGTTTTGAGAGTAATTATTCAATTTCTTCATTGTGTTGCCTCTCATTCCTTACTTGACTCTCATACTTAGCTACCATTTCTTTCAGTTGTTTCTTTAAATCTTCAAACTCTTTTTTTATCGTCGAGCTTGCTGATTTTGTCCACAACTGCTTCCACAAATAGGCCTCTTCGATTGCTGCATTATTTTCTTGCTTTCGCACATCTAACTCTTCATTTGCACCTCTCAAACAATCTTGTATGTCAAGTTTATTTTCTTTTTCAACTTTCAACCTCTTGTTACTTCTTTCAATAAACTGACTTTTACATGTGTTTTCTGATCGTAAGTTCTCATTCTCTTGGGAGACTTTTTCTAACTTCGCATGTAGCTCTTTTTTCTCCTCTTCAGATTTCAACAATGATGCTTTGAGTTCTTCTATTTCTTCATTAGTAGAAAGGGTAGGTTCAGATATTTCCTGATCACTCGAGGGTGTACTGTGGAAAGGCAACTTGATATCTTGGACTCTATTTTTGAGCCATTGTTGATAGGGTTCTTTCGTGCTGCAACTTCTGCATCCAAGTACTTTTCCTTTTCTAATGATCTTTTCCCAAGATCGACTTATCCTTCGCAACATCAGTGGGTCTACTATACCCGTATTGTGCAAAATAAAAGCTTCCAACGACTTATCATTTGGTTTTTCAACCATAGTGTAGCCAAGCTGTCTCAAAGCTAACGCCGGATTATAATTAATACATCCTTTGGTTCCCATGAGAGGCACATTTGGGAAATCTCCGCATTGACATATTACTTCCTCCACCCCTTGTTCTCTATGATACCGTCAAATTGGGTCTCCGATAAGACTAGCTATACTCTGAGCCCATTCACGATTATTTTTAATTCCAACATGATAACTTCTCTTGAACATATGAGACATGAACCAAGTATACAACACTGGAGCACAACACAAAATTGTTCCCCCTTTCTTCTCATGTTGCATATGTAGAGAGTAGTATACATCAGCAAGAATCGCGGGAACTGGATTTTGATCATATTTGTTAAAAGCTAAGAAGACTTTGATGGCAGCAAAATCAACAAAATTATCAAGGTTTGGGAATAAAACAATACCATAGATAATCAGAGCCAAAACATCTATAAATGTACTCCATTCTTTTTTAGCGGCTAAATCATGGCACTTTTGCTCTAGATATTTTCTTGAAAAGCCATGAACGGCTCCTTTTTCCTCTTTCGTACTAGTCAACTTTCTTATGTTGATTTTCAATACTTCAGATATTGCATCCAAACTCGGCGGCTGCCTAGTATATCGATAAGGATTTCCTTTCCCTATGGGGTAACCTAATATTCGTTCAAATTCCTCTAATGTCGGGGCCATCTGAAAGTCTTGAAAGGTGAAACATCTTAAGAGAGGGTCGTAATACTGAGCCAAAGCCGTGAGGGCCCCTGTTTGCACATTTACTGCCAAGAGATTTAGGATCTTCCCATTTTTGAGAAAGACTATCACATTGTATAGTTTTCATTTGATTGCTGATGTCTCTTAAACTTTTCAAATCAGGTTGCTTGAACTTTAAAAGTAAAGTTTTTCTTTTTTCTGATCCCATTGTCTACTTTAATTTAACACGTGACTAAGATTCTTATGATTCCCCAACAATCCTGAAAATTGATGCAAAATGCTGATTTATTTTCAAAAGAAACAATGTCATGAGATATGAACGCAATTATGTAGAATGACAATTGTGAATATATAACATTTTGAATGAATGTATGAGGTATTTTTACTTATATAAATGTTTTTATGATGAAAGGGTCTATTGGATTATGCAGTAAAATTCTCACAAGGGTGGCTCTATAGTTCTAAACACGGTTCCTAGAGCCAATAATCTCATTTTGGAATATTATCAACAACAATAGGTAAACTATTTGGAGTGACAATGCCCTCAATAAGATCAAATTCTAGGTGAGATTTTCATGCTAATCAAACAAGATGTACATCTAGAAGGCTACCACTACACAACCTCGAAAGTAAACTTAAGTTTTGTTCAAACCCGGGTGTAAGGTTCCACTCATAAGTGTGTGTCTTAGTAAAATTGTAGGGTGTTGAATAAGTATAATTCAATAACTCCATGACGATAATAAAACATATATATATATAATAAATAAATAAATAAATAAATAAATAGATTAATAAATAAATAAATAAGAATAATCAACAAGCTTAAAAAATATTATAATGCCAACTAATACTTATTAAGAAATAATAAACGCATAAAATAAAATAAAATAAAAATAAAAATAAAAAGTTAAAAATTATGCACAATTAATTTATTAGGCCTGATTCTCTAAAATGTCTCCAGTGGAGTCGCCAGCTGTCGCGGCCTAAAATTTTGAATGTTTCTCGAATTCAATGGAGTCGCCACCAAAATTTATTTTAAAATAGGGAAAATATTGGCAAACCCTTAAAAATAGAAAAAAAAATGGTCTTTGAAACCAAATTTGAGTTCGGGAGTCGATTATGCGTAGGGAAGGTATTAGCACCCTACAACATCTGTTAAAAACGGTTACCTATAATTAATTGTGCAAAATTAATTTTAACCTAAGTATATTTATTTTTCTTTATTATTAAATATGAATGACAATTATTACTATATTTAAAATATGATTTTGAAATAAATATGTACTCAACAAATAAAGGACAAAAAAGGAAATTTTTATTTATGTGCTTGACAAGAATGTGATCTTGCTCCTACGTATCTCCCGGTGCGATGGAGAAATCAAAGCTACGTAGTTATTGGTTAAAAAAAATGCGGATGTGTTGAGTGTGTTTTAAAGAAAAATTATTTTGTGATAAAAAATGTTTTGACAAAATAGAAAAAAAATAAAAGAGTTTGATTTGAGTAAATATTTTAAAATATGAGTTTTAAGACGATCAAGTTGTACAACTTGTGTCCCAAAACTCAAGGAATAAAGAAAATGTCACATCTAGTTTAATCCTCTAAAAAGATATATTTTATTACTCTCGATTTTTAAATTGAGTTTTAAAACCACCAAGTAGTACAACTTGTGTTTTAACAACTCAAAGATAAAAAAGAGTTACATCTAATAAATAAGTCGATTTTAGATTAGTTAAAAAAAAATAAATAAATGAATGAATAAATAAATAAACAACTAGAATAAAATAAATAAATAAATAAGATAAAAAAAAGTTTTAGAACTATCAAGTTGTACCACTTGTGTCCTAACAACTCAAAGATTAAAAAGAATTACATCTAATAAATAAGTCGATTTTAGATTAGTTCGTTAAAATAAATAAGTGAATGAATAAATAAATAAATGAATAAATAAATAGAATAAAATAAATAAAATAAATAAATACCTAAATAACTAAATAAAATAAAGAGAGGTCTAGAACTATCAAGTTGTACCATTTGTGTCCTAACAACTCAAAGATTAAAAAGAGTTACATCTAATAAATAAGTCGATTTTAGATTAGTTCATTAAAATAAATAAATGAATGAATAAATAAATAAATAAATAAATAAATAAATAGAATAAAATAAATAAATAAATAAATACATATCTTCAAATGCAAACCCGAGCCCAACTACACAAAACAAACTAAAACATCCAAATGAAAAACCCTAGCTATAGAGAAGGGGAGGGCGGTCGCTGTTGGTTTTTACATGAAACATAAGTACAGAGCATTGGAGAGATAGAAGCAGCAAAGAAAGAAGGAGAAAGAGGTAGAAAGATACCGAGAGGCCACGAGAAGGAGAAGAGACCAAGGAGGAAGGTGCGGTCTCTCCAAAAGGCACTGGTTCCAACGACGATGGTGAGAATACGAAGGTTTGGTTTTTCTCCTTTTGTCTATTCTTTCCGTTTTTACACACAAATTTGATATTTTTTTAACTGTAATATTTGCTCTTCTGATGAGTGTTAGTATATTTTCATATCAATCATCTCATGTTTCAAAACATTCAAACAAAAAACTCTTTTTTTTACCGATCTCCTCTC